>JAGFMF010011983.1:3206381-3294113 GCA_019455555.1 Galemys pyrenaicus
CACGAGGGACTGAGGTGATGGTGCACTGGTGAGATGGTGATGGGGAATACATGGGGATTACAATTAATGGCAAGTATATGTAAATTTTAAATAATTTTAATAAAAAAAAAAGAAAAACAATGACACACTTATACTATACAGTGCACACACACACACACACATACACAATTCCAGGTGCATTACAAACCTCCCTTCTGGGTGGGAGGATCTGTAAGAAAATACAGGAGGAGATCCTTTTGATCTTGAGGCAAGGAGGGAACCCAGGTTACTGACTCAACAGAGTAAAGATGAGTAAATATGACTATCTTAAAATGTCTATGCCCTAAAGCTTGTGGGAAGATGTGTCAGACTAGAAATGTTTGTAATATTACTACATATACAAATTTCAAAAGGAAAAGATACAAAATCCAGTAGAAAAATTAGAAATAAGGACAGTTTGTTCACAGAAGAAACCCAAGTAGTTCTAATCATACAAAATCATTTTCACTTTTATTAGCAATCAGGGAAATACACATTAAAGCAGTAATGAGATGATACCCTCCTAAACCATCAGACTGGCAAAAGATAAGAAATCCAATTGTGTTTACATTTGGCAATGATGTGATCCAATGGGGACTTTCATATACAAGTTGTTATGACCACTTTGGAAAATAATTTATCAAGCTAGCTGAAGCATACATGCCCTCGGACTACTTCAGGGTAGTAGCTCTGGAAACATTTCTACATCAGGAGCTCTGGAAAGGCTTGCACATCTGTGCACAAGATGTATTCAGAAATGTTTGCTGCATCATCTAGTAAAAGTTAAAGTCTGGAGACAAGTAGATAAAACCACCAAACATACAATGAAGAAGATATATTGTAGTTTATTTATAAGATGGATTACTATTTGCCAGTTAAAACTGAACTATATCACTAAGTCATCAATTATGTATCAGCCAAATAATCATTATTAAGTCTCTGTAAGCTTAATCACTATTAGGTATTTCTCTAGATACTCTGCATGTGAATAGTAATTCCTTTAATTTTCTTGACAATGTGAAGATACTATTATTAGCCCCATTCTGTAGTCAAGTAAATGAAAGTACAGAGAGTTAATCAAGTTCTCATAACTGTCAGTGCAGAGTTGAGCTGTGACCCGACCAGACTTATCCCACAATTGGTGATTTAAACACCAGATCTGCTTGTAGAATAAGCAGAATGTTGAGCATCAAAAATACAATGCTCAGAAAAAATTACCACTGGAAGGTGACACACAGAGTATGATTTGTTATTGCTAAGGTTAGCTGAAGCTACATTTAACAAAAATGATGATATGATGACAATAACGAGTGAGGGCAGGTGGTCATGAAGGAGCCAGGTCTTTCTGTTCCACCATCCTCAGCACTGCTTTTCCACCATAAGGTGGGGTTATGAACCAGGCTTCATGCACAGAAGCTGTGGTCTAAGCAGGAATCAGGGAAGGGGGAAGGAGCGCAAAAGGGACACCTGCCAGCTGGGTTCTTGTCACAGGTCACCCCAGAAGCCTTCCCAGTGAGCTTTGCTTTCATCTTACTTGCTGCCCAGCTTCATGAAAAGTGGGAAATGTGGTACTTCTGATGTTGTTATTATTGCCCAGAGTAAACTACATGGTCTTAAAGGGGCAAAGTAAACACTGACTAGGCAACTAAGATCTTCTGTCATAAACACCAGTTACATAAGGTTTAAAACCATATTACAGGGGCCTCCCTGGTGGTGCAGCAGGTTGAGCGCCATACTGTGAAGCATCCGCAACACAGCAGTGGGAGTTTGATCCCGGGCTGGGGGTGGAGGGGACCTACCTGGTGCAGCACACCTCTCCTGTCTCAACCGCTGCCTATTCTGCTCCTCCACTCTGTCTCTGGTGAATCCTTTCACCTTTCGTAACTTGGCCAGTACCCCAGCTCTTGTATGTATAACTAAATAAATCTTTAAAAAAATACCATATACATATTTTTATGGGTTTCTGTATGCTTACAGTATAAAAAATGCACGGGAATAACATGAAATTTAGGTTGACAGTTACATGTGGAGGGGTAGAGAAAGGAAAGGTTTGGAAAATAAACAATAAACTTCAGTGCTGTCGCTCACTTAAGAACACTCTAAGGTATAAATGACATATTGAGTTTGATAGGTGGGGGGGAATCATGCCTCGTGTGTCTCTGGGATGGAGTGTATGGGCGCTTTCAACTGTCAGCTCCTTCTTCTGTATAATTTAGTCCCTCTTTCATGTTTCCCTCTCTTCTTACGGGAAAGGGTCTAAATGCTAGAACTGTCTTTCCTGTGGAAAGCCCAAGTCCTCCCTGCACTGGGACAGTTTGCTCCAAAGCACAGTATTTTTGGGGTGCGCTGCTGTCACAGGGTTAAACTGGTCAGGAGCACATCAGACACTAAACATTAACTTATTTAATCCTCACAAGAGTACTGGGAGCTGAGAACTACTGTTATTTCTGTATCACAGAGAGGAAACCAGGGCTCAAAGAGGTCACGTATCTCTCCAATGATCCCACAGTTCACAGGGGCAGAGTCTAGATTGGAACCCACATCTCTCTGACTCAGAACCTGGGCTCTTGTCCTGAGACACTTAATGAGCACTGTTGATGTCCAGTTTCATGCCTACTAGAACTTTTAGGAAGGGTCTCTGGGATGTGTCTAAGGTAAGACACCAGGGGATAATTAATATGGGATGTAGAGTTTGGGATGGGAAAACAGGGTGGGTTTTCCTTGTGTTGGTGGGATCTCAGGTTGAGAGGGTCCTATAGGGCTGGCCTGACATAAAGGAGAAAGCAAATAAGGGACTAATTGCTTAGTGGGACTTGGTTTAGGTGCCAAGATAATAAGAAGAACTTTTTAGAGCTTTCATTATTCCTGGTTTTGCTTCTTCAGGGCACCTTGTAGTGGAACTTTGGCCAGAAAGAGTAGGTACATTGATGTCCCTATTTTCACGTCTCTCTGATCTAAACAGTGCCTAGCATCTATCACCTGCTTTCTCCTGGCCAGTTCACTGTGTTCACTCTGTTTGGCTCCCTGAGCACACAGACTGGGTCTGCATTAAGATCTGCTACAGTGAAGGCTCACAGCAGGAAACTAGTTTGTTAAGTAAACAAATAAATGAATCAAATCAATAGGATTGAGGTTCAGCAGAGTCCTTTGAACTGGGACTGATCACCCAGCACAATAAATATCAAATTAGCCAATTAGCTTTAGTGTCTTGAGGGCAAAGGCCAATGCATTATTTTCTTTGCACACCTTGCCCCAGCAAGGTGCTCACAGCAGTGCTTGTGAAATAGCTGCTGAGTTGAATTGAGATCGATTATCCAAACACAGGTTGATAGCAATGCCCTGGTATTGTATGAGGGTAAATCAGAGATGAGGACTTAAAAAACCAGGAACCTATTGGAGAATGACCCCAAACATTTAATAAAAACAATACTATCTGGGCCTCCCTGGTGGCGCAGTGGGTTAAGCAACGCACTATGAAGCGGACCGCAGCCATTGCAGCACGAGTTTGATCCCTGCTGCCGGCCAGAGGGGGGACCCACATGGTGCAGCAGACCTCTCCTGCTGTGCCCGCTGCTCCCCTCAGCAGTGTACTTCCGTTGATCTGCCTATTCTGCTCCCGCTCTGTCTGTGGTGAATCCTCTCACCCCCCCCACCACACCTCTGGCCTGTACCCCAGTGCTTGTATGCATAAATAAATAAATCTTTAGAAAAAAAAACAATACTATCCTCATCATCAAAATAACTTTGATTATCATTCATATGGTTCAGCTATTGAAATTTGGTAGCTATCTATCTAGATTTGGTTCAGTATCTAAAATTTGTACAGCAGTTCCTTGGATAACATTGCTTTGCCCATGATGTTCATGAGAGAAAAAAAAAAAATTCTTGCCAGGGTGAAAGAAAGATTAGAACACTATTTGAGGACATGGTTTCCTTATATGTTGGTTCACTTCGAATCCCAGTTTCCAGAATCTATCAACCATGTTTTTAAGTAAGGACTTACTGCTTTACAATTCTTGTTTCACAATGAAGGTGAGTTCCTGAAGACCATAAGGGACCAGTTGGAATGTAAATGCAGGCCTCTTGATTCCAAAGCTCACATCTCTGGATTGTGATGCTTGGGCTTTTTCCTTCCATGACTGAGCTGCGCATAACAAATAGCAATAAAGAAGCTGATTTCTGTCATGTGTATTGAGGCAATACTCCTGACTGGTGGAGATGAGATGCTCTGTGTATTGATGTGTATTGTCACAATCCTGACCAACAGAGGTGGGGGTGGTAAATAAGGCAGAGTAACATGTTTTCAATTAAAAAGTAACCAGTTGTTTATAAAAACAGACAGACAGACAAGTGAAAGTCAAGGGCATATAAAACCTGGCTGTGCTGAGAGGCCCAACCTAAATTGAAATAACAGGCGGTTCTGCTGCTATGCCTCTGAGAAGCGATATAAAAATAGGAACTGGGGCCTCCCTGGTGGCGCAGTGGGTTAAGCAACGCACTGTGAAGCAAACCGCAGCCACTGCAGCACGAGTTCGATCCCTGCTGCCGGCCAGGGGGGGGACCCACATGGCGCAGCAGACCTCTCCTGCCTTGCCCCGCTGCTCCCCTCAGCAGTGTACTTCAGTTGAGCTGCCTGTTCTGCTCCCCGCTCTGTCTGTGGTGAATCCTCTCGCCCCCCACATCTCTGGCCTGTACCCCAGTGCTTGTATGCATAAATAAATAAATCTTTAAAAAAAAATAGGAACTGAATTTAAGCCAATTTGACTTGGTGGACTCTATGACTTATGGACTCCATGCCTGTAGTCCAGAAGGTTTTTTCAAATGCCACAGGGGGACTTTCACTCTGAAAAGTGGCCGTCCTCCCTGCAGGAAGACAGCTGCCAAGAACCCTCTGGATTAGCCCACCAACTCGGCAGTGCCAGCCCCTTTACCTTGCCAAGAGGGTCATCACCTTCCCCCTTCTGCTGCTAATTGAATTGTATGCTTATACTGTTACATAGTAGATTCTCTCCCAATAAATTCTTATGGTGGTTGTATGCATTTGAGTTGAATTGCAAACAAAACATTCCTGACATAACCAAAAGGTTAGCCCTGGAGATGCAAATTCTGATATGACAATTTCTCCTTGAGGAAAGAGTCTAGCTGTCCTACAGCAACTCCCAAGGCACTGGCCATCTTACAGCTACTCTGAAAACACTTGAGTTGCAACTTCTAACCTATTAGTTTTCTGTTGGCAAATCAAGGTGACATAATACAAGCTCTTATTTCCCATACGAGTGATATTATGAGTTAGTATTGCCCATTGGAAACTGTATATGTGGCAGTGGGTATCTGGGGAGCCATTCCAGAATGAAACTGGGGAGTCACTATGGGCAAATTCTTTACCTGTTTTATCTGATTTGGGACAAAGATCTTTGGACTGGTTCAAAAACAGATGTTTTTAAATGCTTACTTGAGAACTGATGATGACACATTTATAGTAGGAAGACTGAATTATTTTTTCTGAAGAATCAGTACCCAATTATATATAGCAAGAACATGCAATGAACACTAACCACTAACCAAGCTTTTTACTTACCTCATTTTCCACTCATAAAAGCTCCATTTTGGTTCCTTTTGAGGACATTTGGATTCTCCATCTGAATCAGTATACCCCAAACTGAAATTATTTGATCCCAAATGCATGCAATTTACCTAAAAATTCCACTCTGAATGTTTAGGGTAATGCATACCATAAAACACCATCATTAATGATAAAAATAAAAGGGAAAATGAGAAGGAAACTCATGAAAATAAAGGGGAAAGTAACCCCCAAATATATACGTTGGCAAACATTTATTGAGAAGCAAAAAAAAAAAAAAAAAAAAATTCACTGAACGTGAAGACTACATTGTGATTTTCCCCTCACTTTCCTTGAAGAGGCTTTCTAAAAATTTGAGTGCAATGAAGTCTGAAATGAAAATGCTGCCATCCTTTCCCAGCGAGTGTCTCTCTAACAAGCCTCTTAAACACTCTTCTTTGCTCCAGGGTTCTTTGAACTGAATTCAAATTAAAGTCAACTCTCTTAAACTTTTCTTATGAGTCAATGTGCCTTAAAACCTTTACAAAGAAATCTTGATCCTTGTTTTGTGATGTAACACACTCCGCAGTTACTAACCTCCTACTCCAACCATTTCAGCTGGTTTTCTGGGATCTGATGGGCAACCTAGACATTCATGGACAGCGGTGCCCTTCCTTGTAGGTGCTGGCACTCCTCCATGCAACGGGCATTAAGGTAATTATGATGATGCTGATCTGATATATAATATTGATTTCAGCAAAAGGGAGAGTAAGGTTTTAAGGTATAAAATGGGGTCTGCTTGACTATATGATAAGCCCACATTTTGTCACATTTTGCAGGACCATTGCCCCTAAAATCAAGGCACAAAGGAAGGAACTTGTGGGGAGTTCTGAGAAGGTTGTACAGTGCAACTCAAGGTTTTCGATGAAGCTTCTGGAAATGAAACTCTCAAACTCTGTTCATTTAGGCTAGTTGTAGGCTAGTTGTTACTATCTACAGAGTCACAGAGGACAGCCAGATGAAAGCATGTAGGACACCTGGATTGCTATGTTGGTCCACCATGATGGGCCCATTCAAGCTGCTGAGTGGGTTCATGGAACAGTCTTTCAAGAGCTAAGAGACCAGCCAGATGTCAGTAGAGGCCACTTAGCATTCTGGTTCTAATCCTTTTGAGTTGGTTGCTCCCTGTGCCCTAGATTCTGGTAGCAGCTCTGGTTCCTCGCAATACACCCATTTTGGGGTGAGTGGAACTTGTGTACGTATGGTGATGTGAAACCATTTTCCCCAAATTGTGTAGTTATGTCATTGGCAAATCAATACAATTTGAGAAAAAAAAATTACAAGGATAATAAGGCCAGAAGAAAGAAAAACATATATGCTCCTTTATAAAACAAAACCACAAAACAAGCTCCACATTCCAGACCCTTGACCCACCCAGTCAAGAACTAAACACCTGGGCTTCAAATTCCAGCTCTGCCACTTGCCAGCTGTGAGTCACCCCACTTACATTCTCAGTGTCTCATTTACGTTATTAGTGTGGGTATAGTAATAACATCTACCTGCTAGGTGTGTGGAGATTATATGGCCTCACACTTGTAAAACATTTGTGTAACAGCTGCCCTACAGAATGCACTTTCTTTATAAGTAGTTGTCAACTCAATGCATTAAAGAAACATATTTCTGGCACTTCATGGATACTCATGAGTCCATGTAACCAGGTTCAACATTCCCTGATTTGGATTAACATTTGTGTATATACTCAGAATGGATGATCTACTCGAAGATTGTATTCCATGGAGTATAGCTAAACAAGGATGAAATTTACTTAGACCAACCAAATACAGATGAAGTATTCAATATAGAGAATTTAGCTTACTTCTCCTCCCAGCTGAAATCAAGAGACTCGACTTGTTCATTCATTCACGGCACCAGTGGCTCAACCTTCTCTCTCCCGCCCCCAGCCCAGGCTGAATTGGTCTGGATTCTGTCTCACTGTTACTTGCTACTTCAGTGGCACCCAAGGATTTGAAATTTTCATCCCAGACCCAATAATCTTTCTGCTGGCAGTGAGTGTGTCAGGCCCAGAGAAAAAAAATCAGGGACTGAAAAAATGCTGAGATGCAGAGAGTAGGACTTGCCACACCAAATGGAGCAAATCTTATTTACAAATGACCTCTCACCCCCGAGATCAGCCCAAATAAAGAAGCATCTGTCATCTCTGGGAACATCCAATGCTGCTCACCCTGACAAGGGGCCTCCAAAGACCAGATTCCATTTCAATCTAATTGGCTGCTTGCCCTTTTTCCTGCCTTCTTCCAGCCATGCAGAGCAAGCTAAACCATCTTGGGATGGAAAGCCAGCCCGAGAAGTGTGACATCTTGACAGGGGACCCAGGAGTGGAGGCAGAGCAGGGGCTTGCAGATAAAGAACAGGATTTCTCCTTCAGCAGGAAGGCAGAGTCTATAAAGCTGGGACTGCCAAGGCCCTGCTGAGAGCTGCCCACAGGCAGAGCCTGCCCTCCACCCAGGCATTGCAGAGGCTCCTCCGAGGAGTCTCTGACCTATCTGACCTATGGTGGGCCACCTTGTAAGCCCCTCCTTCCTGCCAGTGACCCACACTGCTCAGCAGCAAATGGGCGAGTATGAACGTATGAAACAGACAGTACATATATCAAGCAGAGAGGCCCCGGGGAAATGCAGGCTGAGTGTTATCCCTTCACGTTTCTACTCATAAATATTCATCCAACACATATTAAGGTTGAAACATGGTGGTAGAAGCTGACAATGCAGCATGAACTTGCTAGGGGAGCCCTGCTGTCAGGAAGCTTGTATATTCATGGGGAGGATATCTGGAAGGGGAAAATAAATGAACCATCCTATTCTCGTGTTTGGTTCTCTGAAGAAAGTGAGCAAGGGCAGGTGGAGGGTCATAACCACAGGAGCTAACACTTGATTTTTAAGCACCAAAGATAATTTTAAGCACAGTTTTCAAATGTTATTTTGAGTAATGTTCCCATTTAGCAGATGAGGAAACTGAGGCAGAGAAAGGTTAATTTGCATGTGTTCCCCAATCACAACTCATCCTTCTGACACTTGGCCAAAATCTGTCCCTTTCTTACTTCTCTTTGTCTGTCTCTACTTCTTTCTATCACTGCCAACATCCAATAAACGAAAACCACCTTCTCCCCCATCACATCATGTACCGTCTCAATGTTCTCACCATCTTCCGCATACCCTGGTCCAAGCCACCATCATCTCTCAGCTGGTTTAGTGCAAGAAACTGCTACTGAGTTGCCATCTCCTCTTACTGTTAGAGTCCACCCTTAAACGAGTGGCCAGAGTCATTCTTAAAATACTACTCAGGTATAGAAAAAAAGCATGAAACGCTGCCATCTGCGACAACACGACCGGAACTGGAGAGATCATGCTAAGCAAAGTCAGTCAGAAGGAGAAAGACAAATACAGGAAGATGTCACTCGTGTGTGGAATAAAGGGAAATAAGACAAAGGAACAGATAGAAATAAACCCAAAAAACCCTACAAATCTAACTGCAGAATTGAGGCTACTAAATGCGGAGATTGGAGGGTAGGGAGGAAGGGGCTAGGGGCCCACTGGACTATGGTGGAGGACAGTGGTTGCTATGGTGGAGCATACAGTGTGGTAACACAGCCCTAAAACATGTACAGCATTGCAAATCGACCTCATCTCAATAAAAATCAATGCAGTAAATGCGTATGTGTATAAACACATAAAAACCATGCGATTTCACGGCTCTGCTCCAATCTCTTCAGTGGCTTCCCATGTACTCAGGGGAAAAAAAAATCAAAGAAGCTAATTTGCATCTGAGTCCCTCAGCACTGTGCAGTGAAGACAGCAGGTGACGCTCTGGCCCCTCCTCTCTTCTCTGATCCTCCTCCCCCACCCCATGCTGAGCCCTTCCCTTTCTGCTCACGGGGTTATAGTCACATTGGCTTCCTGGGTGTTTTCTGGCCTCCCCAGGCGTGTATCTCCTCAGAGTCCTGGAACCTGTGGTTACTTCTGACACCCACGGGATCCTGGATTATCTTCTCTGTCTTGCTCAAACATCCCCCTTTCAGACGCCTGTATGCAAACTGCAAGCTCCCTGGTCCTGCCACTCCATCACTCTTCCTTTGCATCTTTCTCCAAGGCATTTATCTATCTTGTGTAAGTTGTTACTATTTTTCATATGCTTATGACTTGCTTCCCCCTACAGAAATATAAAGCACACATATATAAAGCACAAGAGGCAGGGGTGTCTGCTTTGTCCGCTCCTCTTCAAGACTGCCTGAACGGTGACTAGGAGACTGCTCAAATATCTTGAAGGAAGGAAAAGGACTGATCTGTCTGGCTTGACAATAAAAATATACCGAAAAAGATCATGCTGCTTGAGCAAGAAGAGGGAGAGGAAGAATGACAACGGCAAGATGAAGGAAGGAAGGTTCACAGGGCCAATAAAATTTGAAGCTAAACTAGAGGTCGTGAAAATAGCCTATACACATGGAAGGGAGAATGTTTGCGATTCGGTCTTCTCTGATTCCCTGGATTAGTCAGTCACTGCTGCTTAGTAGACTAAGATGGTCTGTGACCTTGTAGAAGTGACCTTCACCAGGCAGGTGAAAGAAGGGCAGTGTCCTGACAGTGGGTGAGCTCCGATGCCCGGGACTACATCATAGGTTTTTCCTGGGATTCCTGGCAGAAATGCCCAGGCTCCTTACCACTGACCATTTGGAATAATTCCCTGCCTGTGGGAACTGGGAAGGAAATGGTCATTTCAGGGACTCAGCTCTTTTACAAACCCTGCACCAGGACTTGTGTTTTTCTTCTTCATCACTATAGTTCTGTGAGAGCAGGTACTTGGGGGGAGGTGTGCTTGGGAAGCTGATTGTACTTGCAGAATGTGGACCTGGGAAAGGTTTGCCTTGTCCAAAACAGCAGAACCATTGCAGGCAGCTCAGGAGAGGTGCTGAGAGCCACACAGTCTAACTCAGAATGGCCTGAGGGCATATTAAGACCTGGGTTCATAATGTGGTTGATGCTACTCTTGGGCGCTGTCAGCTCGTGCTCTACACAGTGAGTGTGCTGTTTGCTAATGCCAGTGAGGACCGCAGCACCCTTGTCAGGAGAGAGTGCTGGCCTGCCAGCCTGGGAAGACTGTGAGCCCACAAGAGAAGCCCAGGCAAGACCATTATGTAAGCAAAGGGGAAACAGGCCCAGACATTGGTAGCAGCCTGGGTATTTTTGGAAAACACATTTTCATCTTCAATTTACACCAGATCTGGAGTGGAGCTAAGTCATTACAAATGTGTTAGCTCCTTTTCCTCCCTGCCCTAGACAGCTAGTTTGTTCAACAGACCCTGGCAAGTGTAGTCTCTGTGGTGGATGTCTGGAGGCTACTGAATGTGGTCCCTGGGGTCTGGTTTCTTAGTCCCAGGATACTGAAAAAGGGAACAGAGGGAGAAGGCGAAATAGGGGAAGGGAGGAGGGAAAGGAAGGGAGAGTAAAAGGAGGGGTGGGGAAGAGAGGGAGAAAGGAGTGAAGAAAGAACTGTGTAATATGATAAGGCTATTAATGATAGCTCTCAGTTACTGCGTACTGACTATACATCAGCATTACATGAACTTCATTAAAAGCTTGATCCTGCTCCTTCCAAACACTGCAATGGAGAGGCATCTTGTTCTCCATTTTCCAAAGGGCAAGGCTGAGATTCAAAGATGTGACTGACCGGCTGAGGTCACACAGGTATGAATAGTAGAGGCTACACCAGCCTGACTCCAAAGCTCATGCATTTCCCAACATGCTTTGCCGAGTGAGGGTGAGGAGGGTCAGGAAGAGAGTCAGTGCTGGGCTCTGTGTGCAAAGGGACTTAACCCCCCACAAAGATGTCCGCCCAAGGCTTCTGCTCCTGGGAAGAAACCTTTGAGCCCTGGAAATGCCATGCCCGAGAGTGTCCTTGTTTTCCTGAGGATACTGGGTCACACCAGATGGTCTAAGATTTCGGGTGGGGCTTTGGGTCATGAGGTACCAGCTTAGTGTTGAGAGACTCTGAAACAGATCAGCATGTGGGCAGTCAGGTGTGTCTACAGGATAGAACCACAATCAAAACCCTAAACATCAAAGCTCAGATTCGCTTCCCTGGTCGGGAATACTCTGTGTGACGGTGGCACAGTGATGCAGGGAGATTAATACCAGTCACAGCCCCTGGGAAGAGAACAATAGAAATTGCATTTGGAAATTTCCTGCAATCTGCCCCATGGGTCTCCCTTGACTAATTTTAATCTGTATGCTTGCCCCGTTGTAAACCGTGACTATGAGTACAACAGCTTTCAGTGAATTCTGGGTCCTGCTAACGAATTATCAGTCCTGAGGGTGGTCTTGGGAGCCACCACCTTTGCAGGGGTATCAGATGTGGGGTGGGCTATGGATGATGCACTTCTCACTCCCTGGCTCATTCAGCCCTTTGCCGGCTGCTTCATTCTTCTGGGCTATGTTTTCCTCATCCCTCTTTGTCTGAGTAACAAGCCCTAGAATGAGCCATTGTCGAGCTGGGCAAGGCCAGCAAAGAGTGGGGACAAGGGTCAGCAAATTCAGGAAGATGCGAATTATCAAATCCTTTGAATGGCAGGAGGAATTAAGGAAGGTCTGGGTTGGACAAGGCATGTGCAGAGGGACCCTACTCCTAATGCTTATTTGCTTTTTGGGGGTGACTTTCCAAAACAGAGGTTAAGTCCCTCTGGACCTCAGTGTCCTCATCTACAATACAGAGTTACTGAATTGTCACTAGGTTCCTTAAGGCTTCAGATTTTCTGAGACTTTGTGATCTGACATCATGGAAAGAAAAAAAATCCCACTGGAGAGTTATATGCAGAAGTGTTTGGATATTTTTGTTGGGCTGGTCAGCTCCAGGGTTAGAATACAGTGCTAATGATTCATCTGATCAGGGATCTGAGCTCCACAGAGAGCATTTTCATCATATTCGTTCTGTCTTCCTGCCTTCCTTCCTTCCTCCCCTCCCTTCCAACAACTCCTGTGCTCCAACCATGTGTCAGCCACTATCTAGTCAACAGGAATAACAGCCCTGCCCTCCTGCCCCAAAAGTGCTTTTCAATTAATTGTGAACATCACTGCACTGGGTCCGGCCATGAAAGGGACTTTTAATGGGGTTGGGAGGTTGGCTTTCCTTAAAGAAGTAAATAAAACATCTAAATAAAATAAAAGCTCACTGTGATAGAAGTCAAGCAAAGTTTGATGGAGTAAACCAATAACCTAGGAGGCAAAGATGTAGTGATTGCAATTATGGCATAGGAAGAGGTTATAAGGGACTAGGAATGAGAATTTCAAAGGGTAAAGCCTGGTGGAAGGGTCTTTCCAAGAGAAGAAGATAGCAGGAATAAAGTCACAGGCATTTTAAGTGCTCAGTGTGTTTCGGAACTGGTGTACTTCTGAAGTGTAGCTGAGAAGCAGCAGCAGTGGAGAGAGGGAGAAATGAAGCTGGAAAGGCAGCTATCAGCATGCAGATGGCCTTGTCTATCAAGTCAACACCTTTTTATTTCACTAGGTAGCAAGGACGTATCTTTTGAAGAATGAAGGATAAGACCACACTTTAAAGATGTACTTTCTTCATTCTTGTTCCTGCTGTGCTTTCTTGAATCAGTAGTAACAAATGATAATGGTCATGGTGACAGTCAGAATATCAACAGCCACAGTGTACATCTATAGATGTTCTACATTCTTCAGAGACTGTCACTTAAAAACAATTTTTAACCAATGTTTTCAGCTCTCTTGCTGTGAGGCCCATGCATGGTGCTTTACATAAATCATGCTGACAAAGGTCAGAGTGCATCTGTTTTTGCTTCAGAGACCAGACCGGGCAGTTTGGAACAGCACCTCAAGCAGGACTGTAGCTCGGTGGACAGTGAACCGGTTGGATCTCTGCACTGTATTTGCTCTTCACACTCAACTTCTGCTCCCAGAACTCCACCTCCATTACTGCTATCACACTTCACTCTCAGCCTACACTGGGCAATGTCACTCTACCCATTTTGTAGATGAGGAACTGAGGCAAATCAAGTTTAAATTATAAGCCCGAGGGCACACAATGAGGATGAAAATTAATTCTTCAGCCCTAATGTGCCTTCTTCTCTCTGGATGGGAGTTCTAACAATGCACATGCTTAAGGTCCAGTGAAGTATTGAGAAAAATCACTATCTTTTGATTGGAGGGGATCCACAAAGCATGCTCTTCTTGCACGTGTATGTTGCCCACAAAGTAGTGCCTCTGAAATTTCCCTCTATTCTCCTTGTAGGTACTTTCTAGGGTGTTTGTCCAGTTATCTCCCCTTTTCTGAAGACTACAAGTCTCCACCCCAGCACCATGTTTCTACTATATTAGTCACCCATGGTGACAACTGATTGGACCCAAGCATGTTCCAAAACTGGCTGGGGCTACTGAATTGGTTCCACACTTGGAGTTGACGGGGAATCATTGTTAAGTGTAGAACGCTGCTGGAAAGGGCTCTGTGGAGGCCTGAAGAGCTGCCCCGGCCCTACCCTCCCTCAGGTCTGGTCCACCATTCTTTGAATTCTGTGTGAGACCCATTAACCTTTCCATAAACGTCCTTTTGACATTTTCTCTACTTTGATGTAAGCAAGCCAAAGAAATGTAACCAACAAAGTAGTCAATGTTGATTACAGGATCCACAGGGAAGAGGTAGAAGCTTTTTTAAGAAATGCAACAATAGTCTCTTTCATGATTATTTTCTGTTCATTTTAAATATTAAAAGTCATAAACCCAGGACACCTACTGAGATGGGCCAAACTTGCTTGCAGTTTGTGGTTCTAATGATTCTCAGGAAAACTTGAGGGAATAAAAAAGCTTCTAGTGTTTAAGTTCAGAGCATTCATGTGGTTCTGGACATGCCTTCTCCTGGAATATATAGCCAGACCCTTTCTGGGATGATTTCCTGTGGGTGAGTCTGGCTTTGCATGGAGAATATTGTCTGGCAAGTGAGGGGATGGCTCTTCCTCACATTTTTGCAAATGTTTGCTTTGGAGTAAGACTATTTTAAAAGGGTTTTTTTTTTTTTTTACAGTCATGATGCAGCAGCTTTTTTAATGAAGAATCTGGTGAAATGGTTATGAAGTAGGATATAAGATCAAGACATAGATGAAAATACTGACTTTATATAGTTAAGGATTTTGTTACTACTTTTGAAAAAATTCATTCAACAACATGCCTGACAAAAAATATCCTATGGTGTATTAAGTGCTAACTGTACTCTAGGCACTGTGATGACATTGATTTTTATTATTCAACTATGAATCCATCCACCCATCCATCAACAAGGAATTACTGAGTGACTTTTGTATGCCAACCATTGTTTTATGTCAACCATTGTTTTAGTCACTGGGGATATAGCAGTGAAATAAAGAAAAACTTCAGAGAGAGATATTCAGATAGTGATAGTGTTATTAACTAAAACAAAGGGGACCAGTTAATAGGGGACATGGTTGTTATTTTATGCAGTGACATCAGGGAAGGCATTTATGACATGGTGACAGAGACTTAGATTGAGGGAGTAAAGCCATAGAGATTTATTGAGGAGGAGCATTCCAGGAAGTAAAAAGAGCCAATGTCAGGCTCTGAAGCAGGAGTATGGTTGTTGATTTTGAGGACAAATTGACCAGTGTGGCTGGAACAAAGAAGGAAGTAGAAAGAACAGTTTGGAGCTTATTGAAATAATATTACTTGAAAGATTATGGTGGCCTAGATCAAACAGGGAGTTAATGTTGGAGGAGACAATAAAAGGTCAGATTCTGAGTATGTTCACAGGATCCCAAAGGATTTGGTGGTATATTGTAATGGTGGTGTATTGTAAAAGAGAAAGAGGAGTCAAGAACTAAAATTCAGTATTTGACACAAGAAACTCAAAGGAAGGGGTATTACATTTGAGACAGAAGACTATGGTAAGAGCTGGTTCGGGAGAAAAGGAGAATTCAATTTTGGATATGGAGGCTTGAGAAAATTACTAATAATTTAAGTGTAGATGACCAGTAGTAGACCAGTGGATACTTGAAACTGGAATCCAGGGGGGAGATCTAGGTTGGAAACATGTACTTTTTAAAGTCGTAAATATAGAAACAATATTTGAAAGCACAGGATGATATGAGATCATTTAAACAGTGAATGCAGAATACTGTGCTAAGAACTGATCCTGAGAGATTAAAGAAGAGCAGCCAATGATGTTGGAGGAAACCCAAGAGAAAAGGGTATCCTGGAGGCTAGCAAGAAAGTGATTAACTGGCCAATACTAAGCTCTCAACAAGAAATGTTCTCATGAAATAGAGCCTCCCTGTTGGCGCAGCAGATTGGGCGCCGCACTGTGAAGCATCCGCTGTACAGCAGTGCTAGTTCGATCCCCTAGCTGGGGAGGGGACCCACATGGCATTGCACACCTCTCCTGCCTCGCTCACTGCTCCCCTCAGCAGTGTGTTTCAGTCAGTCTGCCTGTTCTGCTCCCCACTGTGTCTCTGGTGAATCCTCTCACCTCCCTGGACTCTTGGCCTGTACCCCAGCTCTTGTATGCATAAATAAATAAATCTTTAAAAAATGTTCATATGAAATTGTAGTTACAAAAGCCCGAATATACTAACCTGTCAGAAAATTGGGGGTGGAGGGGCAAGGGAAGAGAGTAGTCCAGACAACTGTTACTAGGGAATAGAACAATGGAAAATATGTGCGATCAAGAGAGGTTTTGTTTTGGTTTTTAGTGTCACAGCAGGTCTGCATATTGATGGGGATAATTCAGTAGATGTGGAAAAGTGATGCCTTAGGAAAGAGAAGAACTAGTTATGAGCTATAGGAACTTTGCCCTTAAGTAGAAAAAGGGAAGGGCATCAAACACACAAATGAAGGAACTACCTCTGATAGGAGCACTGCCACTGAGCAGCAGGAAGAAAGGTAGAGAACATGGGCAATGGACACAGATGGAGGAGGAGTGGTAGATTGTTGGTGGGAATGTGTAGACATTTCCCTCTTATTTCAGTTTTTCTTCAGTGAAAGGAAAGAAGCAGCAAAATTCACTGGCTAAAGTGAAAGACTGGGCAGAAGGATGTTGGGAGTTTGAGGAATGAGAAGATACAAACCAATCATAAAGATGAGCAAGCAGGAGAATATTTTCATTAGGGAATAATTATATTTATCCTAAAATAGTCCCACAGTCAGGTATTTCTAAATCTATTTTACAGATTAGGATAATGAAGTTGTTGAGATAAGCAACTTGTCAGAAATATATAGTAAATAAGTAGCAGAATTTGGATTTAATTTTTACCTGTCTGCTCTTAATTACTGTGGAGGATAAAAATATTTGCATAAGGTATAATTCTTGGCTACTGAGCTTAAACCAACTGTTAGGGGAAAAAAACACCTTTATTTCAAATGTTAAACAACAGCTTAAAAAACTATATGTGATGTTCCTACCGAAATTCTTGAAAAATCTTACTTCAGGGAGACAATTTTAACTTGGAACAGAATGCTGGGGGTTTCATCGTGGTACCTGAGTTAGTATTTAAATGAGTTAATATTTAAATAACTAAAGAAGCACTGGTGAAAATGCATAAAATGTGCAGCTCAAAAATATTGAAGAGAGAAATGAGTGTTTAAGGAATAGGTTTTGACAACTCTAACCTGAATAGAAATCAGGCTAGGTTTGTCAAACTTTATATATATTGATGTGTTTCGCACTAATGGAGATAATTTAACAGTGAAAAGATAAGATGCAGAAATGGAGGGGGAATTGTTGAGAGGGTCAATGCAGTTGGTGGCAGAGCTGGTAGAAAAAGCTCAATCTTTATGGAATGGAGAACCAGAGGAGTGAGTCTGGGGAAAGCATAGAAAAATGATGGAATAATTCCAGAAGGAGAAATTCAGAGAGGTTATTCCTAAGTTTGGTCTGTCCACATCTCTGGTTGATCTCTGAACTATGTGTGATAGAACAGACTTCAAGAATAGTCACTAAAAACATACAAAAAGATTTGAACTGACATTAAAAACTTCCCACCCCACATTTTCAGTCCAGTTCCAACCATGTGCCTATTGAAAGAAACTACATTTTATTGAAAGTAACAGGACTCAGAATCTTCATGCTTAACATTCACAGTGCCTGGGGTATTAACTATATAAGACTCAGGAAAAGGAGACCATTTCTCAAAAGAAAGGACTAGTTCCCGGATGACTACATTTTGGAATTAGTGGACATGAAGTTTAAAGGAATTGTTATAACCACTTTCAACATGGTATAAAAGAAAAAAATGCTTACAATGAATGAAAAGATTAAAAATAGCAGAGATATGGGAACAATGAAGATGTACCACATTAGTATTCTAGGACTAAAATAAATACCTGAAATTAAACATTTCATTTAACAGAGTAGTGGAATTTGTAGATACTCTGAAGATGATCAACAGAAATTATTCAATATGAAGAATGGAGAGGAAATGAGCAGGCCCTCAGACTTGTTGGATAGTAGAAAACTGTCTCTAACATATGTTCCAGGAAGATATGATGAGAAAATACCTTGAAAGTGAAAAGATAATGGTTAAAATCACCCCAAATTTCAACTAGAACAAATTTACAGATTTAAGACACTAAACCATAAGCAATATAAATATGTGAAGGCCATTGACACATACATATGTCCATGACAATGAAAAGTCAAGAAGAAACAAAAATCTCAAGAGGAGTCATAGAATAATGACACATTACATATATGGGAACAATGACTGATTAAAGGCCAGAAAAGATTGGAATACCTTTAAGAGCTAAAACAAGACAAAAACCCTACCCAGAATTATATAAGCAACAAAAATTCTGCAGGAAGAAAGGCAAGACTTTCAAGATAAAAGAAAACTATGAGAGTTTATTGCCACTAGATCTGTACTACAAGAAATGCTAAAGGAACTACTTTAGGGTAAAACAAAATGACACCAGATGGAAACTGGAATCTTTTTAAAGGAATAAAAAGCATCAGAAGTGCTAAATATCTCTGTAAATTGAGAAAAGACTATTTTTTTGCCCTTTTCTTCATAGTTTGCATATAATACATGTGATTGTATAACCAAAAAAATTACCTTCTGGTATTTTTATGTAAGTAGTTCCTATGTATATAACAATAGCATACAGATGGAAATGAGAGAGTAACAGGACTTGCATCACTACAAAGCTTTTATATTTTACATGAAGTGGTACATATTAAGTCTAACTGGGACATGAAAAATTAAGGATTTACATTTTAAGACCTAGTGCAATCACTAAAACATAATATTGAGAAGTTTAGTAAAAACCAAGAATTAAAATGGAATTCTAAAAATTAATGCAACATTTTCAGGCACAGAGGAACAATGATAACAAAATATAAACCCAGAGAAGAAGTTGAAAATAATAACAAAAGCACAAACCAAAACACAACCATGTAAAATTATATTAACTACCAAAGAATCTATCACTTCAATTAAAAGGTCAGAATGGAGGAAAAATTAGTGTACTAAAAATAAAACTTAAACATAAGATAAAAAGATATTTATAGGGTGAAAGTAGCTAGATGGGAAAAGATATATCATGTAAACATTAAGCATAAGAACCACAGAGTGAGAAAAAAAAAAGAACCACAGAGTGGCTTTATTAATATCAGGAATAAAAAAGATTCAAGACAAAGATAAGGAGAGATATTTCATAAGGTTAAAAGGAGCTGTTTATTGGAAAGCCTAAAAATCATGCATATATATGCACCTAATAACAGATCTTCAAAACATGTGAAGTAAATCCACAATTATAGGGAAATAGAAAATTCCACAACTATAGTTGAAGATTAAATACTTTCCTCTTAGCAGTTGATAGAACTAGACAAAAAAATTAGTAAATACATAGATGATTTGAATACTATTATTAACTATCTTTATATGATTGACATTTATAGAACTACAACTAACAACTGCAGCATTCACATTCTTTTCAAAGACATGTTCTCACCAGGATATGTTAGGACACAAATCTCAGTAAGTCTAAAAAGTCTGAAATCATAAAGTATGCTCTCTGTCCACAATGGAATTAAGTTAAAAATCAGTAACAATAAGAGTGTCAACAAAATCCTAAGAGTTTGGAATTAACACTCTTCTATAACTTGTGGGCTAACGGAGAAATCAATAGGTAAATGAAAAATTATTTGACTTAATGCAATGAGAACAAAATTTGTGGGGTATAGCTCAATGAATACTTAGAAAGTTATTTGTAGCTATCTATATGTTAAACAATCAAAGATCGAGGCTTCCACCTTAAGACATTAGAAAAAGACCCAATTAAAGCCAAGGCAATAGAAAGAAGATGATGATAAAAATAAAGGTAAATGATAAATTTAGAAATGAATGAAATAGAAATTGAAAACAAAACAGAAACAAATCAGTGAAAACAAAAGGTGTTTTTTCGAAGACTAATACTGATATATTACTATTTAGTTCTTTAAGAAGTAAGCAAAATACCAGTATCACTAAGCACTAAACATCCTACAGTCAAAAAAGGGATAAGGGAATACTATGAACAATTTAACAGTGATAAATTTGATAGCTGAAAATGTATAAATCTTTGAAAGACATAAATGATCAAAATGGATAGCAGATTAAAATCATGATGTAAAAATGTATTTATTTTCATACAATATGATCATCTATGTGTAGAAAATCCCAAAAGGTAGTAGTATTAAGTGAATTAAAAAGGTTGCAAAATCCAAGGTCAATATATAATAACTATTCTATTTTTGTAAATGACCAATGGATAATTGAAAAATAAAATTAAAATAACAAATCCATTTATAATGCCGTAATGATTAATTTAAATAAAAAATGGAGAAAGTTCAAGTTTGAAAAACTATACTGCATAATTGCAAGACTTATTATAAATATAACTGTCAGTGTGCCATTTGCATAGATATGGACAAAAAATAATGGATTTGGAGAACTTACAGATAGACTCTTATATGATCAACTGATTTTGATAAAGGTGCCAAGGTCATTCAAAGGGGAAAAGATTGGATAGTGTTTTTAACCACTGGTGCCAGCTTAACTGGGTAACTGAGTGGAGAAAAATAAATGCTGAGTCCTATCTTATGCCAAACACAAAAATTTGAAGTGTATTATAGTCTGAAATGGAAAAGCTGAAGTTAACAACGAAACTCCAGAAGAAAACAGGAGAAATCATTGTGATCTTGGGTTAGGTAAAAGTTTCTTAGGACACCCAAAACACCAGTTTTACAAGAAAATAATTCATAAATTGGATGACAGCAAGATTAAAGCCTTGGTTTTAAGAGAGAAAACCAAAAGACAAGCAATACTGTTATAGAAAATAGATGTGACAAAGGAGTGCTATCCAGAAAATATAAAGGACTCTTAAAACTAAGTGAAGCAGCCTAATTTGCAAAGTGGACAAACTATTTAACAGATACTTCTTAAAAAGAAGATAAAATAAATGGCCAATGCACACATGAAAATGTGCTTGACACCATTAAGTATAAGAGAAATGCAAAATATTAACGCACAGATACATTAAGTTGCTTAAAACAGAAAATGTTGACAATGTCAAGTGGCTAAGAGAATCTGGAACAATCAGGACTCCCAGGTAGTATCAGTCCAGTGCAAGATAGGCCAGATGACTTGAAAAATCCTTTGGCAGTTTCTTACAAAGTTAAGCAAACACTCCCACATAAAACAATAATCCCACTTTTGTCAGTTACCCAAGAGTTAAGAAAATGTTTTCATACAAAGGCTCACATGTCTGTATTTCTGTTCAGAATAATCAAAAACTAGAAATAAATGAAGCATCTGATAGGTGAGTAAAGAGTTGTCGTAAATTTAAACCATGGACTGGGTCCCACTGGTGGCTCAGTGGGTTAAGCACTACAAAGCAAACCACAGCCACGCAGCTCGAGTTCGATCCCTGCCGCTGGCCAGGGAGGGGACCCACATGGCATGGCAGACCTCTCCTGCTGTGCCCGCTGCTCCCCTCAGCAGTGTATACTTCCGTTGATCTGCCTGTTCTGCTCCCCACTCTGTCTGTGGTGAATCCTCTCACCCCACACACCTCTGGCCTGTACCCCAGTACTTGTATGCATAAATAAATCTTTAAAAAAACCCCAAAAAACATGGACTGTTAGCCAGAAAATGAACAAGTGATAAACACAACAATATGATCTCATTATGTAGAGTAAAAGAAATCAAATAGAGAAAGAATTATATACTACATGATTCCATTTCTATGCAATTCCAAAGTAAGGGAAATATAGTGAGAGCTGAGCGGGGGTTTCCAGTGGCCAAGAGGACAAGGGAATGACCGAGTGTTAAGAGGCTCAGATGAAACAGAATTTGCATTTGGGATAGAAATATTCTATAAAAGATCTGGACTTTCAGGGGTGAACTAAATGTAGTATTGAATCTTAACAATGTACCCTGAAACTTATATCATGTTACAATGCAATGTTACTTCAGGAATATTATTCTAAAAACAACAAAAAAGACTGAACAGAGAAATGCTCTATATATCGACTTGGTGGTGGTGTTACAGTTAGCAAAATATGGACTGCACATAAAAAATGGAGACATTTTATTTTATTCAAATTACACCCCGAGAAACCAAGGGAAATAATATATAAGACAGAGAACAGACGATCCTATGAATTAGCAAAGATGGGAGGACCAGATACTACCCCTTCCCTCATCCCATGAGGGTCATAAACTCTTGGCATGTCTAGATTTAAATTGGCACATTCAAAACACATGTGGCACATGCATCAAAGCGCATCAATTTAAATAATGGAGGGGATTTCCTGCCATTCCAGCCACTCAGGAAGCAAACAGTCTGCAGAGTTCATGGATTAAATGAGAATGAGTGTGTTGCCTCTAATTCTCAGGCTTCTAGCCCCATAAAGTGGTGCCAGTGCACTTACAGATACTAATATACAGTCTTTAGTAACAATTCAGCTTTCACTGAGCAAAATAGTCAGAAGGAGAAGGCAAATTCCAGATGATTTGGCTCATATGTGGCTAAAAAGAAACTAAACAAAGGAATAGCTAAAACTAAGCCAAAACAAAACATAGAAATCTACTGTGGACCAAAGGAAGGACAGGGTGGGTAGCTGAAGGGGGGAGGGGGCACAATGGATGGTGGTGGACTTACCTGTGCTTTGGTGGTACATGTGGTGTGGTAACACACATCTGAAGAAGTATGACTCTGTACCTCTAAATCATACACACACACACACACACACACACACACACACATACAATATTGTAGACCAATATGACCTTAGTTAAAAAAAAAAGAAATAAAAAAAATTCCAGTTTCCCTGTGCAGGATTGCAAAAACAAACACACACACACACACACACCACATATAGTATTATGTGGATGCTTTAAAGGATTTTCAAAAGTAATTTTGACCAAATACGACTTTTGTTTTAGGGCTAACAGCAAGGGTGATTTCTACATATGCAGTGACTTTCTTGAACCTAAGTTCACATAGAAAAATTTGTCAACTACTCTGTGCTCTAGTGGGGGAAACTGTTACCTTATAAAGTTACCTGTTACCTTACAAAGCATTCCATCCCATTTTAGACCACTGAGCTGTCAATTTTCCAAATGTGGAGTCATTTACTTATTGCTCACATTCTTTACTTATTGCTCCTGGTTCTAGGAGGTCAAGTTAAAAAAACTGTCATCTTTTCCTCGAGAATTCTTTCAAATACCCAAAAGGGCTTTGGGGTTCTCTTCTGGCCATTTCTTTCTAATACTCAATTATCCCAATTTCTTCCCATATCTAATCAGTCCAGCTACAGCCTGTGGCTTCCACCCCAGGAAATGGTGACTTAGGCATGGTATATCAGTGTGGACTGCCTTCAAGTCAACAACTCAGCTGTTACAAAGTGCAGGCAGCCCTGGAACAGGAAGCACACCCGTATGAGTGGAGTTTGTCGCCAAGCTTTGTAAGGAGTAGAGGTGATGAGTCTGTGGAGCCCTGTGCCACCTCCATCCCTGACAGGTTGCTGAACAGCTCTTTGGGAAGGCACCATCCACCGACAACTTCCTAACCAACTGGGACTTTATAGGCTCATGGAGAAGAAATGGCCTCCCCAGTTATCACCCACCCACCCACTCAGTCCTCATGCCCCTTGCCTGGCCCTCATCAGGGAACTATTTAATACTCAGTCAGGAGCTTTAAGAAGCGGCATGCCTGTGCTGCAGGCCTCTCTGCTGCCTCCACTCTGAGGAGTGCCTGCAGGCAGTCACGCTGTATGAAGCATTCACGGGGTCAGCCTGTCACCAGCTGTCAGCAGCTGAATACTCTCATCCCTCAAGAGCTACAAAAGGAAGGAAAGGAAAATAGCCTTGAAACGCTACACAGAGTCATCCAGCGCCTCTCTTCCTGCTGGTGCCATCAGCCGATATTCCAGACTCCCTACCAGGACCAAGGGGAAGGATGGGTGCAGTGTCTGCAGGGCCCTGTCCCACTTCGTGAGAAAGAAACTGGTCTGGAGGCTAGGTGCCTGGGTCCTAATCATGGCTCAGCCTTGGGTTGTTTTCAGCGAGGAGTTCTAGGCATATCTTCTTGTCTAGGAATGTGCTAGAGGAGCCTAGGGGTGGCCAGGCTGACATGGCCAGGAACAAGGGCAACAGTAGCAGCCTGAAAAGAATGAGACCGTTGCTAGTTAATCTGTTTTGCTTTACATTTCCCAAAGGGTTTTCTAGCTCAGCTGAGGTTCTCATCTTTCTAAGCAATCAGAAGCAGATAATTTGAAATCTACTTTAACCGCTTAAGAAACTTTGAGGCAGATGTAGACACAGTCACTCAAGGTAACTTAACAATCAGGAGCAAATCTGGGGGCTTAGGCAGATCAGATCCCCTCATTGCCAGCCAGGGATCTCATCATATCCTGTTCTATAGAGTCTACTCTTCACCTAAATATGCGTTTTTTTCCCCCAGAACCACTTAGTCAGTTCATATTAGATGCCAGGCTTTGGGGCAAGAGGTTACAAACATTCTTTTACACATAGACATACTAAAGCAATCCTGTGCAGAAGAAATACAGATGTGAAAACTGAAGCTCAAACAGGTAGAAGATGCTAGAATGTATCTCTGATCCACAGCAAGGTAACGGATAGTCTTGAGCAAGTGACCATCTCCCTGGTGGTTGGTTCAATGGGGTGGATGATATTCTGATAGCCTAAGAACAAGCTAGAAAGGGGGCCATTTGTGCTAGTGGAAAGGAGTCTTTGCATATGTGAATGACAATGCTTTTTCAAGGCTAGGAAAAGGCCTGGGTGTGTCCATAGAGCCTGTCCTATACTGCTTACTGATTACATCACAAAACAGTCATTACCCAGACCTGCAAGGCTGGCACCTTACACAGAAGAAATTGGACTCCAAGTAAGCACTTTAATCTGTATTGATTACAAATAAAAGAGGGGGCCCGGCAAATTCAAAGAACCCTTAAATCCTGAAGGGTGGATTCCTCCTGTTGGACCCACAGACAGGAAGGAGTTAACCCTGGCTGGTGAGAAAGGGGGAATAACTATACCTGAGAGTCACCTTTTTCTTGCAAGTCTTTGCTATTCACCTGCTGAGCAAATAAATGTCACCAAGGAAACGAGATCTCTTCTCCCTGTCATTCTGTACTCAAGTACAGCTACTTCAAATGACAGCAGTAGTTAGTTCTAGAAAAAGAAAGGTGGAGGGCATGGGGGAGGCTCCATTAGGTGCAGAAAAAAGGAAGCTCAATTTTGGGATTGGGGGGGGTCTTTGGAGATTTCCTGCTTCGGGTTCTGGGCTGAGTTCTTTGAAAGACAGTCTACAGACATCTTGGCTGGTGAGCTCCAAGTGACTGAAAGGGACATGAAATAAGTTTTAACTGCTTTTTAAAAATGTTTATTTCTCCAGAAGCTCCTAAAGCAATCTTCTGACTGCCTAAAGTCATTACCTCCAGATCCTTCTCGCTGCAATAGGAGGAAAGGGAATGAAGTGATAATTAAAAACAATTCTAATGGTGATGATGATCGAGGTAATGGCATGTGCTGATCGCTACTATATGCATAGCACTTTGCTAAACACTCTGCACCCGGTATTTCATTAAATCCTCACGACAACCCTGCGGGCCTGGCGTTATTACTGTCCCTATTTAGTTGATAATAAAACTGGAGCTCAGCGTTTCCCGAAGTCACCCGCAATCCTGAAAGTAGCGGGTGGCCACATGGACTATGATGCATATCTAGGCTGTGGTCTGACTGCAGAGTTCAAACCTTCACCGTATGTTTGTGTAGTGTGGCGCTTCACAAAAGCCTTTCAAATATCACACAGCCATTTCTGGAGAAAACTGATGAGAGATGAGACATCTTAAAAATATACCGCAAGAAAGAAACGATGCACCTTGGTAAGAGAGACCTTGTCTGGTTGAGTCACACCACCCTGACCAAGACATTTAACATTTATTTTCATTTTTCTTTCAGTTTCAGATTTGTAGGAAGAGGAGGAAGGCTAAGAAAAGGGGTTAGGAAACAAAAGGAGTCAGTGAAGGAGCATCTGTGAAGGATCATAAAACTACATTTTTGTAACTTTTTCATTAAACTGAATTTTTTTAGTAACTGATGAGGTTAAGTAGCCAGGAGTGATGGCCAACTGCAGTGACCTGGGTTTTGGCCTATGAACCCAGGCATCCAGACAAGGCACAAATCTACAGTAGGAAAAGTCGGTTCGAGTTAAGCTTTTTATTTAAAACTTTTCTGAAACATCAGAAAACTCTAGCTTAACATACCTTGGGGTTCTATTAGGACTTATCTTGCCTTTAGGGGACAGACAATGTCCAAAGATATTTTTCATGGTCCTAAATTGGTGGTGTGGGGGCGGCAGCTAGTAGGTTATAGTCAGAGGACATGGCCCAGAACAGTCCCCGCCTCCAGCCCTAGACAACTCCAGCTCCATGGCTGAAATTCTTTCCTAGTTTAACCTTCTAGAAGCTAAATAATCAAAGTTCCATATTGTATTTTAAAGTTTTATTTTGTCACTAGAGTAAAAAAAAAGTTCAAGGAAGGCTTAACTTACTGATTTTTGTACTGTCAGCCCCAGCCTAATCATGCAAATTTGAAACCTGATGCTTGTTTGCAGACCAGCCAGGTGTCAGCAGTCCCTTGGCAGAGCTAGGGTGAGCCTGACCCAGCACCTTGGAGGTGCTGCAAAACTTGCAGACCTGTGGGTGCGAGCCCACAACGCTGTGTGTCTTCTCCCTGGACTCCCCTAAACTGACTCTAGTTCTGAGGTCCACTGTTTCTCCTGAACCCCTGGACACTACTCTTCCCTTGGCCGAGCCCTGGGACCAAGAACATGACTCCCTGATGCTGCTGCCAGGCCCTGCCCCTGTGCTGAGCGCAGACACAGAGGCTTTGGGCTTGCTGGTTCCTAACCACGCTGGATAATTTTCACCAAAGTTTGATTCAGAGTTTATGCTGTAGGCAGACAAGAGTCCCTACGAGCATTTCAGACACAGGTGAGCTCAGGCTGCATCACAGCGACAGGCCTGTGTCACTGTCAGTTGGGAGACACGTTTCCCATGTAACAAGCCCCCGTGGATCATAAAAACAGCATGACCCCGCCACCAGCTGCAAGGGCACCTGGCCCCTGCTGCCTGGCTCAGGTGGGCCCTCTGTCCTGAGCCTGGGTGACAGCAGAGGTACAGGGGAGGAGAGGAGCAGGAGGAGGAGGACAGGGCAACCTGTCTGCCTCCTGCAATGAACTTCATGACCTTGAGCAAAAATAATTAATATCTCTGTGCCTCACTTTCCTCCAAGGGTTGTTGTAAGGCCTAGCTGCGTGACCAGGGGTCAGGGCTTAGAGGAAACAGTGCTGGATCGTTCTCAGCAGGGCACAGCCTCTGCTATTATTACCATCATCTTATTATTATTATGCCTCTGAATACATAATGGACACCAGCTGATTCTCTTTCTATGCTGGCATTCTATGTCAGGTTGCATTTTTTTTTAAAAAAAGGTTTTCTGCTAAAAATAAATATGAGGAACCACTGGGCAGGTTCATTTTCCCATCAAGAGCTTTTAAGACTAAATGACACCCAGTAGAAGGCTGTGTCCCTCTTACTTGGCAGGATAGATGAAAATTGTCATGTGATGGAAGCAAAAGCTTCATGACGTGATCTTAGGCCAAGAGAGGGGACAGGGAGGGGCCTTCTGGTCTCTTCTTTGCCCTTCACATTTAAAGAACTCCATGCAGTCCCATGGATAGTTTCATTCTCACTGTTTACCTTGCAATAAGTTAACAGCCAGGATGGGCACCCCGTGTCCCACCCACAATAGGCAGGAGAGTAGGTGAGGGCCTTAGATGAGAATGAGAAATACACACTGAAGACTACAGTGCAGTGCTTGTCCTTAGTAACTCCGGGCTCAAATCCTGGGCTGTGCCATGGACAGTTCTATGACCTTGGCAAATTATTGAGCATCTCTACCATGGTCCAGAGAGGGTGTGTCACTCACCCAAGGCCACAGATTACAAAATGGCTGCTATGGGTGGACCCAGGGTGCTGGTGGGCTTACTTTAGACAGCAGAGTGTTTTGGAAAATTGTTGATTTAAATGTCACAATTAAAAGCAATGGATAGATATCACCTAAAATGCTGAAGTCTCAGCCTCTATTTCTCCTCAGTAAAATAGGGGTCATTATATTGTATACCTTGTAGGGTTGGCATGATGAGTCACTAACAATAATCCATGGAGACTCTCAGCATGGTGCCTATGTGCTGCTGGCTATGGAGAGCAGTGGAGACCCTCAGTAGGTGCCTGAATGTGTACTCCTAGTCTGTGGAGAGTACTGGGGACCCTCACAATAAGCTGGAGTCCTCACCATGGGAGCCAGTTTGTACCTTTCTGCATGTCTACACTGGCTCTTTCCTACTCACTGGGTCATATCTCTGTTACATCTCTGCATTTAGAATCCAGGCCACTTGCTAAAATAAGTCCCACTCAGAGAGGAGCCCTGGAAACAGTTCAGCACAAGGACTTATCCAGCATTAGACCAACTGGGAACCACTTAGGTAACATGCTCAGACCAACTGGCTGAGGTCACTCGCACTTTCCAATGTGAACATCTTATTTCACAGACTCATCTGTAAGTACCTCCAGGGTGGGCCTGGCATGCCATGCCTCTGAATGTCACCCCCATTTACCAGTGGTGCATGCCACAATTTACCACAGTGCATTCTGTGGGGTGATCACTAATGTCTCCTTCCCTGCTCAGAAGTGGTAGCTCAGAGATGGGAGGTGACTTGTCCAAGGTCATATATCCAGTAGCAAGTCTGGGGCTTGAAACTCAAGGTTCTTTACTCAGGTGACAAATTGGCTTCTCAGGGCTGTTCTTAGTTTGCAGATGGATTTAATCTGGCCTGTATCATGTCTTGGGGAAAGAAAAATAGTGGTTGCCAAAGTATTAAAAAAAAATTGTAAGATTTTACATACCAATATGGCTTCTTGAATCCTCATTAGATCTGGCCTCCCTGGACTATGTGGGACTCAGTCCCACAAAGCAACAAGGGCTAGAGCTGAGCAACCTTCACCCTTATCAGACCCAAGAGCTCTAGTTCAATGTCTTCCCAATGGCCTGTCGGTGGGTTAAGTTCTTGATCCACATCCTATTTATTATGTCTGGCCTCTGAAGACACTTATGTTTGTGATCCCGAGTTCCTGAAGAGTCCTTTTCCAGCCCTCCCAATGCTTCCCATGGGGCTGAGCTCCACGAACCAGCCTGTAATGGGTTTTACTGTGAACCCCTAAGAGAAGTGATGAATTCCTCACTCCCAGGAACTGTGAATGTAAACTATTTGGGAATAGGTCTTTGCAGATGCCATTAAATTAATATGAGATCATAGTGAATTAGGATGGATTCTAGTTTCATTTCCTGGACCCTTAGAAGACCTAGAAACACACGAGAGGGAAGAGGCCATGTGAAGTGGGAGGTAGAGCTGGAACTAAGCTACTGCAGCCCAGGGTCTACAGGACACTGGAAGAGGCAAGGAAGGATCCAGGCTCCATCGGGAGTGGGTACTGCATTCACCTTGAATTCAGACTTCCAGCCTCCAGTGCTCTAATAGAATGGCTGTCGGTGTTGTTAAGCCACCAGGGTGTGGTGCTTTGCTCAGGCAGCCCTATGAGCTGAACACATCCCTGCTGCCTATTCCTTTCAGATCTCATTCTCAGATCTGGCTTTCATCTTTGTCCTTCTTTTCTGTCCACCCTCTCTTCTATCCACTCCCTGCTACATCTCTACCACCCTCTTCCTATCTGCCTCTGGTCTACTGCAGACTTGTCTGATTGCTCCCAGGATGAAAAGGTCACTGGGTCTAATGGCAAGTTTGGCCAAAATGGAGCGGGTGTGTGCAGGGATTGAGAAAGCTGGCTTGCAGCTGGTGGGATAGGTTGTCAGGTGGCCAGGATCAGCTGCTCACACCTGGAATGTGTAGCAGGCAGCTCTGCAGCACCACCTCTGGAAGCTGTAAAGATTACATGCTTGCCCAGATCTGTGAAATTGGCTCAGACACCCTGCTTCCCTCCCTAGCATCTCCAAATCCATGCTAGCAGCTTCTTAGCATTCAGCACAGCCCTGGCTGGTGAAGCTTAGACAGGCCCTGGCTCCCTACAAGCAGGGAGCTGACAGTTTTTTTCCTTTCCCTTCCTCATTGCTTAATCTGTCCACTTCCTGATACTAATGGATTTTTAAATGAGTCTAGGACAATTGATAGCATTTCCCAATTAAAACCAAATACCCTCCATTCACCCTTTACACAGCCACTGGGTGCAAACGAGTGTGGGGAGTGTGGGTCCAGCCAGACATCGCTCCCTTACTCGCAGCTTCCCACCCTCTCTGCCTGCAGAGCTGAGGCACCCTCTCCTGGGATATGCTCCTTCAGGGGTGCTCTGGGGTGCAGGGGTGAGTTCTGAATGCCAGCAAGAGTGACGCTGGCTGAGATTTGTGAGCAGCTGCAGGGCTCAACTCAGAGAAAGGATTTTCCTCAATCCTTTGGTATCAGTTGGTTTCATAACCAAGCAGCAATTCAGATGCTTCCGTCAGATGGAAGGAACTCATAATATAGCTATAGAAATTCATAGGAAGTTTGAAAGAGGGTGTGGTAAGGGCCTAACAAACACAGTCTCTGATTTTACTTTTTATGTTATTAGAAAGGAAGAAAAGCAGTGGCTGCCTGCTCTGGGTTTGGTCCTTACAAACCTGATCTCTAATCTTTGTAAGGATGTTTGAGGAGGATTATATGTTTTAAGATGTGGAAATAGCCTCTCATAAAGTTAAGTGATCTACCCAACACCACACACCTAGGAAATGTCAGTACCAAATACAGCTTATCTGAATCCAAATCCATGTTCCTTCTGCTACTGTAGGAGGGACTTTCATGGTTTACTGGAGAAAGTAGAAATAAAGTAAACATGTTTAGGAACTGAGCTCAGGGGACTCTGAATGGTCACATCAAACAGTGAAGTTACAGAGGAGATTTTCTTTATTCACGTCTTACCCATGTGGGAGAAGAAATGCCTGGGACACTCCTCTTCCATCATACTCAAAATGATAAATTCCCAGACTTCAGTTCTCTCCTGCAAGAAGATCCAAGAAATGCCTTCCAGAAGGTTCTAGAACTACAGGGTGGTAGGATGAAGCAGCTAGAGGTTGGCTGCTATTTTTACAACCCAGAGGCCCTTTGAGAGCCCCAGTCCAGGTTCAGCTTTCATATATCTTTTCCAAATCTTCTCACCATCAATTGTCAGATGGGGTTCCCTGTCATAACTATCACCCATGCAACAGAGAAGGAAGCCCTCTGAGAATTAAGAAACCTGTTTAAGATGAAGGATAACACTTTAGCTAGCCATGGTGTTGGATCCCAAATGCAAACTCCCTGACTTCATACTTACTTCCTGGCAGTTAAAATGGCAGACGTGAAGCTCTTGTGTGGTCTATGGGTGGATGAGCCCAGTCTTTGGAGCTAGCCTGTGGCCTACTAGATGATGATGAGTTTAGTACCAAACTTGGTGGAAGAGCAGACAGCTTAAATGACACGTAAGAGGGGTACAGAATCTCTTAGTCTGTTGTCTTCTAGTTGGTTGACTGCCACCAGAAATGACTCAAATAGACCACATCTCATTCTTGCTACACTTCTTCAAGTCCCATTTTGGCATTTTGTTACCAACTTCTCCAAAACCAGACTGAGAGTAGGAGCTGCTCATGATCTACATTCCTGGATATTGGTGCAGATCACAATGGGTGAATGCATTTTTCCTTCTTCCTCTAAGAAAAGAGGAAGCTAAGGGTAACCAGTGATCTCTCATGTGCAAGTAGCAGTAATGCAAGATTGAAATGGAATTAGGTTGTCGCTGAAGATGGAAGAGAAGAGAGAAGGTTCTGAATAGTTTTCCTGTGCTTATTCTCATGTCCCTGCTGGTGGGATTTGTACATGATCTCTCTCTCTAGAAACTTTCTTCTTGTGTCCTAAGCTCCATGTTCTCATGGTGTTCTACTAGGCCTGTTTCTAAGCTTCTTTATAACTCATCAAAATGCTCCCAACCCCCTCCTCCACTGTTGACTCCCATTTAACCACGACCCTCCTGTTTACTCAACTGGTTTGATTTTTCTTCTCTTTTACCCTCAGTAGATTCTGATGGGTCTAACTTCTAGACCCCACCCATGCCTGCCTCTTCACTGCCTAGGGGTCCATAGTCCATACTCTTCAGTTTACAGTGTCTTCCTCACTCCCTCTACCATTACTTACACTCCCTCACAAAATTGCTTAAATACATTAATGGACCCTCATTGCCCTCCACATAGATACCTGGATTTAAGTTGTTATAAGAGATAGCACAATTTAGTGTTTGGTAATTTCTCAACCCTCCAGTCCAGCTCTGATGACTTTCCTGAGACGCCTGGGCCCCTGGATCCTTCAGCCTTTAATCAGGCAAGTCCCAGGATGTTTTCTTCTGGTTTTCCCTCCCCACTCTTCAGATGCCAGTGTAGTCATCTCCCGTGAGCAATCTCCCTTCCATCCACTCCCTGCAAGCCCCCATATCAGGGCCTCCTGCCACCTGCTGTCTGCACTTGTGCTCCCGTATTGGAATTGCTAGCTTCCTCATCTCCCGCTTCCTGACAGAGAGCTCTGTGAGGCTGGAGACTGTTCATTATTAAGCACAGCACCAGGTCTGTGATGGACACTCAATAAATATTTATTGTTTCTTTTCCTTCCCTCTCAGTTTCATTGGTGCTGACCAACCACATCAGCCCCTGTTAGAGACTCTCAAACATGTCCCCAAGGTCCCTAGGCTCTTCGGGCCCTCTTTATCTCCCTCTCACATCCTCCTCTCTTTTCCGTTCAGAAAAAGTTGTTTCAGGCTCATGCCATGAAATGTCACTTCAAAATATTTGACAAAAACCAGAAGCTTAGTGTTGTTCCTTTTCCTCGAGTCTTCCACAGTGACAGGATGAACTGAGCCTGAAGTGGATCTATGTTGCTATGGTAACTGACCACAGTCTAGTCCTTTTACTTTCTTTGTAGGGAAAAATGTATCTTTTCCTATAACTAGCAAGAGAGGAGGATTGATCTTACTGTCTGCTTGATACCTAATAGCTCAAAGAAGTTCTCAATTTTCCTTCATACCATTTTTTGCTCTTTGTCCAAATGGGCCATTAGAACTGGCACTACCACTGCTACCATGTCCTTGGAACTCACAAAGTCTAGGCAGGGGGAATTCTGCAATGTTTAACCCAAATGGTCTGGAGAAAGGAGTATATGGGATTGATTGTGGTGGGGAGGTTAAACAGAAGTCTTGTGTGACATTTTGTCCTAGTTGAACTAGACAATTAGAGGTAATAACTCAGGAACTCTCTGAACACAGAAGTCTTTACTGCAAAGATTAGAAGAAAATTCTTTGAGGTCTGGGATCTGTGTGCACCCTCTAATTGGCTATATACGTGGGAGTTAAAGACGGCTGCTTGGAGACATTCTGGATTTTAAGTAGGGCAGTCACAGTTCCAATTGTTAAAAAAAAAAAGATCTTTACATAAAATGGCATTAATGGATACAAGAGAATAAAGGTAAACCATAGTTAATTCAAACTCTTGGGGGTGGGTTCTTCTGTTTTTTGTTTGTTTCAGAAAAATTAGTAAAATATGATTCCTTCTACCTGCAGAGTCTTAATATTTCCCTGGGTTGTTTCTCATTTGGGTTGCCAATGCTATAAGGTAGGCTGGTGGATTACATGGGCTTCTAGGAAGCCCAGTGAGACTAATCAACCTACCAAAGGTCACAGAGCAGGGTCACGAAAGGTTCAGTGAGAATCCAGGTCTGCAAACTTGAAATCCAAAGACTATTCTACCTACCAGTCAAGAGTTTGCTTTCAAAAGACCTGGACTTTCTGACAGTAGCTATCTCATTTGCATTATACCACCCTTGGTCATAACATATATTCTTAAAAAAAGCCTCTGGAGCTAGACATTTAAGTACAACTAAGCTGATCTTCTAGAAGTTTCTCAATGGGATCTATACCTATGTTGTGAGTTGAGTTTGCTATTGCTGCTTTAATCCCACTACAACCAGTACTAATGGGATCCTCATTTTTATGAAGAGGCTCAGAAGAGTTAAGTACTAAAGGATCAAGGACCTAATAATTTGTGCAACCACATATGAAAAGGAAAGAAGGAAGGGAAGAATAGAATACTCTTATGGTAGAATATTTTACCTGTCAACTTTTGGACCCTGTGCTAGGTAATTTCAGATTTAATCTCATAGCATTCTTGTATGGGGACATTTATTCTATGTGTGAAGAATCTGAGGTTTAAAGACGTTAACATTCTGGCTATCATGTAGCAAGGAGGTAGCAAAGCAGGAATATCAGTCCAGTTCTACTTGACCAGGCAAAGCCTATGCACTTAATATTGGCAAGATGCAATCTCCCACATCTCCCATTAGTGACATCAATTTTGAAAGGCTGGAGGGAATGGACATTGGGAAACAAACTCTGACCTAAAAGAAGGCTAAGAGATGTTCTCAGCTCCCCATATATGGAGGTGGGAAGTAAGAACTCAGGAATTCCCAAATGGGGGCCAACAAATATTTTAGCATATTTGGTATAATGGACCCAGAGTTGTGCTGGAGACAGAACATTGCTATCTGTCCCTAATTAGCTTTGTGATGTTGGGTTAACTATGCATCCTATCGGCATCTGTTTTCTCATATGTAAAATCTGGTGGTTGGACTAAATCACTTTATAACTAAATGATAAAGACTTCAAATCACATTCCAGTGCTGAGTAATTCATTGGTAGTAGATTCCCGGAAATCTCTGTTGTGAAGAATCCCAAGGCCGCACTTATGCTGTGATCATTTTTGGGCCCTGGGCATAAAACGGGGGCAAATGAATGTGTCACAGATTTGCCAACCCAAGATGGAGTAATAAACATTTACAGTTTTATCACTTTGTCTCTTGCAAAGTAATTTCCATTTTTGATTCATATTTGCTTCAGTAAGAAATTCTCACAATCTGCATGAATTATGATTGCCAGCCTACAAGAAAGGGCTCTCCTTGATGTGATAGTGAAGAATTTCTGAGAAAATCCATCTTTCTCCTCTTCAGATCCAATTGTTTAAAAGTTTTGCTTTTATCTTTTCAAATTAAAGAATAATAAAATTTTAGATAATCTCATTTTTTATAACTATAAAGAGATGGAATGAGATGGGAATGATTTTTTTGACTTATTAAAAAATTTAGGATTTTTCACTTTGGAAAGTAGATACTTAAAGGCAACATGACTGGAATGGACAGAACGCCCCAAGTAGGTATGAGCTTTTCAGGAAATATATCAATAAGATGATGAAGTGGCTTCTTTGGGAAACCGAGTCAAGAAAGTACCTTTAAGTCAGATCTTTTCCAAGTGTGATCTTAAGAATATTTGGGGTTTCTTGGGGGTTCTTCAGGGGGAGCTATGTGAGGCAGACTGGGTGGCCACTGGCCTTATTTTTTAACTCACACCCCTTAGCACTGCTTATTTTCTACTTTATGAATCAGATTATAATGCAGGATTTAGTGTAAGTCTAATGAATTCTGAAGCCATGTATTAAGCCAAATAAATTACTGAATCCATTCTATCAGGAATGTGCCAAAGGGCTGTTGAGATACTCACCAATTCTTAAAGTTGGTACTTTTTTTTTTTAAGGATTAGCTGAAAGAGAGCAGCTGGAGGAAACTACAGTCTATCTAACATTACAGAAAGGAGACATCACACCTCTTCTAGGATGCACATAGTGGGTAGAAAACAGCTGATTAAATCTAAATAACCAGTCATGAAATTGCTTTTGTGTGGCTGGCACTCTGCTTATACCTTTTTAGAAACACTCTCGTTGTTTACATAGAAAAGAGCATGCTTTCTCCTGAGCTGGTAGGAGAATTGAAGAAACAACAAGAACGCAGAATTAATTAACTTTACTTTACAAAGCAGCATCTGATACACATGATAATTAAAATATCATGGTAGTTATTATTCTATTTGCTTTGCTGAACAACACGCATAAGCACGTCCATGCATGTGTGTGTACACACACACACTCAGAAAAACCTGTCATTCTTACTAGGAGGATGTTTGGGTTTTCTTGGAAGTACTTCATGGATGGCTATAGGGAACAGAATTGGCTTTGAAAAACAGAAGCATTTACCTGAACAATCCCCACTATTTATCCAACACCTATTATGTTACACATCACAGCAAAAACTGTTACAATAATGCTAATATAATAATGCAGCTGACATTTATCACCCCCTCGTTGTGTGCTAAGAACAGCTATGTTATGTATACATAGACATATATTTATATATAAAATGCATAAATATACACATACACACTAATTTATTTATTTTTTTAAAGATTTATTTATTTATGCATATAAGAGCTGGGATACAGGCCAGAGTCATGGGAGGTGAGAAGATTCACCAGGCAGAGTTGGGAGCAGAACAGGCAGACAGACTGAAACACACTGCTGAGGGGAGCAGTGGGCAAGGCAGGAGAGGTCTGCTACGCCATGTGGGTCCCCTCCCTGGCCGGCAGCAGGGATCGAACTCGTGCTGCAGTAGCTGCGGTTTGCTTCATAGTGCGTTGCTTAACCCACTGCGCCACCAGGGAGGCCCTACACACTAATTTAATTCACACACCAACCTATGAGCTTAGTTGTTATCCCTGTTTTACAGATGAGGAGACAGAGTCACAGAATGTTGGACAGTATGGTAAGGTCAGGATTAAAATCAGATTGTCTGGCTTTAAGTCCTATGATCCCTGTGGCTGTATTATGGCTACATATTGTATCCAGTTTTTTAAAGAAAATTTCTTATTGAATCCTTAAGACATTTATCCTACCTTAGGAGAAGAAACTGAGGTTCACAAGTGTTAACAAGCTTGCCCTAAATCATACTTAGGCATGACACAAATCAGGTTTTGAATGCAAGCTGGTATTATTTCTACTGTAGCAGCTGCTGATGTTGTAAGAGTCATGACCAGTTTCTGTTTATATAGACAGAGAAAACTGAAGATAAGAAGCATCTGTCAGAGAGCACCATCATCATCCTCCCAAACACTGTCCACGTATATTTCTAACTTTATAGCTCATATTTCACCTACACCCTGGAAGAAGGTTGTGGGAAAACCTATGTCCTGATGAATTGTGGTTATTATGTGATTCAAAATTTTCTTGTTTTTTGTTCAGGAAAGATATGATGGAAAGTCAAAACAAATAAGCTTCCAAAGACTTCAATCAGGGCACAGATACAGATGTGAAATGAAATTGGAGGATGATGTATTGCAAGGTTCTGTGGGAGAGACGTGATCAGACACTGTGTTTGAGCAGACTGTGGCTCCTGTCACCTCCTGGAGGTGGACTCTGGACTGCCTAGTGCACCTCAATCTGCACTTAATGACAAAATGACCCAAATGAGCCTGCTAATGGCACTGAAGTGCAGTTTCTAGGCAACTGCTGCATTTTCAGTTGTTTGTAGATGGGCTGGCTGACCGCTACCACCACACACCCATTGTGTCAAACTTCATTTCACTCCATCACACAAAAGGTTTCCTTTTGTTCCTTTAACCCCCACTCCCCCAGAGGCAATCACTGATTTGCTTTCTGACCTATTGATTATTGATAGTTTCTAGAATTTTCTATCAGTGGAGTGTGGAATTCTTTTTTTTTTTTTTCCCGGTGGGGATGGTGTGTCTGACTTTCACTCAGCAAGAATATTTTGAGATCTCACTATCTTATACATATCAGTAACTTGTTCTTTTCTGTTGTATATGTTTACCTGCTGATGAATATTCAGGTTGCTTCTAGTTTTGGTGATTATAAAGTTACTGACAACTTGGCTGTAGGTGTGGAAATGTTTCTTTTAATTTTCTTTCTCATTAGTACTTTGGAGGGGATGACGAGAGCAATGGGTTTATCTTCAACTTTTTACAAGAAACAGACAGCCTGTTTTACAAAATGAATTTACCACCGTGTGTCCCAGCCGTGCATGAGAGTCCAGTTGCTATGTATTCTTGACAGTATTGGATAAGGTTAGTTTTTTAAATTTGTAGCCATTCTAGTGGTTTGCAGTGGTATCTCACTGTGGCTTTAATTTACATTTTCACCACCTGCACATTTATTTTGTGAAATGTCTATTCAAATGTCTTTTCTACTCCTTGAAAGGTTTGTCTTACTGTTACATGATGAGTTCTTTATATATTTTACATGTAAGTCCACTGTTAGATGCATTTTTCTCCAAGTCTGTAGTTTGCTTTTATATTTTAAAGTGCAAAGTTTTTGATTCTATGAAATGCAAATTGTTTTCTTTCTTTACAGTTCATACTTCTGTGTATTATTTAGGAAATCTGCCAACTCCAGGGTCACTAAGATCTTCTTACTTCTTTTCCCTAGTAGTTTTGTAATTTTACATCTCATTTGGCTTTATGATGAATTTTAAGTTAACAATTTTTGTTTATAGGGTCTCCCTGGTGGCACAAGGGGTTGAGCGCTGCACTATGAAGCATCTATAGCCACTGCAGCATAAGTTCGATCTCCGGCCAGGGAGGAGACCCACAAGGCACAGCAGACCCTTTCCTGTCTCACCTGCTGTTCCCCTCAGCAGTTTATTTCAGTATATTTGCCTGTTCTGCTCCCCACTCTATCTCTGGTGAATCCTCTCACTGTTTTTAACCTCTGACCTATACCCCAGCTCTTGTGTGCATAAATAAATACAATCTTAAAAATATTTTTAAAAACCCCAATTTTTGTTTCTAGCATGAACGTTCAAATTTCTTTTTTCCATGTACCCTAGTACACTGCTGGTGGGAATGCAAGTTAACCCAACCACTATGGAAGGCTGTATGGAAGTTCCTCAGTCTACTAGAGATGGAACTACCTTATGATCCAGCAATCCCACTCCTAGGCATCTACCCAAAGGATACAACAACACCAATCCAAAAGAGCACCTGTATCCCTACATTTATTGCAGCACTATTTATAATTGGTAAGACCTGGAAACAACCCAAATACCCAAAAGTAGATGACTGTGTAAAGAAGATGTGGTACATATACACAATGGAATACTATTCAGCAATCAAAAATGATAAACTAGGGCCATTTATAAAAACATGGATGGAGCTAGAGGGAGTTATACTCAGTGAAACAAGTCAGAAGGCAAGAGAAAAATATTGGATGGCTTCACTTTTAGGAGGAATGTGAAAGAGCAACAACTACAAAAAAAAAAAAAAAGAAGAGTAAGCTCAAGGAAATGGGCAATTACATCCAAAAACAAACAAACAAACAACAACAACCAAAAAAAAAACCTCAACAAGACCAAAAGGTCAAAGATAAACTGAAGGGACTATGGGGGTGGGGCAAAGATGGGGATGAGGGTAGAAGGAGCACAAGGAGCTGATGGCGCACAGGTGAAATGGTGGTGGGAACTCCCTGGGGAATACAAATGATGTAAAATATAATTAAATAAATATAATTAAAAAATAAAAATAAAAGACCAAATTTCTTTTTTCTTTTTGGCATATGAGAAGACAAAAGTTTTAAAACCATTCATTTAGAAGCTTTTCCTTTTTCCACTTAACTGTCTTGATACTTTGTCACAATCAGTGGACTGTATTTGTGGGTCTGTTTCTGGACTCTGGTTCTGGTGAACTTTATACATAGATCTGTATTTGAGAAGAAAGCGGTCATGCTCTCCTTAAGGGTCTTGATTATTAGAATCTCTTCATTGCCTTCAAAAGTAGATTTAAGCAAATTTAATGACAATAGAGGAGACATATACACAGGTAGGAACACACTGGGTTGTTTCCACTGGAGTATAGACTTGGTGAGAAGACAGACATGTATTATTCATCCTATTCCCTATAATGGAGGAAGGATCAGCCATGATAAAAGTTGAGAATAGATGAACTAGGAATGAAGTAATCTCAGCTCTCGTGCTGGCTTTATTATTCAATAGTCCTTCTTCCTGTTAGTTCTTTTAGTCTTCTAAACCTCTATTTTCAGAAAAGGGAACTATTCAAACAGGAAGGTAACAGAAGACTCTAGAATATGTGTGGTCAGTATAAGGTGTCTATGGGATGAAGGGGCTAGGATTGTTTGCACTGATCGCTGCAGATATTTAAAGGTCAATGTAGGAAGTAGGAAGTAGTTCAGTTTACCCTGTGACAACAGGTCAGGAGTCCTTATTCTCGGAACTACTGATTTTGTAGGTTGGATAATTCGTGTGTGTGTGTGTGTGTGTGTGTGTGCGCATGCGTGTTTTATATACATTTGGGTGTTTAACAGCATCCCTGGTCTCAACAGGTCTGCCAATAGCACCACTCTCCCAAGTGTGCCAACCCAACTGTCTCCAGATATTGTCTGTCATCTACAGAATATGGCAACATAGCTGAGAACCACCCCTACAGAGGGTGCAAAGAATGCTCTGTTGAGTAGGCTATGGGAGACCCCATTTTCAGCAGCAGGAGGAACCTAGTCATGGTCAGACCCAAGTTGCCTAGGTGGGAGTGGTAGATAAAGGGACTCATTTACTATTATATGTCAGTAGTAGGTGGCTTATGTCTTCTATCAGTAAACAGTAGGTGGGTATTTAAACACTGTGGTGGTAGCTGGAGTAGATGAGACTTACTAAACCCCAGTTTTCTCTTTGGTAACAAGGGTATAATAATGCCAACACCTCAGGATTCTGGAAAGAGTAAATGAACTGCTGCACATAAAGCTCTCTGGACAGCACTGGTGCATAGGATATTCTCAACACATAGTGGGTATTATAGTTGTAGAGGAAGAAATACTTTCCTACATTAGAGACTTGTGTCTTTAACTCTCCTCTTCCCAGGAGGAAACCAGGAGATGGGCACGTGAGTGAGGAGAGCATTATTAAGGATGTCATTGGTGGTCAATTGCATTATGCCTTGCACTTGTCTTCCTGACTGTGTGAAGCAGATGTACGCAGGCCAGGCTGCGAAGGGAGAGGCTGCTAGCCTCCTGGTACTGATTTACTGTCTCAGATGGGGGAGCAGACATGAGCTCCTTTGGGGGCTTGGTCACCTCTCTTTTCTTATTCTCATGGTTTGGGATACTGGGGACAGATTTAGATAGGGGTAGAGAGAGAAAGACAGGCTAGATGAAATGAAGAATGGAGGCTTCAGTGAATCTTATGATTAACCTTGTCTTTATATCAGAGTTTTGCAATATTTTGATTGCTATCTGCAACATACTATTAGCACTGGGTGTGATTTTCTTCATAAAGCCATATAGTAGTAGGATGATGAACAGAGTTGGATTTGGGCTTCTTAGGGGCTCAGATGCTCTAACTACAAAATAACCATCCATCAGCAACCCAATTGGCAATCATTTAAATTTTGATTTTTAGAGTTCCTTTCAACAATAAAAAAATTTTACAACTCAAGCACCTGTATAAGAAGATTGAACTTGTCTTTTGGGGTCCTTTAAGTTCTAATTATTTTCTCTGCATTTGCCTTATCTGACTTTGACTAGAATTCTAGGCACAGATACTGTTAAATATTTCCCACCCTTCACGATAGAGAGCTGGGCCTACTATCTGTCTGGTGGGTCAATTTATAATTTTTTTCAAAGTCTTCAGGAATGACAGTTCAAGTTCTGAATAACACCTTCATCTTTAAGTTGTATCACAAAGGAAACACGGGTGAGGGTGCCAATTTATTCCTAGGATCTAACCCCGATGATAAGAGAACAGTTCTGTTGCTCCTGAGTGATGTGTCTGTAATTAACTTTCACTGAATCTAGGGAAAACAACAACAACAACACAGATCCAGGTTTCTTTTCTTTCTTTAAAGAGGAAATGTTTCACTCAGCTCAGTAAGATCTGAGGTCTTTATAAAATCGCGTCTTTCATAATACCAGTGTGTGTGTTTTATGGGCACCTCAGGTGCTGGGCTGTGCAGGAACAGTGAGTAAGTGAATCCAGAGGCCTTGCCACCCGCCAGCTAGTGGCCGGCTCCGGCCGTCTTTCTTCACCTACACACAGACATTTTATTCTTCACCCCCACCTCTAACCTCACAGTAGGTGAACTGTTTTCCTTGTAGCACCTTGCTCCAGAGAGCAAATCCCAATAGTGTCCTGAGTTCCTGTGTGGTTCACCAAAGTCACAGTCATGACCCCAGAGGCAGCTCTGAGACCACATTCAGGAGCTGTCAGGCCTAAGCTTTAGAGCATTTCACACCTGTTCGCTGAGGCTCTTCCTGAGAGGCATCATTGGCCCTCATGTCCTAAGTGAACTGAGCAGCTGACACCCTCAGCACCATAGGTCAACACCCCCATGGCAGGCACTTTACAAACCGAGCACAGGACTATAGGTATGTCCGTGCAAGGTGGTGGGGCTGGGTTTTTAATCGTGTGCCTGCCACTTGAAATGATCCACAACCAATTAGGCACGTCTCCTTTCTTCCCTGAGACCTTGCTTCCCACACAACCCCAGGGACCAAATATCCCACAAGCAAAATGCTGGTTTGCTGCTCTCCCAGGCTAGCATTCTCACCCTCGTGGACTATGATACAATAACATTTTTCAGAGAAATTTTGGGAGATGACCTAGAATTTCCAAAGTTTTCTTTTCTCAGTGAGGTAGAAACCCAAACCCAAGACCACAACCACCTACCCTCTCACCATGTTTTCTGTGAAAAATCATAGAGAACATGACATCAGGAATCAACAGTCATCCCTTAAGTTAAATAAACTTAGTGTGATGAAAAAACGACAAGTTTCTCCTTTTGTGGAGATGAACAGGAGGGCAGCATCCAAGGTCATGGAGTCACCTCAGCACCCCCAACCGTTCACACAGAACATGGTGAAAGGCAGTTGGCATTTGATCCCTATTTCCACTCAGTCTCCTGGGGATTTTCCAAGCTTACTGGCAAGTTCCGAGCTCCAGGTCCCAGAGGACATGGGTCAATAAGCTCACCTTCACATTCTCCCTGCACTACTCAGCCGTCCTCCATCAGAGGGAGTGCTGCTTTGGGCAATGAGAGATGGGCCTTTGCTTTGGGCTTCTGCGAGGTGGGCCTACTATTTGGCCAAATACCCCCTTGGGTCAGGCTCTGTGCTGAGCATTCACCTATATTTTAATGCATAAAAAGAGCAAATAGAGATATTTGTAATCCTAGTTTAGAACAAAGAGACTGTGCTGCGAGAGATGCAGTAACTTGTCTGCCTTCCAGTGGCATTTCCACTTCTGGTATTTGAACTCGTCTGATCCCCAAATCCTTCATTTGGAATAAAAAATTTGTGGCCATCAAATGAATAAGTTATTACTTTAGGAGAAGCAAAAATGGACACTTCCATGCTTTTTATATGGGGTGGGATTAGAGAAATCTCCTTAAATAACAAGTCAGTTACCTTCCCTGCTTCTGACCGCCCCACCCCCCAATAGCAGAAGCTTGGATGTTTTGAAACCCTAACAAAACAACCCCAGACATTTGCTCACTGATGTCTGTGGGTATGCTGAGCGCTCCATGAGCATGGTAAGCACATGAACTGACAACTTGGAGATTTATTTTGTGACTCATCATTTAAATACTTGTGCTTTGTGTTTAATTAACCCAACTTTCAGGATCTGACTTTCTAGCACTCCCTGCAAGTGAGTCTTTGCTTTCCTGTCTGGAATGCTTCTACCTTCATTATTAGTCCCTCCAGTGTTCTAGGTTTCTTGACTTGATTCCCTTATCCTAGCTGTTGTTGTTCTCTTAAATTCCCTCCCCATGTACATGAGTCTCTTTCCTTCCTGCCCATGTCTTGGTGTCTGGGTCATTGCTAACATTCCACCCCTCCCCCACCGCTGCCCCACCCCACTTCCATCCTCATTATTGTTTATCAAGCATTTGCTATAGGGCTGGAATTTTTCTAAATCCTTTACACCTACTATTTCTCTTTACCCTAATTCTTTCCAGAATGCATGTGGCACAGTCACATTTATTCCCAGATTAAAAAAGAGGAAACTAAGGTTTAGGAAGATGATGATGCTCACCGAAATTCCTATGGCCAAGAAATGGTAAAGCAAGGAACATATACCAGGTTTGTCCACAATCCATGCTGTTAACTTCTCTACAACTCCTTTCCCTTTCATCTGGAAGACCTTTCACAATTTTTCTCACCATCTGTACACAGACCTAAAGCAAGGTCTTTCTCATTATCCCGGGTTATGGGAACTCCCTCTTCTCTGAGCTCCTGCAGCATTTAGTCATCACCACTCCACTAGACTTTCCAATCCTCCCTTGGCACCCTGAGGATAGGTTCCAGGGCCTCTAGTGGGTATCAAAATCTGTGATTATACCAGTCCTGGGTATAAAATGGTATAGTATTTGCCTACAACCTCCACATGTACTCCCATATACTTTAAATCATCTCTAGATGACTTACAGCACCTAATGCAATGCAAATGCTATGCAGATAGTTGCTGTACAATATTTTTTAAGGAATAGTGACAAGGGAAAAAATGTTCTACATGTTCAGCACAGACCCGATCATTGCAGGCCTTGTGGTGCTATGCTTTCTATCTGCAGTTGGCTGAATTTGCAGATGCCACGTCCACGGACATGGAGAGCTGACCCCACTCTGTTTGTGTTACCAGCCTCTATGTAATGAGGGCCTTGTCTCTTGTACTAAAATGCAGGCTAGCTGGACTTCCACAAGCATGCAAGAGAGAATCAGGAAGCAAGTCAACTTGAGTATCCTGTTTTACAGCCAGTGAAAATCCTAACAGGTGGAATTTTCCAGAAAGATATAGAGGGTGCAACCACATCTTTGAGAACACCCAGAGGTGCATCCAAGAAGTTTAAGGGCCTCAGTGATCTGATACTATTATCTCAGCTGACATATTCTACCTTTATCCAGCAATGCTTTTGAGCCCGTAAGCAAGGTCTGATACCATGAAAAATACTGGGGAGTTAATGGAGATAAAGGTGAAATGACAGGGGAAAATAACGACCTAAGAGGGGCCTCAGATGTGCTGACACTCCCATCCTGGTCAAAGAGGGGTCATCCCCATGTCATGGAAACACATGAGCTCTTGGGGTCACTCTGACCATCTCTGGTCATGTTTGACACAGAATAGCACCTGCTGTGTTCACAGAAAGGGGGAGGCTCCTCAGATGAGGATGCAGGTAATGGGCACATCTACTTAACAGAGGAGGAAGAGGATCTGTTAGCTCTTGGACAAATTTCATTTTTTAAAAAATTAATTCCTTCCTAGATCCCTGCCTTTCTTTTCTCTCCCTGGAAAGCTCTTCCAGACTGCTCCCTTGTCACCTTCTCTTCTAACTGACTGCATTTGTCATGAAGATTGATAGAAGAGGTGAAGTGTGCACTAGGGAAGGCCAGCATGGAGTAGCCAGAATGGACACAGGGCCTGCTGTGCACAGCTGCAGCACATTCGACACGCACATGGCTCTACAGAACAAATGCTGTGGCTCCATCTCCTTAGATCAAGGAGAGAGGCTCCAGCTGAAGGATTCCAGTTTGAATTTCAGGTCCTGGAATCTGACTGTGATGGGGAAGAGTGTGTACAGTTTCTATTTGGCCTGTGTTGTAGCATGTGGCTTGAGAGGGGCTCTAAGGCTGAATATTTTGAAAAGTACAGTGAAGAGTTGTCAATCACTCAAAGAACATACAAAGAGAAATGGTAGGAGTGACTACCTTTTAAAACCCATAGGAGCCTAAGTATGGCTAATATGGTGGTTGGCAAGCACTTCGAAACATACGGACATGGATATAAGACCTGAAACCATAAAATACATGGAAGAAGACACTGGGGAAATGCCCTATGACAAACTTCAGAAATGTCTTTGCAGATTCATCTCCAGGCAGCAAGCAAAACAAAGGAATGAATATGAACACCTGGACTACATCAAACTGAGAAGCTTCTGCACAGTAAAAGAGACAGTATCCAAAACAAAGAGACAGCCCAATGAATGGGAGAAATATTTGCCCACCACACATCTGGAAGAATTGATATCGAAGGTCTACAAAGAGTTCATATAACTCACAGTTCCTTGTTCTCCATATCTTTGCCAGTAGTTATTGTTTTTCATCTTTTTATGTGGCTCATTCTCACAGGTGTGAGGTGGCATCTCCTTGTAGTATTGTAGTTTTGACTTGTATTTCCCTAATAAATGAGGGTAAGTATTTTTACATGTGACTGTTGACCATCTGTATGTCTTCTTTGGAGACGTGTTTACTAAGCTTTTTGGCCTATTTTTTTGTTTGGTTATTTTCCCTTAGTTGAGTTATATAAATTCTTTGTATATCTTAGACATTAGTCCCATGTTAGATTCATTATGTGTAAATGTTTCCTCCTATTTGGAAGGGACTATGCTAATTGAAATAAGTCAGAGGGAGAAAAACAAATGCTGGATAATTTCACTTATATGTGGAATATAGCGAAACAAAACAAAAGAACTAACAAAACAAACCCAAACAAGTCCTAGAATATGACTGCAGAATTGAGGCTCCAAGAGGGAGTGGGTGGAGATGGAAACAAAGTGAGAGTGTGGCCCAACTATCTATGTCTGGGTGGTGGGTGTGTTGTGGTGACATATAACTGAAGAGGTAGAAACCTATTTCTCTGTCTTATACAGCATTATAAGTCAATACTAGCTCAAAATAAAACAAAAACATTAGGGAAAAAAAGTGAAGTGACTTATAATCAGTATTGAGGATTATTAGGGATGATTCCTGGAGGGTCAAATATTACAATATCATTAGCATCTTTAACCCTCATCCCACTAAATACTGATCAAGGGTCTTAGGTGTCATGCATATGGGGTATGATTAGAAATCAACAAGGATAGTCTTTAAAATTTTTTATAAGCTGCACATAAAAAGGAAATCACACTGTTTTATAGTCCTGTCTTGTTTTGTGTAAATCAGAGCTGATGAGAAAATGTATCTCTGGTAGGAAGAATTCTAAGATGGCCCCCAAGATTCCTGGTTGTTGGTCTACATGTGCCTCCTCCTAGTCACTAAATCAAATACTATTCTGGGTAGTACTGAGAAGAGATTTGGCGATGAAATCCAGGACCCAAAGCAGTTTACCACAGTATTATTCTGGGTGAATCTGATTGAGGGGAACACCTTAAAGGGACTGGGCTCTTCCTGGCAAAAGAGATTCAAAGTGTGAGGAGAGTTTGGTGGCAGAAGGATTTTCCATTGCTACTTTGAAGGATGGCTGGAGGAGCTATAAGGCAAGGAATGAAGGTAACCTCCACTTGTTGAGAACGTCACCACTCTGACGAGTACTCAGGAAATGGGACTACAGGGCTACAACTATGAGGAATCACCCAACTATTTGAGAAAGCTTGGAAGTAGCTCTAGAAAAAAAAAAACAAAACACAGTCCAATTAATGCTTTGATATCAGTCCTGGAAGACACTGAGGAAAGAACTCAGCTATGCTTTGCCTGATCTGAAGACTATAACATAGCAAATGGGTGCTGGCTTAAGCTAAATTTCTGATAATCTGTTAATTTAGAAAACAACAACAATCTAATATGCCATTGAAAGCTCTAAGTGGTAATCATTGTATATAAATATCATACACACACACATCAATGCACTAAACTGAATCATTCACTATACTTTTCACCCACTTTCACACATTTAATTGCTTAACAACAACAAAACCCCAACAAATCAACAGTCTAATAGTATAATAATATCTGACATTCATTGAATAATCGTAATTATGTTAAGTGCTTTCCATCCATTAAATCATTTGATCTTTGCAAACTTAGGAAGCAGGTACATTGAGAATACTCATTTTACAATGGAGGAAACTGAAGCATAGAGAAATATAGAGGGTAACAAATATTGTTTTATCTAAAAGGAAAATTATAAACAGTCACAGTTTTTATTCAAAACAAATTTCACTTCCTTTAGTAAAGGCTGGGACCTTCCATCTTTCTTTTTTATGCCTTTAGACTCATCTCAGACCTGTAATTCTCCCCCTGCCTAGCTTACTCTTCATCCTTACATTGATGAAAACTAAAGTCAGAGTATGACACAGGAAATTGTGATCAAGATAATGTGGTTGTGTCAAGCCACTAAGTTTTTAACTGGTTGGTTAATTAACAAAAGATAACCAGAACAACTGGGAATTTAACTCTGTGAGCACAGCGATTTTCACCTGATGTGCTCAGTCATGTTTCTAAATATTCTAAAGCAGTGCTTGGCAACAGCAGGTAGTCAATGAATAATTTCTGAATATAAAAACAAAGCTAGGATAAATAAGAATCAAGAGCATTATCCTTTGAGGACTACTGAAGCTAGTTATCTCATTCATACAAGCATGCTCCTTGGCACATAGGCAGCTCTCAGGGCAAAGCAGATCTTCCTAGCCCAGTCCTTACAGGTCTGTGTGCTAGGCAGGCTAGTCTGACTTGATTGTGGCTATCCAGGAAGCCACCTGGAGGAGGTGTCTGGGAGCAGAGCTGCTTGGGCTGTGGCCAGTGATGCTTTGCTATAAGACATCCCCAGACATTGCCAGGTTTGTGTTTCCAGCTGAGAGTCACAGAGCAAGCCCTGAGGGAGAAATATGCTGATGGCTGTCACACTGACCAGCAGGACCTGCCCTGAGACAATCAACAGTGAAACCTGTCTCCGTCTTCCCTTAATTTTGTTGTCTTGACTTGGTGAGAAGGTCATTAGACTGGAAATCTGAAAAACTCAGGGTGTATTTGTTGTGATTACCATTATTTGCTAATTAGCTCAACAGCTCAGTGAACTTCAGGTTTCTTAGCCTTATGAGGGCTCAAGTCAGGGGCTCCCCTAGATCATTCTAAGGACACCCTAATCCAATCACTTAAGATTCACCTGAGGAGCTCTGAAAAATACAGAAGCTGATTGCTAGCCACAGGGATTTTGAAAAATGGTGTACAGACATCTTGGCTAACTCTGTCCTTTCCCCAAGACAGACTACAACTGTATAACCAAGGAACAGGGGATTCTATGAAGTTGAGACTATACAACCAGTCTATGTGGAATAAGAATATCTGGGGTTCAGCCACAACCATTTCTACAGCACCTCATGGGATGCTGGTAGTTGAATTTGGGGACAAGGTGGTTTCTGGGGTCACTTCCAGCTCTATTATGGCCCATTCATTCAGTTAAATGCACCATTTGTTGGGTACACTAGCAGCCCCAACTTAGAGTTGAGGAGTTACAGTCTTGGAGCAGTTAATATTTTCACGGCAGGTCCAAGCCCTGAATTCCATTCTATCTCTTGACCACCCTGTTGCTGTTCACTCTTCAACAGAGTAATGGCGAGTTCTAGGAGAGCATTTCAGGGGCCAGAAAGATCCACCTTTGGTCCAGCAGATAAGCTGACAATGGGCAGACAAGCACTGCTATGCAGCCCCTCCTCCCAGCTCCTTTGATGCATGACTGCAGAACCCTGCCCAGTAGGAGAATCCTGTATCTATACCTTATAGAGAAACTGCCCCTCCACACTGAATGGTCAGAGCTGCTTTATATGAGATTGGGTGCTGATAGGTATTGGGTTAATCTCTGGGTCTTCAATTCTATTCATTTATCCAAGTATTTTTTGTGCTAATAAATATTGCTTTCAGTATTGCCGTTTTATAATAAAGTTTGAAGGCAGGTAACTTGTTACCTCCATTTCACTTCTTTTTCCTTAGGGCTGTGTTTGCAGTTTGAGTCCTTATATGGTTCCACATACATTTTAATATTTTTTGCTCAAATTCTTTGAAAAATATAGCAGGCATTTTGACAGGGATTGTGCAAAATTTATATATTATTTTGGGTAAAATAGTCATTTTAATGATATTGATTCTCCCTATCCATGATCATGGGATACCTTTCTATCTTCTTATGGCACTATCTAAATCCCTTAAAAATTCTTATAATTTCTCATTGTTTAGGTCTTTTACCACCTTTAGTTTAATTCCAAGGGATTTAATTCTTTTTGAAGCAATTATAAATGCAACTATTTTTAAATATCTTTTGCATCATGGCCAAAGAATTTTCTATGTTGATTTGTAACCATGACAGACATTCTTAAGGACTCTGAGAACTTTGTCACGTGGATCATTAGAAGCTTTGCCAAGATGACTCCAGAGGGTAGACATACAAAGTAAATGACACTGGTCTTAATTTCATCCCATGGAAGAGCGACTAGAAGTTCTGGCAACTCAGTAAAGATGAATCAGGATCGACAGCTTCTGAGGTGGTTCTGGCTGTACAGGAGACCCTGCATGGGCCTTGTATTTACCCTGGAGCCACTGCTGAAGTCAAGTGTGCACTAAGACATCAGAGTTCATTTGCTTCTGCCACCAAACTGCTGCATAACTTAGATAGATCTCATAACCTGTTGGATTCTCCGAGTTTGTACATGTGTAAAATGAATTCAAATACCCTCTTTTGGAACTGCTGAGCTCAAACGAGACCCCTGAGCAGTAGGCTTTTGGGTGGCCTCCGTCGCCCACATCTGGCTCTGAGCATGCCTGTGTTTCCTGAGGGGCTGCCCAACTGGGGAGGCAGGTGGGGTGCTGATCCTTGAAGGATTTACTGCTTTAGATTTCCTATTTCCAGGGTGGGAACAAGAACACAAATCGGCCTGTGTTTTTGGCAGCTGTTCTCACTTGTAAATAACACAAGTCGGAACTCAGGTTCCAGCTGTGCTTGGCTTTGTTGATCAGTCTGCTAAGGGCAAGGCCTCTTTTTTTTTCTGTGGGGAGCCTCTCTTGTCTGCTTTGTTTTCACTCCTGGGGGACAATCTCACAGTGTCCTATAGCTGTGTGAACTCTCACTTGCTGGCTGGTAGCAGTGAACCATGAGTAGGTCAAGCAAATGCGGGGAAATCAAACTGACTTCTCTAGGTCCCACTAGGCAACAGTGGAGTGAATTCAGATGGATTTTCAGGCTCAGGGAGGCAGAACTAAAGTTGGTTCGACTCCACTGAATACAGCCGACTCCCTGCTTTGCAGCAGTTAGGTAAAGTCACCAGGCTGTGGCTGTGTTTACAGCTGGGTTCCTGCCCCCAGGTCTGTCTGTGCTATTGCCCCCTCACTGACAGGCCCCTTGATGTGGGGGACCTTGAAAAGGCAGCTAAATATTGTTTAAGAGGGCAGAGGTGGTCAGCTTCAGTCCTGCTGCCTGATTTTAAGGACTCAGTGCTTGATCTCTCTCTTTTCCGGGCTGTGTCTTTGTCTTTTACCCTCAGAAGGTAACTCCAGGAGCTTGGTATTGGCTAGACATGGGCAGCAGTGTCGAGGCTTTGGGGCCAGGCACCTTGCCTTATGAAAGCAGCACAGTGAGCTGTGCTAAGTGGCACTTGGATTTGAAACCCAGCCCCAGCACATTCCAGCTCTGTGACCGAGACACATGGGTCTGCCCTCTGCAAGCCTCGGGTTTATAATCTATGGAATGATGAGAACGTGCCTCTCAGGGTTGCTGGAGCCAGTAAAGGAGCACCAGCAGCACCTCACCAGTATTAACCATTCCAGTCTCCATCAACGTGGTATGTGTGGGGCTTTAATCAGGTGCTGGGGAAGCCCAAAGTGGCAATGGTTGGGAGGAGTCCATGGCGTTGTCCCCGGGCTTGAAGTGTGCCTGCTGACCGTGAGGAATGGCGTTGACAGCAGGGAGAACGCTTTCATTTTGCTTATTAGTTGGGCAAAGTCAAGGAGGGAGACCCAGCTCAAGTCTGCCTCTCTGTCCACATGAGGCTTGGGGCTTTAATGAATGACAAATGGGGAGATGACAGTGGGAACTGGGCAGGGCAAGTGGAGGTGTGGAGTTTCCAATGTACAAGGGTTTCCAGCGTGTAGGCGTGAGCGCTATTCATGCTTCTTCACGGGTTGTATGTTCATGGGTGCTGAACACGTGCCCCTCTGGGGATTTGGAGGATTTGAATCATAGGTTACTCAGAGTTGCTGTCTCTGGGGCTTACGCATGCGCCCTAGAACAGAGCTGCTCGGTAACCTGTTAGACCTTGCCTGGATGGTTTCTGCTGGTCAGGTGCTGATGACCAGACAAAAACAAGCTCACAAAAGTTCGTGAAAAGGGAAATACATGGAAGAGGAGAACAAGGAGCATGCTTTGAACCTCCCTGGTGACACTGGCTTGAGCTTTGCGAAAACAGCTTCCAACCATGGTATGAGCATTTCATTAGCCTGTCAGCTCCACAAAGACCAGACTCCTGGCCTGCTCACATGCCGGTCTGGTCCCAGGGCTTGGCTGTGGCAGGCATCCAAAAATATTTGAAGAATGAGTGAGGCAGCTGAGTCTAAACCTAAATCCCACCCCTGCTACTGTTGGTTCTAGGCAAAATGTCTACCTTCTGTGCTTCTGACTTCGCACATTTATGAAATGCACAGAAACTATCTTGTGGGAACAATAACAAAAAACCAACTGGTGCTGCGTGCCTACTATGTGCTGGGCACTGGATTGAACACTGTCCACAGACTGCCTCTTTTGAACTTCCCAGAGGTCCTTGCCAAGTTGATTACTGGGATTTTTGTCTTTGTTTGGTGTTTGTTGTTATTACTGTTGTTGGGTAGCTGATGTGACTGGCGTGATCAGAGAGGCCAAGATATGTGCCAGAGTGACAGTAACTGAGCAATGGAGCCCAGTTACCCTGCTGTGGGTTCCTCACTCTTTGTCCCAATGCTCCTAGTCTCATGTAGCTCCCAGATATAGGAACTCAAATGCAGCAGTAGCTGCTGCTGTTATTATTAGGGATATCCCTCTCTAGCTCCTTCCTTCACCACCCCATCCCCCCGTATCTCCGGTGACACTTGGCCAAAGACAGCAAGACTGCCAGCCAGTCTAGTCATCTGTATGCGTACAACAGCTTGTCCACATGTGAACACTCATGCCCAGCAGCACTCAGAGGCTGAGATTCCAGCATGCATGTCTGTTACCCTGGCCAGCGTACTGATTTGAAAGTCAATGCAAAAGTGTGTATTCAGAAGGCATTTCAGTTGGATTACTGTGAGTGGTTCCTACACCTTGCTGACCAAAAAGGTCAGAGGAAGGACGTTTCCACACCTGGAAAGTTCTGAGAGATCTGACAAAAAGGGGAGCAAAACAAAACAACAAAGACATATAGGGCCAGACAGAGCTGTCTCCTGATACATGACAGCAAGTCACAAAGCTGGGAAAGCATGGCATGGATGGGACCTCAGATAACAATTAGCCTCGACAAGGAAAAGGGGCCAAGGAGGAAGGAAACTCAGAGCTAGAAGGTGGTGGTCAAGGCCATAGATGAAGGGGCTGCTTGAATGCTGGCTGCAGTAGACACGTGGGGTTTGTGCCTGGCCAGCCTCCAATGCTCATTTTCTGGTGACAGTATCATGATTTGGGGAACAGCTCATGCAGCTCAGGTATGCTGACCTGTGGCTGGCAATCTCCCCGTCTCCCATAATGCAACCACCATTCAAGGTCACCTATGCCACCCTGATAAATCCCATTAGCTATTCCATGGCACGTTCTGATACTTGTTTCCAAACACTGCACTGGGAACTCCAAAGACAGAAGGTGGAGCCCTGTGTCTCTTGTCTTCCAGGAAAACAAAAAACTACTTTTTCTTAGTAGCATTGCTGAGCTTCTTCAGCTAAGGTGCCAAGTACTGGAATAAGAGATGTGCTGTTAGGGAATTACACAGGCGAACAGGAGATAAGTCTCAGTTCCACACTGTCACACTCCCAGCCTGGCTCCAGAGTTGACTACATGGCTCTTAAATTGTCAGAAATAAGCTGTTAGATGCCAGCAGTGAAAGCCAAATGCTTTCCAAATGAATATCTAAAAGGATATATGTATTGCAGCCTTGTTTATAAAAGATTGGAATAAACTTAAATATATATCCATAGGGGATTATTTACATACATTTACACATACACAATATATTGTAACAGGGTGGTCCCCAGGAAAAGGGGAGGTTCCAGGTTCTCTGTCCCATTCAAGGAAGGGTGGAGCTGAGCAGGGAAGAGAGGAGACTGAAGAAGGAAGGAGGAAGGATGGAGAGCCAGGAGGAGACCTGGAGGAGACACATGGAATAGAGAGACATGTGAAGAAACTACACTTGCTTCTTGGCCTTGGGCTGGTTGAAACATATGTGGGTGAGAGACTTGTGGGGAGGTTAACAGTGGAAGTTTTTTTCTTGATTTTGATTTTACTTTTTTCCTTCCAGTCTTGTCTGGCTGTTTCTGACCCTCTTCTATGGGTCCCCACCAGAAGGTGCCTTAGACTTGTGGCAGACTTTTGGGCCTCAGCAGCCCTGCTTTGGGTCAACCCTGTTTGGCTGGGCATTTACCCATGAGGGGATGGGTAACTATGGTGCTTGAATTGGAACCTATTTTCTTTGTTGCACACTAATTGTATTAAAGTTCCTTTCCATTAAAAGTCTTATATGTTTTGCCTTCATGTGGCAGATGGTAAGAGCCTATTTAAGTGGGCAGGTTTGGGGGTTCTGGGGTGTCCCTCTCCATGCCTTGTGATAGTATTTACATATATAGATATGATTTGGCCCTGAAGAATAAGGAAGTGTTGCCTATCCAAATATAACACCTTCTCCAAGACATAACAAGTGAAAAATGCCAAGGTGAAGAATAGGTAGCTCTGCAACTTGGGTAAGAAAATTTAAGGGCTAACCGTATGAATATGTGAGGGGACACAGACTCTCCCTGGCAGGACACACATATGCAAATTGGTTATCTGAGGAGAAGAGAGCAGAGAGGAAGCCAGGCTCTGCAGAAAACTTAGTTTTCTTTTTTTTTTTTTTAAAGATTTATTTATTTATGCATACAGTCACTGGGGTACAGGCCAGCGTCGTGGGAGGTGAGAGGATCCACCAGACAGTGTAGGGAACAGAACAGACAGACTGAAACACTGCTGAGGGGAGCAGGGTGCAGAGCGAGGCAGGAGAGGTCTGCCGCACCATATGGGCCCCCTCCCAGGCTGGCAGCAGGGATCGAACTCGCGCTGCATTGACTGTGGTTTGCTTCATAGAGTGTTGCTTAACTGACTGCGCCACCAAGGAGGGCCCAGAAAATTTAGTTTTCATTAAATATCCATAATGCTTTTTTAAAAAGAAAAAAACCTGATAAGAAGTTTAATAATAATGTATTAAATATATTTAATTATAAATTAGACCTCCTATTTACATGGGAGAGACGCAGCTGGACTGAATGAGTCACCCACATGGCTTCAGATGTATCTTAACTGAGTTAAGAGGGGAGGTTGGGGCCTCCCTAGTGTTGCAGCAGGTTGAGTGCTGCAGTGTGAAACATCCAAGGCACAGCAGACCTCTCCTGCCTCGCCTGCTGCTCCCCTCAGCAGTGTATTTTAGTCGATTTGTCTGTTCTGTTCCCCTCTCTGTCTCCGGTGGATCCTCTCACCTCCCACACTTCTGGCCTGTACCCCAGCTCTTGTATGCATAAATAAACAAATCTTTTTTTTTTTTTTTTTTTTTTAAAAAAAGGAGGTTGGAGGGAAAGGGAAGGTCAGTTATGAGTTTACCAGGAAGGCACAGTCAATCAAGGGGTACAGACTCATCTTTTTTTCTGCCTTCTCCATTGAGAGGAGATAAAGAGATTAGCTCTCCAGGTAAACTGCTCTCATAGAAATTTACATGTAAAAGTCTTTTTCAAAAGCAAACACTCCCCAAGCCTTCAAAGCTCCTCCATCAACTCAACCTTTTACCAAAGACAAAAATACTCACAAGGCTTTAACATATTTTTCCATGTGCATGCTACCTACTTAAAAAAAGCACCTACCTCGTTGCTAGACAATAATAGGTCTTTATAAATTGTAGAGCTTCACTTGGATATTACATCTGAAATTTTCTCCATTCCTCAAGCCCAATCAGGAGACACATTTAGAAGCTTTCCCCCACCTTTTACAGCAAAGCCCACAGGTCTGAGCTTGGAAGATGGTTGTTCCAGTCTTATAATATCCTTCCTTAAGTGACTGGGTGACACCAAGTGAAAGGCAGGAGTTGTCTACAAGCCTTATCTTTCTATACTTTTTCTGATGTTCAGGGGGTGAGGAGGAGGCTGCCAGCCAGTTTCTCCCTGTTTTAGTGTCTGGGGAGCAGAAGTTTCATTCAGCAACCTTGATGATCCCCTAGGGAGTCAGGGATTTTAGAAGGACATAGCTGGAAGTGACTCTAGGGGGGAGCAGGGAAATCCCCTGTGGTGTGGATAAAAGATTTTCTATCTATATCTAGTAAAGGCAGCTTTTCTCATATTTAATTATAGATTAAGAGGCACTATGCCTACTTCCTTAGTGGTAAAAGTGGAATCAAAACAATACGTATTTCTAGAGGTCACAATGAAGATGCAACTGGATGAAGCAGGATGGCAGACTGCTTGTACGATGGTTCCAGTGATCCCCACCTTTTAGCATTTCCACCCCTTGAGTGTAGGGGTTACTTACATTGGCGATGATACAACACTTTTATGACTAGGTCACATAAGTCTGTGATTTCCCTCTAATTGACTTTTTCTCTTCGTCTATACCTGCCCTACTGGTGAAGTCAATTTGGCAAGGAGCAGAGGGTAGTTTCTGGACAATGGCCAGGGAGGAACTGAGAACCTCAGAGCAACACCCGTGAGGAACTCGGTGCTACCAATACTCACACCTATGAGCTTGGAAGTGGATCTTCCCCAGTCTAGTCTTTGAGATATACTCCCATCTGGGCTGATTTTTTTGTATCCTTGTAGGAAATCCAGTGACAGAGAACAAAGGACCAGGTAAATCTGCTCAAAGATTTTGCACTCATAGAGACTGAGCTCATACACGCAGTTCTGTTAAGCCTCTAAATTTTGGAGCGATTTGTAGTTCAGCAGTAGATAACTCGGACAGTGTTCCTCTCACTTCACAGTCACGATACATAGAGTTTATAGGTGCTGGGATGTCATGTTACATGGCTGAGAGATGACTGTGTCCATAGCCATAGTGAACATCACTGACCAATCACAAAATACTTTTTCCTGCTGAGCCCACAGACAGCCTCAGAATACGTCTTAATAGTTCCAGGAAGCTATAAATTGCTCAGATGCAACTTAGGTGCCAACTATGATAGAGTGAAAAATCTCTTATAGCTTCATTTTCTCTCATGAGTAATAGTTATTTAGTAAAAGTCCTATAAATCAGTATGAAATATTTTCTCTGCCTAACACAAGAATGCTCTGATCTATTAAAGTAATGCATTTTTAGTTCATCTCTACTGTAGATTTGCTTCGTTTTATTGGTTAGAGCAGGGGATACTTTGGAAATTGGACAATATCAGGAAGAAAGGTCCCAAGGGACTGTCCTTTAGCTCTACAATGTGCTTGGCTACATACTGGGCTCCTAAATGTATAGTCTGATTCATTAGGCCTGGAGTGGGGCCTGGGGTTTTTGCATTTCTATGGAGCTACTAGGTGATATTAATGCTCTTGGTCTCCAAAATTTACTTGGAAGAGTCAAGTAGCAATCTGGCCTCCTCCTTCAGGAGAGCTGAAGGGTGTCTAGGGTTAGTAATGCACTAAGCCCAAGGTCCTGGGATTGTTAGTTGGGGATGGAAGCTGCGCATCTCTGTTCAGCTAGCAACTTTGCAGGCACAGACTGGAAGACAGACATTCAGTGAGTCAGGACAATGAAATCTATCCTCGCTGCCCTGTGAAGGATGACACAAATCCAAGAAATTTGGACAAAACCCTGAATGACAGGACATATTTTTGGAGATAGAAAAGGCATATACATATCAGTGATGGAAAGAGAAAGTATTTCATCTTTGTGAGGTGTTTTGAAACAAATCAAATCAACAACAGCATTACAGAGGCCATCTTCTTTGAATACAAAGTCACATCCCCGAGTCCAGGCCTTCTTTGATTTTTGTAATCTCCCAGAATCTCATCTTGTTTAGAAAGAGAAAAGATTAAAAAAAAATCAAATGCCATTTTTATAAAATAGACAGACCCTAAGATCAGGGGCTGAGCGAATTATGTTAAACTCCTGGCTGGTCCTGACAGGGATGGTCCATTACAATAGCCTGCTTCTTGGGCAGAACCATTTTTGCCCTAAGATAGTGGAGTTATGGCTGTCATTGGGCCTATAGGTCCACTATTGCATGATGAAAAGTGTAACAGATAGAAGTGACAGGAGAGTTGGATGAGAAGATTAGGAAAAGAAGAGATTCCCTAGATGCTTCCTTCTTTCAGAACATCCTTTCAAATCCCTTCGCATTATGAATACCTTCTATATAATCCATTCACTCTTCCACCCCAAAAATACAGCCACATAGTGATGTAAGTATGTTGGACATTTGCGATACATTACTGAGCAGCAAGTCACCAGATGTGTCTCCTCATAGGCAGTTCACAGGCAGATATAGGAGAGACAGTCATCCCCAAGTTAACACAAAAAGAAACATGTGATTGTAATAACAATAATTCCCTGATTGTTTCATGGTAGCATAGGATAAAAATGTGGCAAAAGCAAAGGTCACATTTAGTGCATACTGTCCCCATTTTCTTCCTCCTGTCACTTACCCTGTCCTTTCTCTATGAGCTCAAAGCCCCACAGGCCTATCCAGAGCCCAGAGGACCTGTGCTCTCGACCCCATGGGCAGTGGCCAAGATGCTTGGCTCTCCCCTTAACACAGCTGCTGACCTTCCCCTGACCTGGCTGTCTCCCTTCTAGAACTTGACCACAGAAATATCCACACATGTGCAGAAATGTGTCTGGGCTTATGAATATTTGGCATGCTTTAAAATAAAATATAAACTAGTAATGAGAAAAAAACCTTGTAACAAGAGGTTTAGTAAATAAATAAACTTAGTAAATTCATAGGGTTTTGCCATATTAATCAATGGTTAAAAAAAAGTGATTGTGTACACACACACACACACACACACAGAGCAATGAGAAGATAGCCAGAATGGATTGTTGAGTTGAAAACAAAAACAGCCTGTATTAAAGGAACTTAGATTTCTAGATGTCTCTCTGTGCATACACACGATTGCACCCTGTGTCTGTCTACTCTGAGGATAAGTGATGAGCTTCAATTGCCATATATCAGGATAGCTTTAGAGTCTAACTTAGCCAAGGAACACATTCTACTGTAGCTGAGACCCTCAAGGTCCAAGTCAGGGTTGGTATGGGTATTTAAGCAGATGAACGAGAATGAGATTTGGGGGCCAGAAAGTCTTTTTGCCTCCTTCAATCACTCCCTATCATTATTCACATGGAAGACACGCACAGCTCCTGGTGACTCTCAGAACCAAATGGAGACATCTGAAGAAGTGTTATCACCTCTGGCTGCATGAAGCAATTGCTCACACTTGAGTGAAGGCAGTCAGTGCTCAGAACAATGAACTTGAGAGTCAATTCAACCGCATGAGCTCAGACGTTAACTCAAATTCTTTAGGTAAAAAATTAGCTCTTAGGTTTTCTTTTCCTGTTGAGTTCTTTTCAGACAAGTGGAAGGTTTTACTAAGTACTCAGTATCTACAGAGTTATGCATGTCTCTGTGAAGATCCCCGACAAATTAAAAAGTCAAATTAACAATGCATATTTAATACTGCTTTGTAGTTTGTTATTTTTTTCAAGTTGGCAGTGATGTTTACTTTTTGAGGGGGAGTTTATAATTATGCAAATTGGAGAAACAGCCTGCCTATGGTAAAGGATAAAGCTTTGGGTTTTATATCCAAGCTCAACAGTACTCCTAAATATTTCTTTAATACTGTCCAAGACTTACAGGGAGGGTCGGCAAGGTGGGGTGCCCGCTTACTCTACAGAGATGGAGTATGACTTCTTGGACCTTCTGCACCTACCCCAGCTGTCATCGTAGAGGAGACACGAATGAGACTAATATCACCTGATAGAGCTACTGCTGGCTACATTTATAATCACCATTCATCCCTCCTTCTCCTTTTAAACAACAGTTAATTTTGTTCGGATGCTCACATTGCTCTAGGTGACCATGTGCTTTAGAGGATCAGGCCTACACTCCTAACTCCAGGAAGGGCTAATGGTCCATCTAAACCAATCATAGAGGCCCTATCGGCTTTGTGAGGGATTGATAAAGCAAGGGTATATGATACACATATAACACTGAACAATGCTTGAAAGTGAAGTGTGTTGGGGATTTCTGGAAAGGCTGATAAAAAGAGACAGTTAAAAGAGACAGCCTACTGGTGATGTCAGAACTCAGACCTTGGTGATATTTTTTGAGCTACTCAACCAATGAACTATGAACCTGTTCTACTTTGGGACCGACTGCCAGAAGAGAGAATAATATTTTCCTTAAAAATCAATGAATCTGTGTTTCCTGTTGCTTGCAGTCAGGAACACATTTAAATGATCTGAATCTATATTGCTCCAAGGAATATGTGAGTATATTTACTTATTTATATTTATATATGCATGTAAATTAGAGAAACAGTCTGCACATAGTATAAGGGTAAAATATCTATTGAACAAAAGTAAAATCATGTACTTGGAGTCTGATTTACCCAAGAAACCAGTGGATATTAGTTTCACTGGGTTGGAGGATGGAATGGTAACTTTATAAACTCATTTTGGCATCGGAAAGGTGTCCATATTGGATAACCAAAGAAAACCGCAAAACCTACTTACTATTCACGCTGCTCCTTTCATCACAGAAAGTGTCACCGGTGCTGATGCTCCTACCGAAGCAAGGCTGCAAGACACAGGAGAGAAGAGAAACATAAAATAAGCAATCTTATTTTGGCATTAGGCAGTAATCAAGCAATTTGCCCATTTCTCTCCAGCTGGATGGCTCCAGCTTTAAACAAACTCCATAGGTCAGATGGGGCATTTTCTTAGTAAGTCATCTCAACAGGAATACACAGTGTTTATTCCTACCAGGGGACCAGGTCTACTACTTTATCTGCTACCTTCTGGAATGCACAGCCTGTTTCCAGAGGTGGTGAGACCAATGCCTAATTGCTCCATGAAGTGTGTCTGGCCTGGTCATACATACAGTGCCTCACCACCTCTGCCACAAGCACTGGTTTAGGAATGGGTATAGGAACTAATTCAGGCCCACGCCTGTCAGTCCTGAAACTTGCAAACACAGAAGAGATCTCCTACTGCAGGAAGAATGGCAAGGAGGCACAGCTGGAGCTGCTGGCCTCTGACACCGAGACACACTGTGGGGATGAGTGAGAGAGGACCTGCTTGCTATTGTCTGGGCACCTGGATCCAGCAATGATTGAAATACGAGAACCTTCCAGTTGTGTGATCTAATACACACTCTTTTTTGCTTAAGCCATGTGGGTTTTGTCTTGGTCAATCAAAAGTCTCACTAAAACAGGCAAGGAGCACAGGTGTCTTAATTCTTACTTTACAGGGTACGGAAAGGAAGCTCGGAGAGCTCCTTCCTGTCTCATCACTGGCCTAGTGTTCATTATGGTAATATGGACAAAGTGGACACACCCACTGCCGTCTCACTGACTTTAAACATCTCTGCTTTGGTGAAAATGCGGTAGTCTTCTATGAGATTACCAAGGGAGATTGTGTATATTATTCTAGCAAAGTACAGTTAGCTTTGTGCACATATGTGCATGTGCACATGCTATAAAAGGACACACAGTAGGTATTTTAGACCTGGTTAGAAGATGGCTTAATGCCAAGGACCAGGGCTCACTCTGGGGACCATCACTCTTAGGGATGCATGGATGATCTCTGCTCCTGCTGACTGGGTCACCTCTGTGCCAGCCCTGTCTGCTGGTCTGCTGGGCCATGGCTGGATTGATTGCAAACTCTCTGCCCAATTGACCAAGCTCAGCCCAGTTCACTAAGCAGAAATTATGGAAAGGAAGCCCACAGCCCAAACCCCTCCTTTATGTGTTTCACTTGACTCACATAAAAAAAATCATCTATATTTAAACATTGAACATTTTTACAAAATTCCATGTAATTTTACATTTATCACTGAATGCATATAAAAAACTTAGAATTCAAGTTTCACTTGAAAAAATACTGAAAGGATTATCAACACTGTATTTTCACAATTGTTGACATGGATTGGGGGGGGCAGTGGTTTCTGGGCTCCTTCAGACACATTTGCTTCCTTCACTATAGACTCCATCTGGTCTCCTTGGCTCATTTCTGCCAGATGCTTGGCCGCTGCTGGCATCTGCATTTCAGCCCCTGCCTTAAACTCCCCTTGCCTTCCAGTGGCTGGACTATGTCTGTCCGAGCTTATTTCCAGCAGGCCCCCTGCCCCATCTCCTGACTCCTTCATAGTAAATCACAGTAGCACCACTGTGCAATGCCGTTAATGGTGCTCTTGTACTTAGTGCTTCCTGATTCTTCATGTATCTTTCAAATTCTACAGAAAAATAATTAGGAATTCCCTATTTTAAGCAGAAAAAAATAGTTTTATTTAAGTTCTTATGAAAATGAAGCTGCCACGTATCCTACAGAGGACAGGTGGGAGGCTGTGTGCGGCTATCAACCAGACACTGGATGGCAAGGCAGACGATGGTGCTCCTGTGACCTCTTCAGTGGTTTCCCCTTTCCGCCTGTTTACCCATCCTTCAGGAAGGCTCAGTAGTTTAAATTGGTGCTCAGAAGCCAGATCCAGTCAATGGATATTTTTTCTTGTATTTATTATACCCTGATAGCATAAAAGAAGGATATTTCAAATAAGAATTCAGATTACAGACGTCTCAGAACTAGCTAGCTACAAGCATCTCTGAGCCAGCATTCCTGAATGACAAGATGGGATTAGATGGGGTTCCAGTTTCCCCAAAGTCCTCACCCACTTACTGGAGGATACCTCCCCCCATCATGCTATATTCATTTATATCCCTGCCCTCATAGGCTAGGCATCTGCTCATATCACCTTGAGTGAAATAACTTTTAGTAACCCTTCAGTCTTAATTCTATGACCAGAGGCTGGTGACAGGAGAAAAGAGATGGACTGGTGAAGAGAAGCATGTACCGAACACAAAAAGAGGCTGTGGCATTCCAGTAAACTCTAAAGCGTCACTTGTCCTCCCTACTTGGCCCTGAGTTGAAACAGCAAGACGCCCAGGCCTTTGTGCAGGTCCCACGACACGGTTAAACCTGAAAAGGCAACAGCCTGGTTTTGAAAGTAGCAGAAATAGTCTTCCGTTGGGGTTGCTAGCTGATTCTCTAAGTAATTTGCAATTCAAGTGTCTCTTTGTTTTGTATGAAAATTTGCTGCTATTTGGAAAGTGGAGAAGAGCTAAATTGCATCCTGCTGGTTTTACTTTGACTGTATCAAAAAAGAAACTGTTAATCTGGTTCCATAATTAACTTTCCTGTTCTAAAAAGGCCCTGGGAGTGAGTCCAGAGAATGGCTGTCAACTCCCTGCTTCTCTTCTCAATAACTCCTTTCAACAGAATGCTCTGAAAGGAGAATGGATCCAGGTGGACGGTGGTCTTGATTTTCTCTGATTTTGATTTTTCTTCCCCTTGCTCATAATCCAGCTAAGACTTAGTGAGTTCTCACTGTGGTTCAGATACTGTGCTGACCTGAGGGAGGCTAGGGCACTAGAAAGAGAAATTACTGTGGAGCTGCCAGAGAACATAAGTTAACTTTCCATCATCATCCATCCAACCATGACATTGTCTGTCTTGCCTGTCCATAATGTGTTAGGTTTATATACCATAGATGCTGGGCTAGTCATTGTTACGTAATAAATGCAAAAGTGACTTCACCAGCATGCTGGGATTGGAAGTGAAGAGAGAATTTTTAAGCAGGGTCATAAGAGTTGGCTTCATGGAGAAGATAGCATTTAAATTGCTTTTGACCTTCTGATATCTATGTGTACACGTGTGTGTGCGCCTATACTATTATACGTGCATAAGCTGCTGGAGGGACAGGGTAATTGGCAAAGCAAAAGCATGTGGGCTGGAAATTAAGTTTGATGATCAAGGGGAGGTCCCTTTGGCACATAAACAGCAAACATTCACAGAAGGCTAAGAATTGCGCAGAGCAATTCTTTTATCTGTTACTGCAATGAAATCTAAGTCAAGGAGTGATTATTGGTAACATGCAACAGACAGGAAATAAACTCAAGTAATTTCCAGGGAATACACTGGCAGGATAAATGGGACCTGGATTCATGTGTGACTTCACAGCATAATCATTTCTGCTTATGGGAAGACCACACTACCACATGGGAAAAGACTTATCTTTCAGTTACTAGTCCTCCAGTTACTCAATATTGCATTTAGTTGTTTATTCATGCAAGTATATATTTGTCAGTACTCTGTGCTAAAACAGCACTCTGAATGCTGGGGGAAAAAAGTAAAGGACAGATGAGGTCCTGTCCTGGCATTTCTGTTCCAATGACCTCATGCCCAGGGTCTCCTTCCCCCAAAATACACAGGGCCTCCCTGGTGGCACAAGGGGTTAAGTGCTGCACTATGAAGCATCTGCAGCCATGGCAGCACTGAGTTTGATCCCCGGCCAGGGAGATGACCCATATGGCGCAGCAGGCCTCTTCTGCCCCAGCTGTATATTCCCCTCAGCTGTGTATTTCAGTCAATCTGCCTGTTCTGTTCCCCACTCTGTCTCTGCTGACTCCTCTCATCCTGCACATCTTGGGCCTGTACCCCAGTCCTTGTATAATAAATAAATAAATAAATATTTAAAAAATACAATTTAATAAATTGAAAGATTAACAAAAATAAAATTAAAACCAGGAAGATAAGGAGATTATCCTGGATCATTGGGATGGGCCCAAGGTAATAACATGCATGCTAAAGGCAGGCGAGGGAGACAGAAGGACTGAACAGCCACATGTGAGACAGAAGAAGAGGTAGAGAGATCTGAAGCATGAGAAGGCCTTAATTCACTATTGCTTGTTTGAGGATGGAGGAAGGAGCCAGGAATCCAGGAATGTGGGTGCTAGAGCCTGGAACAGGCCTCAGCTGCAAGCTAGCAAGGAAAGGGGGGACATTATACCTACAAATAACATTTATGATAAAGGAAATGAATCACCCTGAGAGCCTCCAGATATGGATTCCATGATTCACACTGAGGTGGTCCCAGAGCATCATTAGGAAAGCAGGTTAATCTCAGCTTCCTGATCACTTCAGACCCAACAGGGCTGCTAGCACTCTAGCCAGCACAGCTGGATTCCAGGCCGCGGGAGGGAAGAAATATGAAGGAAGAAATATGAAGGAAGAAATATGAAGGAAGAAATATGAAGGAAGAAATATGAAGGAAGAAGTATGAAGGAAGAAATATGAAGGAAGAAATATGAAGGAAGAAATATTCTCAAAAAACGTATTTCTGTATCTTGAGGTAGGTTATAGAAATAGTTTCTTTTGTCTGTTGTTCATATGTTGAGAGAAGCACTCGGTATTTTTATCATGATAGTAATTGTAGCCTTCTTAATTATGCCTTGGTGATTTTCTTTTAAACAGGATCAAGAATTGGGCCTCCCTGGTGGCCCAGGGGTTAAGTCTCAGCACCATCACCACAATGGCCTGAGTGTGATCTCCAGCGAGGGAGCCAACCCACACATGGCGCAGCAGACCTCTCCTGCCTCACCCGCTTCTCCCCTCAGCAGTGTATTTCAGTCAGTCTGCCTGTTCCACTCCCCATTCTGACTCTGTCGAATCCTCTCATCACCTGCACCTCTGGCTTACATCCCAGTTCATCTACACAAAAATTAACAAAAATCTTTAAAAAAAATAGGATCAAGAAATGTCTCCAAAAGTATGTCAATAATTGGTCATTCTCTGGGTGTTGCTGTTGCTATTTCACTGCTTATATTTAAAAATTTTAAACAAATCTGATAACTTTTCTTCTTATAGAAGCCATGCCTCATGTTGCTCCCATGATGTCATTAGGTCCTTTCTTCACAGCTGAGTACTATTAAAAACCATGAACTGACCCCCACCATTGTTGTTTAGGAATTAATAAATCCTTGCCACTTCTCTCTTCAGTGGAGTGATATGTGAACACGTGACTAAACTAGAGCCAATGGAATACAGGAGGGAGTGACATTTGCAAATTTGGGGTCATCTTCATAAAGGTAAATTGACTTGTGAGAACATTTCTTCCAACCTTCCTGCTGACTGAACAACAGTAGAGCAGTTCCCTGGGAACAAGTGAGGGAAATACACGTTGAGGATGGCCAACCTGCCACCCTCTCAAAACCATGTGTGGGGCTGCCAAGCTGCCCTGGGCTGCACTTGCACTTCTGGACTTTGAAAGACGGACAGATTTGCTCTCCTCAGCTACTGTCTCCATGATAGCAGTTGAGCTTGCCTTAACTCACTCACATCATCAGTGGCATTGGTCTCCGGATTTGTAGACAGACGCTTGACTTTCTTCCTACTTGTCTCTTCCCAGCAGTGTAACATCTCACTTAAAATGACAAGACCCCAAGCGCTGAATGTACATGTCTTTGTTCACCTGGCCCGTCTTGCCGGCAGCCTAGAGTAGCTGGTGGGAGCTGGGGCTCGTGTTCTCACATGCTGGTTAGCAGCGAGAGTGGAGTGATTAGGTTTGAGCCTAGCATTTTATTATTTCTTCTGGAGTCACTCTTGAAAATATCTTTAATCAGAAGTATATCCAGACTTCCTAAATAATGTTTTGTACCGACAGTCATTGCTGATTCATTCTTCTCAAACCCATCATTTTAGAAAATTGTCTTTTGCTGCCTAAGTATTTCTTGCCATTTGGAACTTCCTCTACAAAGTTCCATTTTTGCCATAGCCCTTTAAGAGCCTATTTAGACAACTGTGCTGAGCATTCACTTCCTAACAGACTATTAACAACAAAATGCCTTGCATTCATAGTTGTTGAATACTTTGCAAAGCTCTTTCACAATCTAGTAGTAGCACTTAATCATCAGGAAAGACTGATGGGATAGTTAGATGAGGTAGTAGAAGGTCCACTCCCTAGATCCACAGTCCTCAACAATAGGGTGGTAGAACTGAAGTATTTAGGCATCCACTATAAAGTATGTTATGTCGTAATCATGTCTCTTTCAGATAATAAAATATCATTTAAAAAAATCCAGTCCATAAATAGACATTTAATGAGGAATTAATATATCCTATAGACAGTCTTCAGTATGGGGGACACAATGATAAATGAAGCAGGCATCATCCCTACTTCCAAGGACCTGGTGGACAGCTGATGAATCATATCTTGAGCAGGATGGTTGATATCTACTATCTTATCATCTGTCCTGCATCCCCCACTTTCTCTGGACAAGTGCTTCCCTGCTGTTGCCATAATGTGATTCAGATGGGGTTGCTGACCACAGAGGGAGGCAACTGGTTCAGGTCTGGCTTTTAAGAGTACTGTGTCTCTCTGGCCACAGTGGTTGGCTCAAGGGAAGACACATGACCCAAGCCTTAGCCAATCAGAGTCTTCTGAGATTTTTAATTTAGAAAACAGAAGATGGAGTTTCTTTGATTTGTCATCACTAAACTGGGCTGATGTAATCTTGGAACCAATCTCTTTGGTCACAAGGAGGAAGTCTTGTTGTGACAGGGAATTAGCATAAGAAAGGTAAGAGTCAGGGGGACACAGAGGCAGGGACTGAGAGACAGGTAGTCACAGCAATTTAGGAGACAGACCAGTTGGACCAAAGACTGAAACAATGTCTGGCACATAGTAGGTGCTCATTACTTAGAAATGGTGAATGAGGAAAGAAAGCTGAAGACTACTTTTGAACCGCTTTGTCTGGGAGTACAGTATGTTGAGCAGAAAAGTTCAGGACACATTCTTGAAGGAATCAATGAATGGTCGTATATATATTATATCTGTGGATCGGTGGAAAGGAAGTTAAGATTGAAATAATTCCTATCTGATTTCACCCTAGTTCACACACATTTTTTTCAAAATAATGCAAAGTCAAGCAGTAGTAAGGAAAAGGGCTTAGATAGCTAGCTTTGATTTTGGCCTTAGCCCCGGCCAGCTATAGGACGTTAACAGTAACTACCCTCACTCATAAGGGATTTTCATGAGGTGAGTATAAAGTTTTAGGCAGGGGTGTTGACACATAGTCAGAAGCACTCTTGCTCTCAAATTAACTAATACAATTTAATGGAGTAGGCATCTTCTCTGTACCAGCTCTAGTCCTGGGGATATAGCAGGATGAGACAGATGAGAATCTTATCCTCAAAGAGCTACTGTTTGAGTGGGGGAAGAGGGTAAGACAGTAAAAAATTAATACATGAACAAGCAACTGATGGAAGTAACACAGGCCACAGGAATAATAAAGGTGGACATAGAAATGAACAGACCTCCTCTAGTGGCTCCAAGGGAAAAGGCTGCTAAGAGAAGAAGACAGTGATGCTGAGATTTGAATCCAATAACATGCCAGCGAAATGAATTCCTGGGGGAAACACTTTAAACCGAGGGAACAGCAAATTCAAACGTTCTGGGGTCAGAAGGAGTCTGGTGTGTTTGAGAACTTGAAAGAAGGCTGTGGAGTGGACTATGAAAAATGACAGGGAGTATGGTGGGAGGAGAGGGTACAGGGAGACCCAGTTCCTTCACTGAGACTGCCTTGAACTCTGAGGCAGGCCCAATATTGGAAACCAATGGTGCCAGCACAAAAAGGTAAAAAATATTCCAAGAACTCTCCTTTCTCTCTAATCTCACCAAATATGGTTAAGGGAAGCTTCAGGTGAGCCACATTTTGTAAAGCCACATTTTACCCACATCTCACATCTACTGGTACCCCTATCTTCGCCAAACCAAGTAGGTTAGAGGTGGGAGATCATTCTATGTGACACTGTCTCTACTGAGGAAGTGGGGGATTATAAAATAGTAAATAGGGAACTTGCCTCTGGGAACAGAAATCACTGTACTTAATATGATTGCTCCTTAAATTCCACCTGCATGAACCATGCAGTATTTTGAAGAAGAGAAAGTGATGGACATACCCAGAAACACCCCAACAGACATGCTAAATTCCATTCTTACCAAGGGCCGCATTACAAGTCATGCTCAGGAATTATACATGCTGGCTCTCCGTAGACATTTTCTTTTTTCTCCGTATAAGGTCTTTTGTAGGTATTAATATCTTTCATTCATACTAACTCTGAGACTCTAAAGACCTCAGGACAATAGAGAGAAATTTATCTATAAGCAAGAATAAGGTAAAGTATGAAACTGATCAGAACCAAGGTTTAAATCAGGGCTGAGGGAGATGGCAATCTGTTTCCTGCAAGATCACTTGCTCTTTCTTCTCTCCTGGGTAACTGACCGTTCACGTGACTTTTGATATCACCTGTAACATGGTGATTCTTAAATTTATGCCCTTGAGCTCTGGACTCACATAAGCAAGGTCTAGTTGATATCGTCACGTGATGTTTCATAACCTTCTCTAGCTTAACAAGGCTCTGTAATAACTTCATAATTTGGTTTGGTTTGTCTTTCCCAGCATTGTCAATTCCTTGCTCTTCTCCATCTCTGTCTATGGTACCAACAACCACCCATTTGCTCCTGGTTTATCTTTTATCTTCATGCCTAACATTATGCACAACAGCCAACTCTTACAGGACCCACCTTCAAGGATCTCTCACCCTCTCATATACATAGTCACAATTATGTCTGCAATCTTCCACCCTCAGCTGCAATTCTCCACCCTCTGGTAGGTACTTGCTTCACTCTTGCCTTTTGGATAATCCATTCTCTATAGAGATCTTGAAAAATGCAAATCAGATTCCCTCCTCAGTGCCCCTGAGTGCCCCCCACACTTAAAACATTGCAATTTACTGTACTTAGAATTTTATTACTAAATTTCCCCTGCACTACAATGGGAAATGTGGCCCCTGAGCCCTCTGCAATATCATACCATTCTTCCCCTCCCAGCTCTAAGTTCTGGTCACATTGGTCTTCCAGCTGTTTCAAAAACATGCCAATTTGCTGGCTCCTTAGGGCACTGTGTTTGGGATGGAATGCCTTCTCCAGCCTCATGGCATAGGAGGTGCCTCCAAATCCCACTTAAATTTCATAGAGACCTTACTCTAATTCTTCCAACTCAAGTAGCATCATCAGTAGACCCATTGTTTATTTTTATTCATAGCAATCTTCAAATTTCAAGGTAGCACTCTGCTGCTGTCCTGTCTCTCCCCATATTGTGTCATGTCACATAGTGCCAGGAGCGCTCTCACCGTGTTTGTGATCCTCAGTCCTGACCACACTGCCTGGCACTGGGCAGGTCCCAAATATGTGCTGGATGAACACACAGTAGCATGCATGTACAGATGAATGTTTCATACTGATTCTAAGGCTGGAGGCCCATCTTATACAGAAATCCACCTCCTTTCCCACTTCAACATAGACATGGTCCACTGGTCATTCTATTCTTTCATCTTCTTACAAACCATCCTTTTGAAAACCTCATTGAAAAGGGATCTCTTGAACTAAACCTCAGATTTGATTGGGTAGGTTTTTAGGAAAAGTTTCGCAGCTAACCAGAAAAAATGTTTCCTGAACAGTACGGGAACGACCCCCATTACTCATGTTTTTGGGAAAATTCACTGAAGAACTGTTGTAGAGAGAACTCTTTGACAGTGTCTTGGGTAAGTCATTTCCCATCTCTGTTCCTAGGATTTCTGAAACTGGCTCCATGTTTGCTGCCACATGGCCCTTAAGCAAATCACCAAACCCAAGTTCCAGGTACTGGTAGTGAATGGGCTATAGTAGTGGCCCCCAAAACTGTCCTCATCCCAACTCCTGGACACTGTGAAAGTCTCCATAGTTGGAAAAAGGGTATTTGCATATTGGAACAATTTAAGGATTTTGAGATGAGGAGGCCATATTGATCGTTCAGTGGCTCTAAATCCCATGACAAGTATCTTTAAAAAGAAAGGCGTAGAAAAGCATGTGACCACAGAGAAAGACACTAGAATGTCAAGAGCTCCAAGGATCTGGAAGAGGCAAGTGAATTTTTTCCCTTCTAGGTCCCAAAGGAAGTGTGGGAGGCCTGTGGGAGGTTGGGCCTCTGGTCTCTAGAACTCTGAAGGCATACATTTCTGTAATTTGGAGCTACCAAGTTTGTGGTAATTTGTTGTGGCAGCCTCAGAAATGAACATAAGATTCATCTGCACCAGACCTGGGACCCACATTGAAGCCTCTGCAGTCACTGCATCTAGTGACATCTTTAGAAACATCACAATCAATGTATAGCAAGTCCTCACTCAACATCATCAACAGGGTTGTGATGACTTTAAACGAACAACATATGACAAGACCAATTTGACCACGGGCTAATTGAGATCAATAAGAATTCAGGTTCAACAACACATTTCTGATCATAAAAGCACCACCAAGCTCCAAAACCAAAACCACTTCTAATGCAAAACAATCATTTGCCTCCTGCTCATTTATTTTCCAATCTACTTTTCTAGTTCAGGGTCACAGGTGGCTGGAGCCTTTCCTGGCAGCTTGGGGTACAAGACAGGTACCCACCAGGGACAGGACACCCTGCCAGAGAAGGGTGAATAACTCATCCACTGGGGACCCTGAGGCATGCCAATGACCCTCACACGCACATCTCTGGGGTGTGGGAGGAAAGCAGAGTCCATGGAGAAATCCCACGCAGACATGGGGAGAACATGCCAAATCCATATGGTCAGTGGCCCTGGTCAGGATGGATTTTTTCCTTCACTGACATCATAACCAAGGATTTGTTGAAGGAACATCATAAGCACCCAATCAGAGTCTGATAAAAGGGGTGTGGAGGACAGCCTCACCAGCATCATGCCAGAGCCTTCTTTGAAATTCACATTCCACTTCCCATGGCAACTGCTATTGTCCCTCTCTTGGTCCTTTTCCTGTCACCTCTTTCCTCCAGCCTCGGGGAATCTCCTCTCTTCTTCATCCTCATCCCTCTCCTTGTCCCCTGGGCCAGTCCATGAGCAAATGTTGAGGGAAGGCCCTGTCTTCCCTAGGTGCCATGAAGAACCCACTTCAATAGGAACTGGAAACAGGAATAGCAGTAGCGTGACTACTGTGCAATGCACTTTTCATTTATTGTGTCTTTGAGCCTCCAAAAACAAACCCCCCTAAATGCATTCCTTCACGGATGTATTCAGGGTATAAGACCTGCCTTCTCATCCTCAGGGCCCCATTATGTCTGCCTTTTACAACTATGTCCTCTCTCCAGGAAGATAGATGATTCCAAACCAGAGTTGGCAGACCATTATAGATTTTCTATTCACTGTACAAGGGATTCCTTCTCCTCCACCTATTATCTATCCAGTGTAGACTCTTCTGGAAGTGGCCATCCTGAGAGTGCACTGTTCCTCAGGTACCCCTGTATCCAGTGTAGTAGGAGATAAGGCAGCTCTTCACCAGCTCCTCCTGCAGGGAAAGGCTACAAGCACTTTCCTCCCAGAGCATCAGGCCTTAATTTCACCAAGAGCAGTTTTCTTAGGGTGAAACTGCAGTGGGGAGAGGGGAAGACAGGAACCACCCTGCAGAACCTGCTCTAGCTGCAAGGGTGGGCTATGAGAGCTCCAAGGGTGGGCTATGAGAGCTCCTGATGGGTCTCAAGTGGCACTGAACTCATTAGACACACAGCCTCCAGGCCTCCTCAGGCCCTGGGGTGGGCGAGGTGTCATCTGCTGCCTCTCCCCCTGGATTGCACACCCAAAGAACGCTGCTCATGAGTCAGGCTCACAGGTGCGCTCTATCTATGCTCAGAGGTTACCGACGGTTGTGTGCACATCAATACCAGCACCTGCTTGCTCTGAAAGCATCTTTCCAGGTCTGTCTCCACCTGGGCCCCTCAACTCCCTCGAGCCCATCAGCTTTGCTAAATTGCCTGCTCTGAGCTGTTCTGGTGGCATTTTCCAGCTCTCCCTACTTGAACTTAGTCCACCTTATCTTAGAATTCTTTGTGTCTACCTCTGATCTCACTCCCAACCTAAGTTCTTTGAAGGAAGGAATTTCACGTACTCCCTGTCCCCCAATTGCCTAGCACCTGGCCTTTCACAGAACAGAAACCTAAGCACTTTCTTTCACAAACCTCTATCCACTTAGTACAAGACATCTGACAGGGGCTTTATGGGGGCTGGGGGAACAGACTAGGAGGGGACAAATCTATTGTGGACAAATTTACACTTAGTAAGGAAGTTAAGAAATTTCACAAAAATAGCAGAAAGGAAAAAAGAGAGGCACTGACCAAGTGCCAAGTACTAGAACAGAAGCATGTGTGGAGACTGAGAAGAGGTAATGGGAGCACGGGGCTTGGATAGCGTGGACGAGGGGAGGTTGCTGACGTGGTGACTTTAGAAGTCAGACTTGAAGGATGAGAAGGAGCTACAGGGGCCATCATTGGCAAAGAGGACCTTTTGGGAGAGGCAAGGGGCTAAGGTGGGGGGAGTTTGACATCTTCAGAGAGCACTGGGATGACCACTATGGCTACAGCTCAGCTCCGGGAGAAGAAGGGGGTAGTGGGTTGAATAATGTCCCCCTAAAATTTAGGTTCACCCAGACCTCAGACCTACTTGCAAGTGGGATCTTTGCAGATATAGTTAAGACAGTTTATACTGGAATAAGGAGAGTCTAATACAATGACTGAGGTCCTCATAAGAGGAGAAAGCATATGCATGTGGAGGGACAGACACACAGAGAAGGCGGCCGTGTGAGGACAGAGGCAGAGATGGCAGTGTCGCTTCTACAGGCTGAGCACCCCGTGGGTGGCCTGGGATAACTGAAGTCTGGGGAGAGGCCAGGAGGGACGGTTCCTGAGAGCCTTCAGAGAGTGATCCTGCCCACCTTGATTTCAGACTTGATTATCTCTAAAAAGGCTTTTAGAAATATATATACGTATATGTGTATATATGTATGTGTGTGTGTGTGTGTATATATATATATATATACTTTTTTTTTTAAAGATTTGTTTTAAAAGTTAGGTCAAATGAATGGAAAGTCTGCCCAGACTTCCCAGGTCTTCCCTCAGGCTGGGAGGCTAGGACGCCATTAGCAGCATCCTCAACATGACTGCCCGCTGACCGGGAGCTGCCCACTCTCACTTCGAGGCTTAGCCACCCATTCAATAGTCTCCTCCATGAACCACTGGAGGTGTCTAAACATGTCACGGCTATTTTGAAGAAAGAGGAGTCTACTTCTGCATCCTGAATTTAGCTTTCTTTCCCAGACATGTGGAGATGACACGTGTTGTCCTTTATCCCTCTCCCCCTACAGATCTCATGGGAAAGCATCAGACATTCTGAAGTTAATTAATGCTGATGTTTGCTTTGCTGACATTGCTGAAAAAAACTGCTGACTGAAGGGATGAGGGTTCTTCTAATTCTGAACACAGCATTCAGTACGTGCTTCAGAATGAATGGATGACTGCATTCAGGTGCCCAATTACAGTTTGGATTCAGCCAGGCACAAGTGAGAGCTGTCTGATGCCTGTGGGAAAACATAATTTGGGGGAAGAATGACCAAATGGGGAAATGGGGCAGAAGCCAGAAAGTTCTAGGGTGACAACTTTGTGCAGTGTGAGAAAATTGGGAGTTCTCAGCTTCTTAGCATCTGAGAGAAAAGAATTTTCCTTTTCCCTAACAGACTGGTTCACCCATAAGACTCATCTACTCAAGACACAACAGTTCCTGATTAGAAATTTGAAACTTCTCCTTTGACAACCATAGTAATTTGAGTTAGACCAGCCATCAAACAAAATGTTGTAAATTCATCTCGGTCCATGGGTGCCATGGGCAATGATGAAAATGCTAGTCTTGTCATTTATTGAATGTCAACAATTTTGGTTGGTATTTCAGTTATTTCTTAGGACACTATCAATGTAGGGTAATAACTGAGTGTGATCTGGAGACCAGCACTCTGGGTCTCAATCCTGTGGCTTAGTGACTAAATGACTTTGGTTAGTGCTTCATTCAGCTCGACAGGCCTCAATTCCCTCATCTATAAAATGGAAATAATTAAACTTTTGATCTTATAAGGACTAAATAAAATCCTTTAGTACAGCCCGGGCTATCATAATGATGATGACAACAGTTAAAATGGAATGACAGTAACGTCTGTATAGCATTTATTGTATGCCTGCTTTATTGTATGTTTCTATACACAGATATTATTCCTATTTCATAGGTGGGAAAATAGAAAAGGTAGAGAGGTTAAGAACTTGCCTTTGATCACGTAGCTAGAACATGGCAGCACTGGATGTGACTCATTAGTGTCAGCCAATGTTGGCAGTGGGGTCTGGAGCTTTCATTATAGTATCTACATAAAGCACAGGCTGGCTACATATGTATGGATAGATCCTAAGCAGTATATTCCTGCCAGAGAAGACTCTGGAATCTTGCCCCAGAGTCTCCACTGGGCCACAATATGGGTCTTCTTCCTGTGGACTTGGGAAAGAAAGACCATTTCGCTTTAATTCTTAATTATTTGTTAAATCTGAGCAGAAAGCACTTCCTACTGACCATTTGGTAAAGATAAAGTCAGCTGAGGAAAAATATTTAAAACATTCATATTTCAAGGCTAAGGTGAAGGCCTGCCTCTTCAGGAAGCTCTGAAATGTCCCTGTCATGTGAGGGCCTACACGACGTTCACCACCTGGTCTTTTCTTTATTAAATACATCTAGTTAAATATATCTGTATGCAGAATTTGCTGGTCCTTTTCTACCTTCAGACAGGAGAACACTGGTCCGCCCTCCTAGTGACCTGAGGTTACTTCCAGGTCGGGGGTATGTGTGTATCACATGGTCTTACACAATACTGGCTTTTCCCTTGATTTTATGGCCCAGGAATCTACAGTCATGTATTTTTCTCCCACCCCATCCCCCAGATTCCTCTTTATGAACACTGATTCCTTGCCCTGGGAGCTTCCAAAGCCATAGCCCCACAAGGAACTAAATTAATGCTGCTTCCCCTTTAGAAATGGGGGACATTCCCTCTCCTGCAACACACTGTTTCACTGCCACGTTGATACTACGTCGCTCTGCTTATGCTCACAAAGTCCTTCAAGTTCATGGAGGCCAACTCCACCTCTGCTTGTAGCTCCTTCTCCCCAACGACCTGAGACTGCAGCCAGAACAGGGGTCACAGGGACGCTGCAGCTCTTCATGTGTAGCTTTTACTATCAATGCAACTACCCATTATTTTGTGGCATCTTTGCTGAATGTGTCTCTTCCCCATTAGAGGGTAAGCTCCGTGAGGGAATAAATTGAATATACTTTCCTCTCCATTTCACTCTCAGAGAAGCACAAGTCTTAGTATCGCCATCGGTGCTCAGTAAGTATGTGTTGAGTGAATGGATGAGTAACTATTCTGTTCTGAACCCTTGGCTCATCCAAACCAGGAATCCTAGCAAGGAAGACAGAAGTTTTAATGTAAAGCAACATCCAGAAAAAACTCAACCACCTACTCTAGGTCCTGGCGATCTGTTCACCAGTTAATAAGACAGAGTCCAAATCTGGATTCTAATTTCTGGTCTTGAACTGGAAGAAAGTCTGCATGTTTTTCCAAGTTGACTGGAAGCTTTGGAGTTGGCACCAACGCCTCCTTCACCCAGCACCTTCCACCTATCTAGCACGATGTCTAGTGCGGAGAGTCTGTGCAAGGAAGACTTGCTTGTACAGCCACACGTGTGGTCAAGGAGAACACCTGCCAGTTTATCAGAGACCCTGTCAAACTGCCATGTCTTCCAGCTACCTGTGGAGGAAGAAATAGAGGCGTGGAACACATTTCTGAAGCAATCTTTTCTTTCTCCTCACCTCACTAAACCAGTTCTGATCAACTCACATCAGGTATTGAGAAATTATTTCCTAAAAATATAGGTGGGCCTAAAAAAGTATAAAATAAACTAAGGAAGACTGTCTCCTTCCATACTAGACAATGTCATGAGCCCAGTGCCTCCTGGTTTGCTGCAATTTTCAAAGACAGAACAAAAATATCAAGTTTGGTGTGGTCGAGATGCCAGGCCACAGACTCTTGGTGCTGCCCCTAAATGAAAGCCAGGCCTGACCCGCAGCCACATCCTCTTTTCAAGTCCTGGTCCTCACATATGCCGACATCTAGAGCATGTTTGTTTGCCACAACTAGGGATATCTGATACCTACTTAGAAGGTGGCTGGGAATTCTTTCTTGCTAAACTGAGACCAGGAGTGCAAAGAACAGTCTTACACAGCAAAGAATTAGCCTCAAAAGTTACTAGCGCAGAGGTTGAGAAATCCTGGCCTCCCTTTGACCAAAGCACCTGCAGGGGGTGCTGCTGAGTCCACACAGAGCCAGGCCTGGGTCAAGTTTGACTGCCTTTCCCTTTGTCTATAGTCTCTTCCTCTCACCTCAAAACCCCAGCCTCAGGAATGCGGAGCGTGCAGGAGAGGCTCCTGTGCATGTGGCTCACAGTTGCAGCCACTGCTGAGGCAGGGTCCAAAGGCTGAGTGGAGAGTGCTTGTGTCTGCTTCCTATCTTTCTCCGGCTGAGCTCCTGGAAGAGGAATCAGCTTCTTTTCATTTCCACAGGTCTTAAGCCTCTACCCCATTCCAGAAAAAGGAAAGAGGGAGGAAACAGTCAGTGGGGAGTCAATATAGGTACACTGGCTACTTGCTCAGGAAGAGTTACCTCAAGCTACACTTGAGGCTGCCCCTGCGCCTGCCCTCATTGCCTGGGCAGCCTTTCTCAACCATGTGTACCTTACAGCAACTTCTACATTGGGGGTTTCTGGTGGGTCATGGAATGCTGACTTTGGATCCTGCTGAGCTGGGTTGGAATTGCTATATAACCTGAGAGCTCTGAATCTCAGTTTTTCCTTTTTTATGTAAAAGGAGAACACTGTGACCAACCATTCTGATTAAGCCACATGGATTAAACAATCACCTGCCTCTGACCATGACCTTGATTAACATTGTCACAACCATCTCCATGTGCCAGTGCTTTTTACATGTTATCTGATGTAATCGTGACTATGATCCACTTTTCAGATGAGTAAACTGAGGCACAGAGAGAGGCAACTTGCTCAAAAGAGCACAGCTTATAGGTGGTGGAATAATTTAAGCCAGTCATCTAACCAGGAACCTCTACTTTCTCGATACAGAGAAAAAGAACTCTATAATCAGTACTACAAATCCCAACATTTTTTTTCCTTCTGCTTTGTATTTGTTCTTTATTCTTTTAACTAGTTTTTACTGAACACCTCTTACGTGTTGAGACTGTGAAGGTGGAGGTCAAGTCTGGGGTTTCTTTAATGTTGCCCCTCAGGGTTTGTGGGGAGGGGAGGGCCCCTGACCCAGGCTACTGTGCTCTGCCAGCCTCCTGAGTTCAAATGCTTAAAGTCACAGGAAAAAAAAAAAAAAAACAAAACAAACCAATCAACCAACCATCAGAAATGATCCCATCATGCCCAGGCATAGAGAAGAACAGTTCTATTTCGTCACATAGCTACTTCTATAAAGGGTGAGGGCTACAGGTGTTTGTTACTTCCTCCAGAAACCTTTTATGGTCAGAGTCCCTTTATGGTCTCAGGGTAGCGACACCTACTCCTTCTGCACCTGTCCCGTAGCAACCACACACTCGTATATGTGCACGATGACAACACAAGGGTTGTCTAGCTCGTCATGGCTGCCCTATGTCCATGCACTCCATGCATCAGCTGTGAGGGAACTTGTATTCCTGCTTTGTGCCAGGCCTGCGCGTGGCAGCACCTTACCACTGCACAGACACCAGTGCTGGCATTTTCCAGATGAGGAAACCAGCTAAGGAGTCCCCAGGCATAGAACTAGCAAGGGCAGGGTCAGGATTCTCACCCAGGCGCCTCTGGATCCAAAGTCCATGCCCCTCCAATATTAGACTAGAGTTTTGCAATTAGACATTTGCTAGTTTGCAATCATTTGGGACAGGGTGTGAGGAGCAGTTAGGCGTGGGCTCCAGATTCAGTGGCTTGGATTTAAATGTTGACTCTGCATCATCATCCTGGAAAATGCAATCTAGACTTATCTTAAAAAACTTCAAATGGAAATACCATATAACCAGCAGTTGTACTCTTAGGCATCTCTCCAAAGAACATAAAACCAGCAATGCAGAAAACATTGTGCTGGACAAAATTTATTGCCACACTATTTACAATATCCAGGTCACGGAAGCAGCCTAAGTGTTCATCAACAGATGACTGGGCCAAGATGGTGTGGTCTATCTACATGATAGACTGGTACTCAGCCATATGGAAAGATGTAATGCAGCCATTTACAGAAAATGCAAGGAGTTCTAGGGGGTTGTGTGTAGTAAAGCAAAACAGAGTGACAAAGACAAATACTGGACATTTAGTAGCAGACAATTTGATAAAGTAAAACACTTCGAAAAACCAGTGACCTTTATAAATACCTTGAGGGCTCTGAGGTTATGAGAAATGGGAAAGAAAAAGGGCAAAGGGGATATAAAGGATGGTAGTGTGGAAAAAAGTAAGTCTTGGGTCTATCACCCTCCATCCAGGGGTGTTAGATCTTGGTTGATGTAGCCATTCTGCCTCAGTGTCCTTATGCATAGAACAGAGAGGAAAACAGGAACTCCTCATGGTGTGATCTTGAGGGTAAATTGTATTTTGTGCTAAGTGGTTACAAGGGCACTTTGTAGGTCATTTGTGCCCACTATCACATATATTAGCTTTTATTCTCCTTTTGTGGAGAAAGAAGAGTGTGAAAGACTATCGCTGCCTATATATTTAGGATTCTGCACATAGGCATCCTAATTTGATAAGAATTATTTAAATTTAAACACTGATGACTAAAATCACTTAGCAGTAATTAACACTAACATGTCTCCTACTGCATGTTCTCATCACACCATCGCTGCATTTCACAACATCATGTGAAATTTTACACCTTGCTCAGTGTATCTTAAAGAGACCACTTAGATACTCACTGAGGTTGTGAGCTGTCTGCTCACTTCAGAAGGTGGAACTAAGTGATGCTGCCAACTGAGGACTGGCTACAGACCTGGGCATTTGGCAAAGTGGCATGAAAGGGGTCACACCCACCTCCATGGCTACAGGGGACTGACCTGAGTTCTCCAGAACCTGAATTTGTCTTGACACCAGCCAGGGCCTAGCTACAGCCAGCTGTGAGGGCACCTACGAAGGCTGTGTGGTCCCTGAATTTAGCAGCTGTGCAAGTAGGCAGCCCCAGGTGGAGTTGGGGAAGATGGTTGCAAGTCAACTGACACTCTCAACACAGACCAAGGTCAACTGCTTTAACAGCCATTAAGAACCCAGTATGAATGCAAGCTAGTAGGCAGAGTTTGGTGCCACTATGTTTCCCTAATAAAAGTATATGTGCTCACACACTCACACACAATCTCTTGGAGCAAGGGGATAGGATTCAGAAGACAGAGGGACGAGCTAAAGGTGAGGTTTCCTTTCCCTGTATGTGTCTTTCTCTCTGAACCTCGTCCTAGAGGTCTTGCAAGATTGGTCTCTATGCTCTAAAGAAGATCATGACAGCAACAATTAGCACCAACCTCTGAAAGTTCATTTAATCCAGTCAACAATCCTATTAGCACCAGTTCTAGTATTACCTACCTGGTGAAAGCTGCTTAGCTGGTCAGTGGCAGCTCAGATTTAAACATAAGCCAGCTGTTTTCTTCACCACTATCTATACTGTCTTCCAGAACTCACCCTGACTTCTGCAGGTGATTGTGGGGCAGATTCCAGAAAGTTTAAGGACACTTCCCTGACCGTATGCAGGAACTCAGTCGCAGACAATGGGATTAGCTCCATTTTTAAGGGCTCCAGAGAAGTTATGGAGGGATAAAGAGTTTAACCCACTGAAAGAGATCGTGCAGCACCAAGTCAGAACCACAGAAGAAAATGACACAGAGCTGTTAAAAAAGGAGAACAGCTGTCTAGATACTGATATGGACCCTCCAAGAGACACCAGAAAGGGGGAGAGGAGTGTGTAGTTGTCCCAAGGGTGCTACAGCAATAAAATATTTGTGGGTGTTTAGAAATGCATAGTTTGCTGTAATAGTGACCCCCTTCTGTAAAGGAAATTATTTGGAAGGAGCTATGGAGACTTAATTTTCACTGCAAACCATTTTTTATCTCGAATTTCACGTGATGTGTATGTATTGCCTAACTTGAAGCTGAGAAACAGAATGGACTGTGCTATGAGGTGGCGGAGGGACAGGGAATATCTAAATAAACAGTGAACATATCTCATCAGACGTGTTGGGAAGAAACTGGGATGGCGGATTGGAGCTTGCAGGCGCTCCAAGTAACCTGGTTTTATTATTCAAACACCCTGGAAAAGGCAATTTCACCATATTCTCTATAAGGATAGAGGTGGAAGATGGGAAACTTCAGGAGAGCCTACAAGGTAGACATGGCCTTGGTGACCCCCCCAAAATGTGGAGACAAACATGACTATTTTTAACTATCACTTACCCTTCAAATGGCTCAAGAGTCTAAACTCCACGGCCAGCATCTCACCAACATGTTCCCTTTTAGTACACTGTAAGCAAGCTTTTCCCTCATTAGCTGGGCACACCACACGCTTTGCTCTCTCTTCAGTGTCCTACCCTAAACTCTTGGCATGCACAGATCCTTCTTATCATTCCACAGTCAGCATGAATAAGACTTTCTCAGGAAGATATTTCAGTACCATCTTGTTTTGGCAGATCCTCCCTCATTCTCCGATACATCACCTCACTTATCTTTAAAGAAGTGTATATTGGTTTGCTAGCACTGCTCTGACAAAGTACCACAGAGGGACTTAACCCAGCAGAACTTAATTTTCTCGCAGTTCTGGTAGTCAGAATTCAAGATCAAGGTCTCCATAGGGTGGGCTCCTTCAGAAGGTTCTATTTCTAGTCTAGTGCTTTGCTGTCCATCTTGGCTATCCCTTGGCTTGTACTAGCTTCACCCAGATCTCCCCATCTTTATATGATGTTCCACTGGGGTGCCTACCTGTGTCCAACTTTCCCTTTTTTATTAGGATACTAGTCATATAGTATTAGGGCTCAAGCTAATGAATTTGTATTAATAAAACATCTGCAATGACCCTATAGCCAAAAGGTCACATTTGGCACTGCAGGGTTGGGACTTCGACATTTGAATTCTGGAGGATGCAATTCAACCCACAACAAAATGTATTCTACTTGATTTGCTTACCTTTGTATTGTTTCCCTTCCCCTTTGCTGGGCTGTGAGCATGTTGTGGTAGGGCTTATATCTCTTCCCTACAACCCAGTGTCTGCACATACCACACATTTGCCTTCACTTCAATTAGCTTCATGTCTACTCCTGATTAGTAAGCTTCTTTGACTCCAGATAAAAATGGCTGGCTGGTGATATGAATTTCAAATATTTCCAAGTCTGTGAACTGCTTTTAAATCTTTGACATGTCTTTTCTAAAGCCAACGACAATTTAAATTTGCTACTATTTTATTTCAGATTTTCTATCTATGTTCTTTTCTGAGATAGCTAATGATCTTTCTTACTATTCTTATCTGTTTTTAACTTCAAGGTTGTAGTAACTTTAAATAGGAGTTGGAAGTGTTCTTTCCTGTTCTAGAAAAGATTAATTAATGATGATATTAGCTCTTTTCCGGTCATACCATTGAACTTATTTGAAAAACTGCCTTGGTATGTGTAGAGAGGTCTAGAGATGGGGGTGAGAATGGGGAGAGATTTTTAAACACTAATTCCACTTTCTTTAGTATTTAATAACTTTTATAGAGTATTTTATAGGGTGTTAGGCTTTCTAATGACCATCCAAATTTTCCAGTTTTTTTTCCTTGTATCAGGTTTGGCAAATTCCATTTTAAAAAGACATTGATCATGTAGTTTAAACCTTTGACAAATATTGATCTAAATTGGAGGACACTATTCTGTATCTCCTTTCAACTGCAACAGGATCTTTTCCTTCCTTGATTAACTTTTCCAGGAGACTAAATGATTGAAGTCTTTTTTTCCTCCTACTGATCATAGGATTTTGTTCCAAGCTGTAATGTTGGAAGTACAGTTGAACATTGGGAGTACAGTTGATTCTTATTCATGATAGTTGTGATATATATAAAGTCACTGTGAAATTGAATTTGTGAACACTAAGTCCATCACCCCTAGAGGAAATACATGAATAGAGTCCTGTGTCTGAATATTCATCTCTGGTCAATGTACAACCTTATCTTATGTGTGCTTCTGTTTAAAGACACCTTATTTAATATATAGCGTTGACTCATTAACTCTGAATTCACAGCAAACATTTGAGCAAAGCTTATTTTATACACATTAACAAATCTTTTTAAAGAACCAACTATTGATTGTTCTAGCTCTAGTTCATTAGCTTTTAAAAACATTTTATTATCTCCCTATTGTACTGACTCTTGTTAGATTATTAATTATGTCTTCTTTCCTACTGTGACAATTTCTTCTTACACAGTTTCCAATTTGATAGGTAGTGTTTTCATTATTTTTTAGTTCTAAATATTAAAAAATCCTATTATTCTTTCATCCTTAACCTATTAGTATTTTTCATGCTTCTAAACCTCTGAATTTTAAAAAGTCATCATTTTATTATTAACAATTTATTCTGATTGAATTGGTTAGTATGACACCAATTTTTTAGCATTTCTTGAGATCAGTTTTACATTTAGTGCATGGACAACTCTGTGAATATTTGCTTGTCTATAAAGAGAATACTTAAAGTTTAATTTGGGTTCTGGGTTCTTTGTGCTTCTGTCTCATCAGGTTTGCTAAATATGTTCTTTGACTCATTTTTATGTTCTAAATTTTTCAAGTGTTTGATTCTTCAATTAATCAGAAAGCAATGCTAATCTCCTATCAAGACTGTGGTTTTGTAATTCTTTAAATTTGCGTATAACAATTTTAGTATAATAATTCTTGAAATCAAGACTCTCTGCCATTGTTCTTTATTCTTAAAACTTCCTTTGGCTATGTTAAGTTTTCACATTTCCATGTAAATTTTAGAATAACCTCTTTAAATTCCATAATAAATCCTGGTTCGGGTTTCACTAGGATTGTGTGAAATCCATACACAAATTTCAACAGAACTGACATCTTAACAACATGACTCTTCCAATGTATGAATTTAAAGCAAGTCTTTATGTATGGAGGTGTTTAAAAATTTCTCTCAGCGGAGTTTTGTAGGCGATATATTTTTTTAAATGAGGTTTTCTGGTATTTGTGAATAATATTTAAAATTTTATTCCCAAATACTCTCCCCAGTTTATAAAAATAAAAATACAAATGACGCTTATATATTTACCCTGTGACCTTCCTAAGTTCACTTAGAGTTCTAATAATTTTCTCGAGGAGAGTCCAAGTACATACTTCAGGTTTCTATAAGTAATTAATACTTAGCTATTTTCTGGTAATAGGTCTTTTTTTCTACTTACTGATTTTATATCTTTCCTCAAGGTCACTTACATAGTAGAGAAGGTTCCAGTGTTGTCTTTGTTGTGGGAAGGCTTTTTTCCTTCCATCCAGTCATCCACCGACTGGAGCCCTTTGAAGGTCATGGTTGCATAAAAGCAATGTCATTAAAAGTTTCTGAAACAATTCAGGCCCAAGATCTTGGCGCCTGCATATTAGCGTGTGTTTTAAAAAAGATCAAGTTCTTATGGTCTGGCCCCGCTCTGCCATCCCCCAAATCCACATGCGGCACTCAGGGTAACCCCACGCATGATTTTTCCTCTCCTCTTTTGGTTTTGGTCCCTTGGGATTTTCTTTACCTATCTGAGTGTTTAGCACCTAAAAAGATACTTGTTCAGTTTTCACCTCTAGGTGACTTTCAGGGTATGTAGTTTTCATGACAAGATTTTAATTTCCGTAATACTAAAGTCAGAAAGGAAAACAAACATTTATGATTATTCTTTCAGGCAGCTATAAAGTTATGAATTAGTATTTTTATGGCCTTTTCATGTTTCAACAAATGATAATTTACCTAACTTACCCCACTAGTTGACATTTAAGGTGTTTGGTAATTTTTACTGTTCTACCCAGTTCGTTAAAAAGTATGTTTAGGACAATGAACATTTATAAATTCTGAGAAGTGGCATTTTGGGGCTGAAGTCTGCACACATTTTGGGGCTGAAGTCTGTTCACTCCTTGCCTATCTAACTTGCAGTCTGATGAATGAAACTGAAAGGGACTCAGAGTGAACAGCAGCTGGATATTGGTTTTCCAGTTTTCATGATTTTATGAATAAAGGAATAAAGCTAACTCCTGGAAAAGAGCATGGCTCTTTGTGGCCTCAAGATAGAACCACTGCAAAAAAGAAGTCTCTTAAGCACCTCTAGCTGGTGGCTGCAGAAATAACAGCAGCTGTGGATTTGTATTCCTCTAATGCCCTGAAAGGGGGTTTCAGCAAACACCAGCAGGTCCCACTTGGTTGCGGGCGGTTCTAGTGTAAAACAGCTCCCAAAAAGGTGCCATGTAACACTGTAACCAAAATGTTAATTTCCCAAGGATGACTTTTTCTTTGGGTTCTGGCAAGTGCTTTAGCAAGCTCACCCATGTCCATCTCAACCTACGTAGCTTGGGAGCCGAAAATTAGAATGTACAACTGCTCTCCAGGTAAAAGGAACACCAGCAAAGGCCATAGGTCATCTTCGAACATCTCTGACAAATGTTAGGCTCTCAGCTGAAATGAGAGTGTACTCTGGAGTTCTAGGCCCAGGGACCTCCTAGTTCCATTACCAGCCTTGGGAAAACCAACCCCTCTCTCGCTCTCTGAGTTTGGTTTCCTCCTTGATAAAGTAGGGAATTAAATGCCTGTAGTCCCCCAAATCCTTTCTAACGGTCCCAGAGGCTAAATCATATAGCAAGTTGACTAGTTTTACCCACTGTCATAAAGTTTCACTGATTCTTCAGGACTTTTCTTGTTTATGCCACAATTACATCCCTTGCTTTTTTCCCCTTTTGATGCCTTCCTTCTCCACTCCATTGTAAGCCATGTGGCATAAAAAACTGTCCTCTGCATGCCTACATCCCCTGGGCCTGGCACAGAGTAGCATTCAAGAGTTATTCAGCAAACATTCATTGAGTGAATATGAGATTTCTAGCACCAATTACATTTCAGTAATGCCATGGAAATTGTTTCCTGTTAATGTCTATTTGCATGTCAATGGTTTGTAGAAATCATCTTATTGATAATATTTCCTTGAATCTTTCATTTTTTATCATCTTTCCAGATGCATTCAAGTGATTCACTCCTTAATGTTTTCCAACGCAGACTGTGTTTGTGTGGCTATTACAACAATCGACATGTGCTTCAAAGTGAAATGCACCATAGTGTTTGCTGAATAAATATGTCTTCTGTATGTGACAAATCTAATCATGACACTAGATCAAATAGGCTGAAAATTTTCTCAGCTTTGAAAATCTGTGCTTTGCTTTCTCAAGTGTGCTTCCAGCTGCAGATTAATCTAACTCTTCTTTTGTACTTGTATTGATTGGTTATCTACCGAGAACAGCGCTGACTTCATGTAATACAAATTCATTAGGACTTGAGCCAAATATCTACATATGGAATTCTCCTGGATTTTTTTTTTTTTTGCCTTAGCTCAGAGATGCTCTCTAGTCAATTTATCTGCAGTGCAGTGCTCCAATGCATGTTGTGCACGTGATGTTTGTGGAAGCTCCCAAGGAGATGGAAAGACAGCACATAGAATAGGACAGAGAGGGATGTCTGATATGTGGAAATGTGACCCCCAGGTTGACTTGGCCTTCAATCCCAGATTCTTGTGCTAGTTAATCTGATGATTCAGTTAGTTTCAGTCTCATTCTCTCTCTGTCTCACACACACACACTCACTCATAGTGGACAGATAGTGTAGTGGTTAAGACACATTTTGTAGTTAGGTAGAGTTCATTTCAATCTCAGCTCTGCCACTCTTTTTTTTCCCCACTTGCTTATATTTTAAACTATTATTTTCATTTCACTGGGTCTAAAGTTCCTTGTGTGTGTCCAGTGCAGATAACAATACTACTTTCTTAGTCTCTTGCTGAGTGAGCTGGGTGGGACAATTCAAGCAAACACTGAGACCCCAGTGGCAGTCAGTTCACAATGAGCAGTCACTCTGCTGAGCATGCGGCCCCTCGTTAACTGCATAACGTTCTCCTGAGTGCTTCTGGTGCACGAGATTACTGAACTTCCTTCTTCCTGAGGGACACATTCCCCCTGCTTAGCCTTGAATATACAAGAGACTCCCTAAGTCAGGACTTCCCTGAGAAAGGAGATACCTAAGCAGGGCCTCCCTGGTGGTGCAGCGAATTGAGCGCCACACTGTGAAGCATCCATGGCACAGCAGCACGAGTTCAATCCCCAACCAGGAAGGGGACCCACCTGCCTTGCCTGCTGCTCCCCTCAGCAGTGTATTTCAGTTGATCTGCCTGTTCTGCTCCCCACTTTGTCTCTGGTGAGTCCTCTCACCTCCCTGGACTCTGGCCTGGACACCAACTCTTTTTTTTTTTTTTTAAAGATTTATTTATTTATGCATACAAGCACTGGGGTACAGGCCAGAGGTGTGGGGGGGTGAGAGGATTCACCACAGAGAG
>JAGFMF010011983.1:3294163-3405006 GCA_019455555.1 Galemys pyrenaicus
TCCCCTCCCTGGCCAGCAGCAGGGATCGAACTTGTGCTGCAGTGGCTGAGGTTTGCATCATAGTGCGTTGCTTAACCCACTGCGCCACCAGGGAGGCCCGGACACCAACTCTTGTATGCATAAATAAATAAATCTTTAAAAGAAAGAATTAGAAAGGAGATACCTAAGCACAATTATATCACTTTCAGCAAAATAAAGATGAGAATCTTGAAAGAAGAAAAGTGATGGGAAGGTCAACTTACTTTATTAGAATTCAGGTGCTTCATCAGAACTCATCATTCCAAGTTCTCAATGACACACGGCAGGGCCCATGGAAAGTCTGCCCATTTGTAGTTTACAAACAATTCTAAGAAGCAGAAAGGTTTCCCTTCTCTAGGGGGAAAAGCCTTTCTGGACTAGGAGATTCAGAGATTCAGAGAAAAGGGCAACTCAACATGCAAAATCTGGAGGTCTTAATCACAAGGAAGAGATGAAGAAACAAAAACATTTAGATGTAGTTTTAAAGGAGCAAACTTTATTTATTTAGATCATTCCCCAAAGTGTGTTCCTTTTCTAGGATGTCAGCATATAGTAAGCAATGCAAAACTCTGTTGATCCAGAGGTGTGGGAAACATGAGGTTAAAGTGAACAGATGAGGCTTCTGTGTGGTTTCTTTTCTTTCTTTCTTTTTTAAAGATTTATTTATTTATGCATAGAGGATATGGGGTACAGGCCAGAGTCATCGGGGTGAGAGTCATCAGAGAAAGAGTGGGGAGCAGAACAGGCAGATCAACGGAAATACACTGCTGAGGGGAGCAGCGGGCGAGGCAGAAGTCTGCTGCGCTATTTGGGTCCCCTCCCTGGCCTGGGATTGAACTTGTGCTGCTGTGCCATGGGTGCTTCACAGTGCAGTGCTCAACCCACTGTGCCACCAGAGACCCCTTTTTTTTGGTTTCACAAAGTCTTTAACGTAGCGAAGTACATTCTGAATCTCTAAGAAGGAAGGGTGTGTGGTTCAAGTGCACTGGGCTTCTCAATCTAATGACCACAGAATCCCTTTCCATGGACTACTCATAGCACTAGTGACTCACAGAACCTACTGTGGGTTACTCTGGCCTCAGACCTTTATGCCAGGAGCCCAAATGCCCAACATTTGTCACTAAGTGAGTGGGGCAATACAGTGGTAGAGTGATAATGCCAGAATGGTGTCACAGAGCACATGGAAAGATTAGACTGTCTCTAAAGTCATCTTTTTAAAAAGGCAACTTCATTCAAACTAGTCATTTTACTTTTAGGAATCCACAGATACTCAAAGACCTGATCTATGGTTATAAGATTGTTCATGAATACATTATTTATAACAGCATAACATTTCTGACTAAATGTTAATTAGTAAGACACTGCTTAGCTAAATGGTGGAATTATATACAAGTGTCAAAAAGAATGTGAAAACTGCTGCACAACATGTTGTTGGATACAAGTTGTACAAAGAATTTAAAAGTTACACACACAAGCATACACATAAATGATCAGATGTGTGCATGTGTACACACACACACGGATACACCTGGGGAGTGATGAGGAAGGCTTCCAGTTTTTACTATATGGCTGTTGCTTCCAGCTGGAATGTCTAATGTTGTAATGTCTAATGAGTAGACATCACTACTTCTCTGTTAATAAAAGTAGATAAATCGCACAATTATGCATCTGAAAAAAAACTCACCAGAGTGCAGAGTATACAAAGAATCCTAAAGGAATAAACAAAAGGATGAGCTATTCCTATGAGAGAGGAATTGGACAACGGCTCTCACCTCTGCATCCAGGCAGGAGAAAATCTGCCATTGTGTGGGGGGTGGTGGGTAAAGAGATACAATCCTGATTTGGAACAATCTTTTTATAGCCAGGTGTGTCTGGCATGATTAATTAGGCTCCTGTGCAAATATGAACCAAAGGAAGAATGTGCCCACCTGCAACTCTTGTCACAGCATCTTCTCCAAGTTCAGAGGGTTAGAACCAAACTGGGGGTAACAAGGAAATCTGAGAGATCCCTAAGGGGCAGGGATGTCACCAAAGGAAAGACATCCATCTTTTGTGTTTCTAAGGCATCAGTCTTTTGAAGGCTGGTGGCAGGAGGGTATGGTGGGCATATTTCACGAGTCACCAGGAACTAAAGAGCTGATGATTACGTCTTAAAGGAGAGAGAGAACCCCCACAACCTGGGGATCCCATGGCTTGGCTGTAGGATGCAGAGGGTGCTCAAGACTCAAAGTAGTAATGAGATCCAAGCCCTGATGAAGGCAAAGTTCTGACTCCACTCTTGATTCTGTACAGTCACAGAGGAACTGAATTTAGCTAACACTGTGCCATTCCAGATCCAGATCAATTATAGATTAGATGATTAGATTGACTCAACTTTTCACATCAATAGTCTGAAGAGGATGGCGCACGCTATTTTTAAGGAATTATTATTTCATCCTGTGGTTCTTTTTGCACATGATGTCCAGCACACGTTGAAAACTACAAGGTGGGCAAAGAAATAAGGAATAGTGAGTTCATCATCAAGAAAAAAATTACTTAAGAGAAGCAGTTTAGAAGTTAGAATTAGAAGACAAGGACTTTAAAATAACTATGATAACTATGTTAATAATCTAGTGAAGGAGAGTGGGCAATTTTCAGAGAGATGGAGTGTCTTAACTGAGAAATAAAAATTATTAAAAGAATTATGATGTGTGATTTTGTATTAGTTACATTTTGGCTGTGAGCACATGGGTTTGGAAATTTTCAAAAGTGACCTTAAAAACAAAATTGCAAATGTTTTCATGTGAAATGGTCAAAGTAAAATTCAAATATTTTAGAGGGACCCTCAACCCTATGGAAAAACTAGTGCTATGCATCAAGGCCCACTCTGAGGTCTCCTGGTCACCCTGGTGCTAACACACTTGGAGACGGTCATACAATCAGTCAAGGTCTCCAGATGGACATCTACACATGAAGATGGTGACCAAGTAAACAGTGCTTCTAAAAGCCAGTGTGGGAGGTAGACTTTTCAAACCCAGCAGTAACCACTGTCACTAGGGGAGACAGGAAGAAACTGTTTCCTCCTGGAAGAGATCTTGTCACTTCCATCATTTCAGGGAGCCACAGCAGATTCTTATGTTCTCCTGGGCATAATGCTATTATAGATTAATGGGCACGCTGTCCAGTGTGGCTAAGGTGAATTAGGCTGGATGTAGCAGAAACCATGAACTGTTGACTTTTAACAAATCTATTTGATGAATCTGTAGCCAAGGATTTTGCTTTTCAGAGCAAAATTCTTTATTGGATGCTATTGGTAGAGATCAACACGAATGAGACTGGAAATAAGTACAGAGATGAGTCATAGGGAGGTGTGTGCTTAAAAGTGAATGAAATAGAACCTTAATTGTGGGGCTCCAGTGATGACGCATCTTCTCAGTGTATGGCATGCTGCATGAGACTCACACATAACATCTCCTCAAGCATAGAAATTTTTGGTCATGATCTCTACACATTTTAGAAGTTTTTATACTTGTTTTCTGGCCCACACATGAATGAGTTATCATGACAAATCTGCTCCTGAGGACTGAAGATCTGTAAGACCTAAACATCCTCAATTCTTCTTGAGAATGGAAAAGACCTGTTTGTATGCTTCTCAGTATAATCTTTGACCAGAAACTGGCCGCTGCTTCATTCAACACCCTTACCTCCAAATCCCTTATAAGATTTTGTGTATTTCCTAGAAACTGAAAATCAAGGTTGTCCTCAAAAAGACACAAGAGCTGAGATACAGATTACTGATGAGGTAGAAAGTCCCTCTAAACACATGCTCAGAGGCAAATATCCAAAGGAGATGCTGCAGAGCTGAGGGGGAGAATTCCTCAGCAAGATTTATTTCTGTTGGAGTCTCATTTCTTACAGCCTGCATTAAGATGTAGTCTTAATGCAATTTGAGATGAAGAGAGAGGGGACTGAAATTATTGGGCTGACTTATCACTTCAGCTTCTAAGCATTGACTCAGAAGCAGCCAGCCTGACTCAGAAGCAGACTGTGCTTGTTGAATAAGATGAAATATAGATTGTGGTGGTTTTTGTTGGGAGGAATGTTAAGCTTTTACTTATCAGTCACCTGCAGGGGGCAGGGGAGTGGAAAATGACAAGTAGAAATGGCAAGAGGAGCATATGGCCATCTCTTTGCTGCCCGAGGTTTTAAAGAACACACTGTATTCTGGGACCTCCTACTGCATCAGGAACAAGCTTATGTGCTACATTTGGATGGCAACCCACTGGCTTGAATCCAGCTCATTTTTCTCCTCAGGGGTTAGGGATGAAAGCAAATGTGAGGGAGACACAGCATGGTAAAGATAAATATTACCACTCCATTTCTAACCACAAAGCCTTTTCTTCTCTGGATTACAAATCCCCACCAAGCTGCTACTGCCATAGCATACACGTTTGGATAGTATCTAAAAACCAAGTTGGACATTGGCTTGGGATGTTGGGTTTACGGTTAGGGATTGTGCTTCATGCATTGCAAATGACAAAAAGAACCGGTGGGGTTTCTGATTGCTTTTTCTAGTTGCATCTGCTATTGTCTGTTTTCAGCTTCCTAGACATCTCCTCAATCTCAGTGAAAATAAAGCAGTAACAGTTATTTGGGGTATACCAGAGAGCCAATTCGGTTTGCTTGCTTCATTGTAATCTTTGGTATGGTTTATTCTTAAAGTTTTTTCCTGGCCTTGTTCATCTTCAGGGTGGAATGCAAGCCGTTTTCAATCAGTTTGGCAACTAAACTTTGACCCTCAAACTTTTAAAATTCATGACTAATCCACAAGGATTTGAAGTTTCTTGGGAACAATGAGACTTCTCTCCATTTGTCCAGTCTTCAGAGATGTGTATATATGGTAGACATGCTATAATCACGTACTGTGAGTGAAATATCTGTGGAATGCCAGCTATTTGCTTAATACTATGCTAGTTATTTACAAAACAGGAGGGTGCTTATGCTTCTACTCCCTGATTTGGCTCATCGTCACACATGTATTCTATTTGTCCTTTACACTGCCCCTCCCAAGCTGACTTTCTACAGCCCTGATCTCACTGTATTATTCTTCACAACTACATTTCCTTCATTACTTACTAATGAAAGTCCAGAAGGACACCCTTTATGAATTAGTTGTAAATGATCTTTGCTTCCTCAGCTCTTACCAATCCAACAATTTTCTCTCACGAATTTCCTAGCAAGTTCAGGGCTTCTGGGTTTGCTCATTCTGGTTCCTCTAACTAAAGCACTTTCCCATGGAGTCAACCCAATGATATTGTTCAAGGCTGATTTTTAATATCACCTCTTCCCAGGAGCCTTCTTTCATTCCCTTTTCTATCATGAATTCCTCATTGTTTGCAGCTCTTTTCTGAGGTTAGTTAATAAAGTGTCTTTCTGGAGTGACCAAACATGCCCTGGTTCAAGCTGAAAATACCCTTTTTTGATAGCTCACTTTTTTTTTTCTTGCAGTATGAAAAAATATTTTCACTTTGCAAAAAAAAAAAAAAATCATTGTTTGACTTCCAGGATTCACTGTCTTATCACTTATCCAGGCAATCCAAAGTCTTTCAGCCCCATCAGTCAGTTGATCATGATTTATCATCACCACTGATTAATTTTTCTCAGTTGTTGCAAGTTTTTAGTTGTTCAAACTAACGGTTTTGGAAGGTTTCCTTTTTTTCCTACTAGAAAGGTCCTTAAAGGTCCTCAAACATCAGCTACTGTAAATGTGGATGAGGAAGGTCACGGATACACTGTTATTTCTTCTGCAACAAAGAAGGTTTTGTTGGGCTAGTCTTCACAAAATACTAAATGCTCTGCAATCAAAGGATGTTATTTTATTCCTCGTTATGTCTGTTAGGACCTAATATGGTGCCATAAATAAGCAATAAACTGTTAAACATTTGTTTAATTGAATATCTTTGGAAAGTGAAATGTAGGTGAGTGTTTCCCTAAAATATATGACCATTTCATTTCACCAGAAGAGACCCAACAGAGCTTCTAAAATGTGATCAAGCTTCCTCTACCAAGATATGTATTTTTTCAGTGAAATCATAGCAAAAGTAACACCTTTTTAATAGCAGCCATTATGATATCATTTCATGGTAGTGTACCCTCTCTAGTTAATAGCCCTGAGCAAAGAAGTCACCCTATAGACAATACAGGTAATACCTTCAACACAGAAATGTAAATAGCTGTAGTTTTTCCAACTCAAACCATCTGGTTTACCCCTGAGTCCCAGAGGACCACTTTTGGAATGATCTCTCCATGATCCGCTCTCCAGTCATTCTTGCCCTGGAGATAATCCTGTACTTATCAACTGACCATGACTGTTCATGAAGGTGTTTGTTGCTCTACGGATGCTTGAACCAAGTTACTAGAAGCAAATTCTTCCACACCCAGATTCTATAACGGCATCACAGACTGCCGGTACCATTTGAGACTCGGCTGTTTCTCACTCACAAACTTCTGCCAAAATGACAAGATTCTGCTGGCATGTAGAGGCCCACTTCAGTGGCCTTCTCATTTGTAGCCCAATTTGCTAAAGCCATACCTCATCAATTCGTGATGGCTCTCTTCTCTGCTTCATGTAGCATGAAGTTGGAAAGTGCCACAGAGCTGCTGCTGTGAGGCCTCTATTCAGGGGTCCTCACATTGTACTTCTCACTTGGGGGTTCATAATGGACCCCTCTCCTAGCTTTCTGTTAGGAAGATCCAAGGAGCTTAGGAAGGCAAGCCACATATACCATGAGAGTCAAATGTGGATGAGATCATTATGAGATCATGATGCCTAGAGCGAACAGTCACCTGGCTGTCGGAGAGAGCCAGCCATTCGCATCCCAAGCCAAGTACCTTTTCAATCTGGTCTCTATTGGAGAGCATCCATGTGTGCAGTCCAGGACTTCAAGTTGCAGAATTTTAGTTGGACAGCACTTGAATAAGCACACTAAAGTATGGGACAAAAGTTCTTTATGGAAGGGAGCATTCAAATAGTTTTTGGCCTTTGGAATCTCTGTGACTTATATTAATGATGACAGGGGTGTCACATTCTTTGAAGGAAAGTCAGGTGGGACAAGGGGCCAGGGATTGACATACTGTTCATCTTCTAAATATTGGGATCAGAGACTCAAATTGAGATAAAATTTAAGTCCTGGCCTGAATGAAGTGAAAGTGAAGAGTGTCCTATTGTGAGAAGGGACATTTCAATGGAGAAAACCAAACTGTAAAGGTCTCAGATGCAAACATGTTTGAGGAAGATCAAGAACATTATGTTGCTGGAGTCCACTGAGTGTTAAAGGAGCATGGTGGGAAAAGCACCAGAGAAATAGATAAAAGGCAGTGGACAGTGTGGTGGGCCAGAGCAAGGATATTGGATTCTGTTCTGAGACAGGGAAGCCCTGAAAGTTTTGCATTAAAGATTAAGTAAGGCAAGGTGGAATCGTGGATACTATTAGTACAAAGCCCAATAGCACAAGAGGAACTCAAAAGTTCATAAATAGCCAAAGGGAAAAAAAGAAAAGCAAAGAAGATGCATCAAATAGAGAAACGCAGTAAATATGATGCCACAGAAACTCCAACCTAAGGTGAAAGATTTAGCACCAAACTTACCAGGCATCTTAATAAGCACGAATTAGCTTAACTCTCCATTAAAATAAAATGACAAGCAAATGTATTCATTAATAAAAATCCAAATGCTGTGTTGTAAGTAACCTATCTAATATGCAGCGATTCAGAAATGAAAAAAAAAAAGGAATGTATAGATTTACCAGGTAAATGAAAATAACAGAAACCAGGGATTGAAATCCTCATACCAGGAAAAGTAGAATTTAAGTACACAGCATTAGATGAAGCCAAAGACATTTCATAAAACTAAAAACTAGATTTCACAATGAAAACATACCAAGATTCCAAGAAGCCACACACACAAATAATAGAAGACATAATGAGTGAGAAATTTTTTTTAGAAGAGCGAGTAAAAAGATCTAATATTCAGGAACAAATTTAACAAGAAATATCAAAACCTATTTTAAAGTTTTAAGTAGTTCTTTATAGGATAAGACATGAAATTCCAGTTGACAAAAAGGATAGAAACATGAGTCTTTAACATATAAAAATATATTCAACTTCATTCAAGTTAAGATAAATGAAACTTGAAACAGTGAGATATTTCACTCATCAGATTGGCAAAAATTCAAAAACTTGACAATACATTTTGTTGCTAGGCCTGTGTAAAAAAATACATTCGCATATGTGGCAGGAGAAATGCAAAATCCTCATCAAGGTAAATCTGCCACACTCATCTATTCTTCTACCAGCAATCCCAACTCAAGGAATTCATACTGAGGATGTAAAGTGACTGATGGCAACATATTTAGAAAACTACCTGTTTATACATAATGATTAGCAAGTCTATTCATTAATAAAGATCCAAATGCTGTATTGTATGATTGTATGCAATCTATCTAAAATGCAGAGAATCGAAAAAACAAAAAGTAAAGGAATATAGTCTGATTCACAGACCCATGCTGGGCGTCTAAGAAATGCAATGTTAGGCAATTTCATTGTTGTGTGACAGTCATAGGGTATAATTACACAAATCTAGACAGTTGAACTAGACTGCATGGGATAGCCTAATGGGGCTATTGTGGTAGATACGCTCCATCATTGATTGAAATGCTACATACAACTGTATGATTGTGTTCAATGGAGCACAATACAGCTGTACACAAAGAATGATGAAGAGCTGTAGGAACTGATGTGGAATGATCTCTGGGAGATTTTTTTTAAAGATTTATTTACTATTTTATAGAAGAACTGGGGTGTAGGCCAGAGGTGCAGGGTGTGGAAGAATAACCAGAGACAGAGTGGGGAGTGGCACAGGTGGATTTATTGAAATACACTGCTAAGGGGAGCAGTAGGTGAGACAGGAGAGGTCTGCTGTACCATATGGGTTAGTTCCTTGGCTGGGGACTGAACCCATGCTGCAGCGGTGATAGCATTGAGCCTTAATCCCTACACCACAGGGAGGCCCCTCTGGGAGATATTGATAAATGAAGAAGACAAACTGCAAAAGTGCTAAAAGGAGGAAGAGAAAAGAAAAGAACACAATTACATCTACTTAACTTCAAGAAACCATAGTTGAATAAGTAACATGTTTAAGCAACATTGTTGAATAAACCAAGACACTATACAGTTGGTCATCTACATGGGTTGGAGAGAACGTGGTGGGAGAGAGGCAGGAGGCAGCGGCACCTCTTAGTATGTATTTTTTGCACAGTTTGATTTTTAGAAGGCTATTAACACTACATAGTCATAAAAATAAAGAATGGGAATGAAGCAAACTTAAAACAGAAAGAAAATTGAACACAACAAATGAAGCCAATGTATTTCAGGAAAATTATATAGCCAAGCTAAAGAGGAGGGAGGAAAGAATCCAACTAACTTATGAACAGAATATTTGATCACCTACTCTTAGTCTTGCACAGGATTTCAAGTGCATGTAGAATGTGTTACCTCAGGAGACACTGTCCTACATAAAAGCAGTTCTGAACACATTTTCAAAGATTGAAATCATATAGGGTATGTTTTCAGACCACAATGGATAAAAATAAGAAGTAAAACCCCAGAAAAGCAACTACAAAAGATTTTCCACAAAACCGAAAACAAAGTCATATACTCTGAAATAGTCCAATGAGCCAAAGAAAAATATCGTAATGTAGTATGCAGCTAAGATAATACATAGAGGGAAAGGATGACCTTGAGTATATATACTAGAAAAGAAGAAAAGGTAAGTAACAGTTATTCTGGTATCTTTCTCAAGGAGATAAGGTTGGGGGGCGGAGCTCAAGGACCCCACATATGTGTGCTAAATGCTACATGCAAAATTCTTCATAGGAAAAGTAATTATAATATTTCCACTGAACATATAACACATTTTTAGCAAAGGTACCAAACTACATGCAACCATGTGAATGGATTTTAGAGATTGGATTTCCCACACTTTTTCGGGTCCCGTAGTGTCTTAGGGATATTTGTGCAGTGCCTCTACACCAAAAGAAACACCTAACAGTTACAATGATTAAGAAGTCAGGTCCTAGCAGCTTAATAAATATTTATGTCCTCACAACTTAGCAGCTATATTAAAAATACACATAAATTGAAAGAAAAAAAACTAAATTTTATTTCATTCTTAAAAGAGTGATAGTAAACTACTAATGGGAAGCATGTGCCTGCAGGCACTGCATAGTTTCTTAGCTCTTGGATTCAGATTGGATACTGCCATTCTTGTTTTTTACTTCGCACTGATTTTTATATCTTCTTGCTTTTCCCCAGTTACCCCAGAATGTTTGCAGAGATGGGGCACCATGAAAAGGAATGTTGTGCAAACCAGTGTTGAAACTGTGAACTACCAGGAGTTATGTTCAATGTGTGATGGATGTTGAGCATTACTAGTTGTCTAAAATTTTAAAATACCCTACAGCACTTTGGGATGATTTGGCGCATGGTTTGGAAACCACAACTGGCACCATCACACTGAACAAAACAAGGGAATAGGCCAGTCTGATTCCATGCATGTAAGATTTCAAGATGAGGCAAATTTAATTCTAGATGTTAGAAAATAGGCTCATGGTTCCATGTGTGCAGAGAGAGAGGTGATGGCTGGGAAGGGGCACAGAGGACCTTCTGGAAAGCTGGTATCATTCTATTTCCAACTTTAAGTGAGAAATTCTTGATCAAGTAACTACATGTGATGTTCACTTGCTATAATTCATTAGGGTGCTTTGTGTGTATGTGTGTAAATTATACATGAATAAAATAACCTTTTTAAAAAATGAAGACAAGACAACCTAACCGACAGCATAGAAGATGTTACCAGTTAGGGGTGCTTTGTCTTCCTTCAGGGAATTACCTGCTTTCCTGCGTTCACATTCTGGAGTCCTAGCTAAGGAGTTTCTGGAGGACAGGAGTCCTGTTTTTATCTCCACCTCCCTAATGCCCCAAATGACTCATGTTTTTCATTTTCTTAAATGAAAAAACAATTAAAGCATAAATGTACTAATGGACTCTGGCACCTACACTGCTTCTTTTTTTGTCTCATCCAAAATCTTAGTAATATCTTCTGTATCATTCCTTTTTGGTCTTTCTCTTACAGATTACTTTTTGTTAAATGATGTTCTTTTTCTCATCTCCAAAGAATAATTTTTCTTTTGAAAGGAATGAAACACACACTCCCCTCCTTTTAAGAACTTATTTATCTATGTCAGAGTCCAACACTACTTCATGTATAGTCTATGAACCACTGCCAGATCCTGAACTGTTTAGGGTTTACTACTAGTTTAGAAATTAAATACAGAAATTGAGAATATGTATACAGAAGAAAATACCTCAGTTTATTATGCTACAGTATCCAAAACATAATCAGGATACTCTCCTGTAGTATGAAATAAACTATATTCTAGTCATTTGTGACAGAATCAGTTATTGGCTTAAGACAGATTCGAAAATAAAAATCTGAAGTTTTTTCAGGTGTAGTTTTAAAGGCTCTGCCATGGGCTATTAAAGCAGAAAATACCAACAGCGTTATGTTAAAAATGGGGAAACTGAGACCTAGAGTTCATCCACTTCCTACCTGCCAAGTTAAAAATTTTAACACCATCTACATTCCTTGTAACAATGAGGAGTTTCAAAGATTAAAATTCATACTATTATTACTATTATTAGCAGTGGCAACTATAGTTATTAATAATCCCCATTCAAAGTTTATTAGGTAGAACCATACAAAGTTGCTATTTTTATGAATAAAATACGATCAATTTTCACATGGCTCACATCATACCAAATGAACAATGGCAAGTGTTATGTTTACTTTTGAGGCAACATTGGTGTACAACACTGTATGGAATTCAGAGGCACAGGACCATATTTCCTAAGATGCATGTCACCACACTGCATTCACCACCAAGGTACTCATAGTCCTCTACCATAATCCACTGTGCCTTCTTTATTTTATTTCCTTCCCTACCTTAGCCTCAGTCATATAGTCAAATTGCTAGGGTTTGTTTAGGTTTGTCTGACTTTGTTTTGTTTCTCTATATTCCACATATAATTGACATCATCTGGTATTTTCCTTTCTCTTTCTGATTTATTTTGATTAGTATAATTCTCTCCAGTTCCATTCATGTTGTCACAAACGAGCAAACATGTTTACGTATCTTTTTAATAGCTGCATAGTATTCCACCCCGCCTCCCTCCCCCCCCCCACACACATATACACCCCTCACATCTTCCCAGTTCATCCTTCATGCATCTGTTATTGGCATTTAGGTTATTTCCATTAACTAATGCCAAGTGTTTTTAAGCTTAGAGGCATCTGTGGAGACAACCTAATGTTTAGCCAGTTAGTTAAATTCTGTCTGGAGTCTGTTTCCATGTCCCTTATCTGGAGCTAATAAAGTAACTACCACTGAGATTCAATGAGACTTCATTGATTCTATTCCTTGGAAGGGCAGCTGGCAGGTACTAAGTGTGCAGTGGACACTGGCTGTCCTACTTATATCAGGAGACTGAGCTTAAAGAGAGTAGCTGGAATTCTTATCTACCTGGCTTCCAGTATATCCTCTATACCTAATTTAGTAATTTTCACTTAAGTGACAGTTGAGTTGAGCAGAATAACCCCACTGAGGGAATCTCATTGGAATTTGCCATTATTTGTTTTTAGATGTTCAGATTGACAAGAATACTATTAGCAATAAATCAGCTGATGGCCACAACATCTGATTTCATAACAGTGCAATCTTGTGGTGACTGCCTTGGTGTTGCCTATACCTTTCAAGGGCTTCCAGGCCCTAGGAGCACCATCTCAGCAATGCCAGGAGGGGAAGCTGCATGTGGCACCTGCTAACTGGCATCTGTTCCATTAAGTTGGTTCAATGTTTTGTATAAAACCAAAGTTACACTGTCTTCATTTACTCCTTAAATCTAGTAAGTAGTCCAGAAATTCCTCAAAGACACAAGAAAATCTAATTGAATTTTTCAGAATTTGCTATTATTCTATCAAGTTCGCTTGACAGCAAAGGACAAGCTGCCTTTCAAATGCTGTAAGCGAACACATCAGCAATTCAGAAGGAAAAATGCAGGTTATTAACTAGGAACAAGTCTCTTTGAATATATTCACACCAACTCATGGAAGTCATTGTCCTCAGAACCCTCTGTGACAATCTATTTTCTAGTCTCAGTATTGCTTTAAGTTTGACAGATAAGAAAATACAACAAAATTACCTTGAGCTCTGAAATGTACATCGGTTCCCACATTCCTCATGACTTGATTTTCTTATTTTCCAACATAGCTCATCCACTTTCAATTCATTCCCAATCATTCAGAATTTATGTTAGGAGAAAACAGTTTCTATGCCTATGTCATACTTATTAAAGCTTGGGCATACAGAATTTATTGTATGTATAAGTTTGTCATATAACACACATACAATATAATTGTATAAATGCATATTAGCTGAGAGCTGGAAGAGGTCTTTGTGAACCAAGTGTCCTTTTGTTATCTAATAAAAGGACTCTGAATCCCATATAGAATATACATACGCCTATGTACTCATTGCATATACAATAGCCAAGTTCTGGAAACTACTTAAGTGCCTGAGGATAGGTAAGAAGATAAAGAAGGTGTAGACATACACACAATGGAATATTACTCAGCTATCAAAAGGGATGAGCTCTTGCCATTACAATAGCATAGGTGGAATTGGAAGGGATTATGCTAAGTGAAAAAAGTCAGAAGGAGAAAAATACTGGATGGTTTCATTTACCCATGAAGTATAAACAGAATAAAGGAAGTGGCAAGTATAAAACAAAATAAACCCCAGGAATCTGACTGCAGAGGCAAAACTACTAGAAGTACTAGGGTGAAGAATTTGGGGGCACTCTGGTTGTAGTGACATGCATATAAAGAGGTGTAAGCCTATACCCTTAAAAGCATACACAGTATTCTAAAACAAGGTCATCTGATTACAAAAAGTCTGCTTTATCATTTTCTTTTTTTTTTTGGTTCTGTTTTCTAATCCAACATACTCCTTTATGTCTTTTTATTGGTGAATTCTTCTATTCATTTTTAGGGAGATTGTTTATGTGGCTGCTTTATCATTTCTTCGGTACCACTTTGTTCAGGATCAGTTTTGCTTAAAAAAAAAAAAAGAAAGGAGAGTGGGAAGAAGGAAGAAAAGAAGGGAGGGAGGGAGGGAGGGAAGAGAGGTATTTTGAAAGCCATATAGGAAACTGACTTTCCAATGAAGCTAAAGGGAACAATAATGTAACAAGTCTCCATCCTATTCTGGGAACTGAGTTAAACATTTCCATACCTATGTTCTCACACCTTTTCTGTCAGTATCTACATTCTTATTAGATAGATGAGAACACATGGTAAGTCCTTAGGTATTTCTTTCACCTTCAAAGGGCCCTAAAACCTAGCAGAGGCTGAGGAAAGTAGTGCAGCTAACAATGCCACAGATGGGTGACAGCGCAGGGTAACTGGGTTCTCTCTGGTTTACCACCGTTTCCCTGCGCTCTCTCCCCTCACTGATTTCTGCTTACTTGATTGTACAAACCAACTGCCATATTCTTTTCTCAACCTTTTCTTAATCTGACATTGCAAACACTTAAAAAGTAAACTTTATCACTCTTTAAAAGTAAAACAAATGTAATATGCTGTAAAAACCAAGATTTTGTGAAAAATATGAATATAAAATACAAATGAGTAAAAATATCATTCCATTCTTGTTAGACTCTGCTGCCCTAACGATGCTAGGTTTGAAGTCTGCTCTTTAAAAAAAGAGGGAGATTAGCAACAGAGAGGTGGTTTAAAACAAAACAAAACCCTATTCACACTGCACTGAAACAGGGCACTGGAATAGCGTCAAGAGGGCAAGCTTCCGCTGTGGGGTTCAGCTCTTGGACACCAAACTACTGCGTCCCCTGAAGCCGTCTTTGCCCTCAAAGCACTGTCCTATACCTAGTCCCCACTTCGATAAATACCACATTTGAGAAGTCCACAGAGCACAGGGCAGATTCTACAGGGCATGTTCTTCCAACCGTGAACTCAGGGCATCTAGCTGGGGGCCTGTTAAAAATACAATTTCAGCCTTCCCAAGAGTCCTGAACTCCACAAGTGGGTCAGACCTGAGAATCTGCTTAACAGCACCTTCCTGTATAAAGCTGATGCAGCCTGGCTGGGAATTCCCACCCTGGGTGGGGCTCCAGGATGGGGGGTAGTGAGTCTACAGTGCATGTGTGCGGCGATTTCAGTCTCTAGTTGGCTAACGACAGCAAGGACTAGGCATTTTCATTTAATCAGGCAGGAGAGTCGAGGAAACCCTCAACATATCTTGAGCTATAGTGTGGTCTCTTCCATCCAGTGAGTTCAAATTGATACCACATCCCACCAAAGCAGGCTGCCAGGACCTTGACTGAGAGCTAAAAATACCTCCTCCCTAATAAAATGAGTCGTTGCAGTCAGTCAACTCTGCAAGCACCAGCATTGATAGCAGCAGCTAGTGATCATTATATCAAAGGCAAGAAATGAATTTCCTTTCTTTTTTCTAGATATTGAGATATTCTATAACATTAAAAAATCCCCATGACAGTTATCAATCTTTCTCAGATAACTCAATTAATAGTAATAAATAATTATAATGTGTTCTCAGTCATTGTGTAGATTAGGTGATATACTATCTATCCATCCATCCATCCATCTCTTGTATTCTCTCCCTCTCTCTGACATTTACATTCTCTCTCTCTCTCTCTCTCTCTCTCTCTCTCACACACACACACACACATGAGATACAGGGAGGATTTGAGGAGTCCCTTTTCTAAGGGTCATGTTACCACTAACAAGGAGAGCAGGGATTCAATTCCAAGTTGAACTTAGTGCATATATATATGTTATATATATGTAATATATATGTCAAGATATGTATATATACAATAACTCAAACACGTTAGGGTTTGGCTATGGGGGAGGGATATGTCCTCGGCCAGGGTGATAGTAGGGCTTAGGGCTAGGGTTAGTGTCAGGGCACGTGTAAGTGCTAGGAGACGGATGGGGGTAAACTTGCGCACTAGAAGGCATGCCAAGGTTAGGATGCAGGTTTTTGTTGGGCTGCAGCTTTGCCTTTTGTTATGGGGTAGTTGGAGTTGAAGACCCGGGTTGGGTCGGTGGCGCATGGCTAGGGTTAGCATCTGAAGAATATATATATATATATATATATATATTTTTTTTTTTTTTTTTTGTAAATTAAGCAACTGCTATTGTTACCACCCATTACTCAATGAAAAAAGAAAAGCCTATTTTACAGAAACCTAAAAAATGACAAGGACAAAGTGCTGCAGAAGCTGGAATTTTTTAAAGAGAAAATGTTAAAGAGAAACCAACGTTATTTCATCCGCAATGAAAATCAAGCTCCCTGGGTCTAAACCGGACTTTAAAATTCAGTGGCTCAGTTTTACTTCTAGAGGAGTGGGTGAGTGGGTGGAGCCAGTCTCAGAAGGGCAACCTGTGTTAGTTTACTCTTGAGTCAGAAGACTTTGATCTGATATGGCCAGGACCATGTGCAGAGCAGGTAGGAGAATGGACCGAGGACTGAGAACTGGAAGTCTTAGGCTCTGGTGTTTTTCTTCTTTTTTTCTCTCAGCTACTGCGATGGCGTTTCCCTGGCTCCCAGCTTCCCCATCTGTAAACCAGCCAGCTGGACTAAGCTCTCTTTTCAGCTGTGCCTTTAAGAGTGTCCCCCAACTGGACTTATTATGTCTTAAAACAATAATGCCCATCTTTTAGCATAAGGAGAGTATGTGTTTGCTGACTGCAAACCCAGCATGTGGGTTTCAACCTTTAGTCCCTCACAAATCCGCCCAGATGCATGGATACCCGGTCACACTGAGGAAAACAGATACAAGAGGAGAGATCCTGAACCTTCCAAAACAGAAAAACACCTGAAATCCATATAAACAGAATTTAAGAAATAAAGTATCTGATAAATTTTTAAAAAGTCATCAATGGCAATGAAATGATAAATTCAGTAGGTGTTATTAGGAGTAATTATAGGAACATCTAGAAAGAAAACAACATCTGTGATTTGCCTGATTAATGGCTTAGTGTAACTGCACATCTGCTTATGGAATCACACTCCTAGCACTCTTGACTATGTTTGCAAGATCTAGAAACAGAGACAGGGCTGTCAGAGAAGAAAGGAACAGGATGCCAGATTGGTGACTGAAGGTCAAGTTCCTCCCCAGAATTTTGAATTCCCCTCTGGTTACCTTGTGTTGCAAATTCAAAGGGTAAATGCATTCCATGATGCCCTGCAGATGCAACAACTGGCTGCTCAAAATGACTGGAAAAAAATTAGCTTTTCACCTTGTACTTGAGGTTGCACTACCCCAACCCTAATCGTGTACCCCAACAGGACTGCACTGAAGGTGGCCATCTAGGGTTTGTCTGCACACACAGTGTTTTCTGAGCGATAGCAGCTAACAATCAGGAACATCTTTTTCCTTAAAAGTCAGTTTTTTTCCTCATAGAACTCAAAGGAAAACCCAAGGCTCGAAGTTACTGCCATGTGATGCAGAGCTGATGTCATGCAGAGGAGATGAAATTGGGGAGCATTTGAATGAGCTCGTTCTCATCCTTAAAGCTTGGTTTTGTTCTGCTTTGAGAACCAAACCCTAACGCTGTCTGCTTCTCAGGCTGTATCAGACAAAGGCAGGATATATTATTTATCCCAAGACGAATTCAGGTATATATTGAGGCTGCGAGCTTTATTCCGCAAGGAAGTAGCAATTTTGCCATCAGCTTATCCTAATGAAATCAGTTGGGGAAAAAAATACAATGTTCTATTACTAGAGAAATGTGGATGCTGGCTATACCACCAGCCAAATGAAATTTCAAAGGTTGCATCAAGAAAAGTTGTTATATCCCGGGTCTGATTCACACCTTAGACAAGGTGTTCATGTGGGCCATCACCCCAGGTTCCCAGGAAGGGCCAGGTTTTAAACACTTACCCCACCACAGCCGATGTCCTGCCTGAACAGACGCCATCAGAAGCTACAGAGACAGACTCAGAAGTGGCACTATTTCTCTTGTGTGGTAGGGGCTAAAATATCTCCTCTCCTCCCGGTGGCATACTGCAGCTCTCTGATTATATCTGATGGTGTCAAGGCAAGGGCTTGAGCTGACACTCTCTTGGAAACTCAGAGAAGATGGCCTAGAGAAAAACAGTGTGAACGATCCAGGAAAAGGGACAAATAAGCCATCTCCCAAGGGTTCTGGGAGAGGGAGAAGAATAGCTCTTCTGTGAGCGTGGGGTGGGGTGGCCCTGGACAGTGATGTCAGTGTTCTGGGCTTGGAGACCAGCTCACACACACATCATTGTTAGAGACTCCTGCATACATTTCTGCTTTCTGTGAATCAGGAAGCCAGAGATATCAAAACTAGTAAGCAATTCTGTTCTCTAACATGCTCCAGAAATTACTTTGCTCATTTACCTTTGGCAAGGCATGTAATAAAGTGTGAGATGGTTATAAACTTGTAGCCCTGCTTGGGGCCTGGATCGTAACTTAGTTGCTGGGTTTCCAGAGCAATTAAGAAAGACAGACAAGATGTTCCATAGTGACTTTTATATGCATGCTGGTGATAGATTTGCCCTCAAAGCTTCAGCAATCTTGTTTCAAGGTATAGTTCTTATTGACTACTGTTTGATTAGCCAAAACAAGAAAGTGAGACCAATATTTTATACTTATGGATTATGTGAGTGCTTTGAACATACAGGAAGACCAAATTATTTATGGGTTCATTGAGAGCTCTGGTTCACAAGCTAAAAGGAAATGTCAAATATAATCTCTTTACTGAGTTGCCTTTAGCTCAGTTAATTGGGGTAAATGTCATAAGCCAGTTGCCATATTGATGGATAGTTGTTGGCCAGTCCATAAATAAAAGAGAAGATAGAACAAGCAACGAACCTATTTTGAGGGTATCAAGAGGGGAATATGACCAAGTATAGGAATAAAAGGCAGTAGAAAGAAATGAACATCAGAAATAACTTCATGAAAATCTTTACTCCTGGTCTCATTTGGTTGCGTGGGGAATTGTGAGTTTATATGCATTGTAAGATCCTCATCAGACTCCTAAGAAGAAATATGAACAGAAGAAACATTTTAGGAGGGAAGAAACACCCACATCATTAAAATCTAAAGAGCTGTAAGATTTTAAGACAAGCCAGGAATGTTCAAGAACACAAAATATGCCTAACTCTTTGGACAGCCTAGAATTTTTCAAGAGGCACTTGGCATTTTGCAGTTCCCCATCTGACCCAGAGACGCATGCTTTGAAGTCCTCGCTCCTTGTCATCTCTTGTCTCAGATCCTGTGGTTTCTTGGCACAAGTGTGGGCCAGAATCAGAGAATTGGTTAATCCCAGAAAGTCAGCTCTGGAAGACAGAGGTCAGCTAGTGCTACTTCCTTGGGCCCTGGGTGAGGACACCAAAGCCGAGAGATGCTCATGTGTCAGCTCAAAGCCACACAGGAAATGGGTGGCAGAATGGGGATCACAAACCTCACTTCCTCACGCCTCACACCAGAGATCCTCTCTCCTCCCCCCTACCCCCATAAAGAAAAGGTACATACTGTTTTGGAATGAGGGTCTAGAATATCTCTCGATGGGCAAGCTTACCCAGGGACAGAAACTGCAAAGTTTAGGTACATTTGCCAGCCTGCAAATACCATCTTGTGTACAGTCAGTTATGTGTCTCATGAAGTTACTTAGAAACCTATTAATAAACCATAGATAACAAATGCTAAGTCCAGTGTTGGGTAGAGAAACCATTTTTTTTCCCCCAGCTGCTGGAATTCCCTAACAGACCCAGTTAACAGATCATACCTCACAGAGCCCTATCTAGCTCCCATTTCCAGCCAACAGCTTTTCCACATTGAGGGGAACTTAGTATTTTGTGTGTTTGTATTGCTCGTGGATAGTGTCAAGCTTCTCATCTATGAGATTTACCCAGTCTAGTCATATTTAGCCTTTGTATTCTGGCTACCCGGAGTAATTGTTAATAGGGGCTTTTTGGCTCCTTCCCCCACCACAAGTACCAGATAACCAGTGTGAACCTCATAAACTTAAGGCCATTTATTTTTATTAACTATAAGCTGTGCCACTGCAGCCATGATTGAGCACTTCCTCGGTGCCAAGCTCTGTGCTAAGCATTCTGTGTAATCTGACTCACTTAATTTCCTCCACTGCTTTAACAGGTTCACAAAATTATTCCCATTTAAAAATAATTATCAAATTCCTCAGACAAAATAAAAACAGATTTGTGGGGGAAAATCTTATGCAGCTTTGGTAAGTCCATGTTTGCTAGTTTTAATTTTAGTTATGACAAAGGCAAGGGTTTAGATTAATCTTCAAAATCTTCAAACAAAATTATGTTCTAAGTATCTGGAGTGGAAAGTAACTTAAAATCCTATACCTGATTAACCAGATGCAAAGATTGATATAAGGTTATTGAGCAAGCATCATAACTTGTCATCAGAGAAATGCAATCAAAGTGACAAAGTCACACTCCTAAGAATGGCCAATCTCAGAAAGAGCAGAAACAAGTGTTTAGTGAGGATTGGAAAAAGAGGAACCCCATATACTGTTGGTGGGAATGTAGATGGTCCATTCTCTATGGAAAATGGTTTAGAGGTTTCTCAAAATATTAAAAATGGATCTATTTTATAACCCCTCTCCTGGGTATCTACCCAAAGAATGCCAGAACACTAAAGAGATAATATGTACTCCTATGTTCACTGAAGCATGATTTATAACAGGCAAGATATGGAAACAGCCAGCACTGAATATGCTTATCTCTGTGTCTACCATTTATCAAGTGGCACACAAATAACAGCAGTTCAGTCTTTATCCTAATATCCCTGGTTCCTATGCCAGTGATTTTTTTCTTTAGCCCAAAAACCTCCTATGTATTTGCATATAGATTTGCATATCTAGACACTCATATGACTTAAAATACACATGCCACAAAAAATTTCCTTCAAAAAAATAGTGGGACATAAAACCTGTATATAACTGAGTGTGGAAGTGATACAAAGGAAGCACAGAGCTTTGTTTATATTCAAATAACTTATAATTTGCCTGGGAGAAAAATATCATTTGCCCATAAAGATATGAGATGACCTTTAATGAAGTGGTTCTTTACCAATACATTTGTGAGCAGTAGGCACAGGAAAAAGGTCCCTTTCAACTTTTGAGCTCCTTTTCTTATGGAAGGACCCTCTGTATTTGATACAACCACCAGTCAGTGAGTTTACAGAAACAGGATAATGAACACTCAGAAAGTACTTAGTTGTAGTGACCTGTTTGCTGAAAGGCTGAGGATGCAGAGAATGGGCACAAAAAAAGGTGAGACAGAAGAGGAAAATGGGAAATTTTGGAGAAATGGAAAAGCTGAAGAACTAGAAGTTGGAATAAGGCTTTTCCAAGATAATACAAAGGAAATGGAATTGGGAAGGAGTGCGTGTGTGAAAGAGTATTAAGAGATTCGTGGAAACAAGTGAAGGGCTTCCGTGACACGAGACCCTTGAAGGAACCCATGTTTCATCAGGAGGCAGCAGCAGAGAGCAGCAAAGCTGTTACGGGGCTAAAGGGGACATTGCAGTTAGACAGAGCTGAGTGCTAATCTTGATTTTGTCATGTCCTAGCTGTGTGGTCTTGGATAAATGACCTAACTTCTTTGGGCCTCAGTCTACAACTGTAACTTTCAGAGAGTTAATGTGAATAGTAAATGAAAAAAAAAGTATGCAAAGCACATCAGATAGTGCCGAGTGCTGCATAAGGGCATTAAGTGTTGGCGCTCATAACAATGAATGGCAGTTACCACCGCTGTCACTATTCATTCTAGAGGTAGCCACGGAGGTTTGAAATTGGGATGGTGACATGGGGCACCTGTCATTTTGGAACATGCAGTTGTCGCTGGTTAGAAAGAATCAAGGGAAAATCCCAGAGTCAGAGCCGTTGGTTAGCAGGTTGCCTTCATGATCCAAACACAAAGAAGGGACAGAGACAAGAGACACCCTAGCCCAGAGTTCTGTCCACAAATGCTCACAAACATCGATTTGACATTGGTCGACTTATTCTAAATAGAATGAAAGGTCTTTCTGGAAGTATAATTGGTAAAAGGGAAACTGTAACATTTTACAAGCATATTTCAGCACATGACTGATCAAATCAAGGGGAGGATTTTAGAAGTTGAAAGGTGCCACTTTTAGAGAATGTTAAATTCCATGATGTAGCTATAAAGCTTCAAGTTCTTTCTGTTTACATGGAAAATTGACTCAAGTTTCCCAGAGAACTGCTAAGGAGCATAGGATTAAAAAACATCGTATACAAGTCCCCAAACCATCTCTGTGTATGTTCAGGATCTTGTAAGATTCATATATAGCTGGAAATGAACCTATCTCTAGAACTTATAAATGGCAGCTATTTATTCACAATGGAACCCTCCGTTAATATCTGAGTACGCTGGAGGCCATTTCAGTTGATGACAGGTAGTTGTAACAGCAGCCAACGAGAATTCACTGGCTATATAGCACTGGTCTGATTTATGTCTGTATGTAGTAAGTATCTCTGACATCTTTTATATTTCAAGTAAGGTCTTGGCCTCAGCCTGAGACGTTATTTCAGAACATCCACAGAAGCGTGGCTCTTGAGCAGTTGGCCACACAGCAGAATGTCAGATTTTTCTAAAATTTTATCAGTTGTCAGCACACACTGATATCCACAAGACATGCCCATGTCCACATGTAGTACTTTTGACTTATCGCAGGAGATAAACAATGAGCAGTACAGATATTCAGTAGAATTATGATATAGCTGCTAATTTAAAGTGAAATTTCTAACCTCAGAGTCTCCTGGCACCTGTGTGTTTATGTTTAAGTTTAACAGACACAAACTTCCTTCAGAAAAACAATTAGAGTGCATTTCTGCAGAAATCATTATTCACTGGAGCAGGTACTTCAGGGATATAAAGGAATACTTGTTAAACAAGTGACACTGGGATAGTAGCCTTTGCACACAACTTTCTAGTCACTGAATGCAACTACTAAAAGAGATTTTCCAGGTGGAAGGGATGGATTTTCTGAGTCCAGCATGCATCACTGTGCAGACCCTGAGGCTGCCTAATATCACACATTTGCAAAGTAGCTCCTTGGGACAGAGGTAGAGTGAGGCATGAGAAGAGGGAGAAGTGACCTCCATCTAGAGCTAAAAGCCTTTTCCTAGCTGGATGTGCTCATCAGCAGTGTGCATGCTCACCTTGTCCTGTGACTTTGGGGTGAGAAATAACTAAGAATTAATGAACATAAAGCAATAAAACTTGGAATAAAACTAGAAGATGAAATAGGGCCCTCATCTCTATTTTGGAAATTTTATATGATGCAATATTCTCATATCACTGAAACAGACTCCAGAAGCTTAAGTAGTTTGTTAGAGGTCACAAGTCAATGTCACTGCCAAGATCCTTTCACAATTCCTAAACCTGTGCATTTTTGCACTTCACGCTGTATGGAGGGGGTTACTATAGTCACCGCTTTTCTACCCAGCTCGTCTCTAACCAGCTCAAATCACTTAAGCAAAAAGGGATTTCACCAGTTTACAACTAGATGTTCAAAGATTCCAGATCTCTAACAACGTCCCCAGCTCGCTGCTCACATGTGTTAACCTGACTTTTTCCATGTGCTGGGCCGGATGGTCTCTGCAAACTCCAGACATGTCCTAAACCAGCCTCACAGTCTCAAAACAAAGTCTTTCCTGATACATTTCATTTTGCCAAAGTCCCAGGAGAACCACCGATTGGTCCCTTTTGGCTTGGGGACACTCACCCCTGAACCAGTTGCTCTTACACAGGAATGGAGATCTGACTCGCCAACCCACGCACACATCTGTGACAAGGTGTTACTTTCAATCCCACAGCACTATCACAAGAAAAGGGGTTATCTCATCAGGAGGAGGACAGGGATTTTAAAAAGGCATAAACAAGAAAGATGTAGCACAATTGTATCTGAAAACACAGCATCAAAGAAGGAAACACCTAAGAACAGAAACTTACCAAACACAAGGACAGCAATGATGGAAATGGTACTGCTTGTCTTCGTTGAAATACTTCTGTCAATATCTGTAATGACAAAGATAAAAAAAATCAATTTTGGGAGATGGAAAAAATGATTGTTTCACTGTGGTTTTATATCAGGAGAATTACTTTCATACACACTCAACATATACAGTATTTGATCTGCTTGGGACAGTGTTTGGGACTTAGTGAATGTGTAGTTCCTTTCTTTGCACACCAGTACATATATAATTGTTCACCTGATCTGTGTCTAGGCCACTGTCATAGCTTTTATCACCAGTCAGTGTCATTATGTTATGAAGTCTCAGTAAAAAGGCAAAAAATATAAATGATTGACTAGTTTTGATTTTTAATGTTCAAGCTTTTCGATTTTCACACCTCCCCAAATGACCTACCATTGCTCTTTGTGATTTCACAGCCTGTAGCTCTACTCCCCAACCTCAACACTGCAGTCAGCTAGCGTTGTTTTGGTTTTATGTCTCATTTTAATTCATAGGAACTTTGGTTATTAGGGCTTTGAGATACCTGAAGAGACTGTAGAACTGGAAAAATCTATCATGTCATTTTGGAGGAAATTAAAGACTTTAATGTAGCACAAGTTCTTAACAAAGAAATGGAAATTCGTCCAATTCCAGAAAAAAACATAAAAAATGAGTGTCTGGTCAAGGTAATGAGCTAGGGCTTTTGTGTTACACAGTGCTGGGTTGAAATTTGACTTCTACCTCACTGGGTGACCTTGGGCAAGTCATTTCACCTCTCTAAGCCTCTGTGAAATCACCAGTGACATGAGGATACCACCCTCTCCTAATTTATAGATAATGTACGTAGTGTTCAAGGTACTCTCTGAGCTCTAACTTAAGATTAACCATTGTTATGACAGTCACACAGAAAAAAAAATGATGTGTGAAAAATGAAATAAGAGCAGAAATAGCAACTACTACATTTCCTAGCACTGCATCTGTGTGAGACTGAATGCTGACTTTTATTGATGGAGAAACCTTTCATTTACATTTTATCCAAGAAGTTTCCCCAAATTTCTTTATTCTAATTGATCCAGTTCCTTTTAGGCCCTTTATCATTTCCAGCACAATTTCCCTACTAATTATAGACTGCTTACAACATAAGCTGTTTCATTAGTATTGTCTCCAACTGAATTTAAGTAACTGTTCTGCAGGAATTATAGCTTGCTTATTTCTTGTATATAATGATAATCATCCTGCACTTAGATAAGGAGTCAACAAATATTTGTAAATGTGTTGACCAGGGGAGGATATTTCTGTGCTCCAGCACTTTTTTTAATAAAAGATTTATTTATTTATGCATAAAAGAGCTGCGCGGTATAGGCCAGAGGTGTGAGAGGTGAGAGGATTCACCAGAAACAGAGTGGGGAGCAGAACAGGCAGATCCACTAAAATATACCACTGAGGGAGCAGTGAGTGAGGCAGGAGAGGCCTGCTGAGCCATGTGGGTTCCCTCCCTGGCCAGGGATCAAACTTGTGCTGCAGTGGCTGTGAAAGCCCCACAGTGGGGTGCTTAACCCTTGAGCCACCAGGGAGGCCCTGTGCTCTAGTCCTTTTGAATGAAACTGTATTGTTTTACATATGTTAGCAGCAAACCCTCATTCAGTACCACAGGTATAGGATGGGGCTGAGGCTTTTTCTTATAATGCTCTAATACTCCGCAAGCTTTCCTTTTGTAAAGATGCATCTATGGCCCATAAATCCCAAATTCTTATTCACTCATTCTCACAAGAACCCAAATAATCCTGTACCTTATTTCTATTACCTTTTAATATTCTTCTATCATGAAAGATATGAGAAAAAGATAATAGGAAAGAGTTTCAGACCCCTTTGGGACCCTGGTTAGGTATCATCTATGATATCATGATTTGGTCAGAGGCTGGAATAGAAAGTCATTAAATCTTGACCACAAACAGTAGCCCAGTAGCCCCCCCTCATCCATGGTTCACTTGCTACAGTTTCAGTTACCCATGGCCAACCATGATCTGAAAACATTATATACAAACTTACTAATCTATTATACATAACATAGATAAGCATGTCATAGATAAGCGTGGAGGGGAAGAATATCTGTATATATAGGGTTCATTACTATGTATACTTTTAGGTATCTTTGGGGGTTACTGGAACATGTCTCCTCACCATTCCCCCATAATAGAGAGTCTACTCTATCTAAAGTATCTCCTGTTGAGGTCTAGGGCAAGTTAGAAATAAAGAGGCAGCTTTAGGGAAGAGGATAGGTGAGACCCCAGAAAAGTTAAGCTTTGGAACAAAAGGAAAGGGAAGCTCCGGAGATGGGAAATACAAAACTCTAAAGAGAGCTATTAATACTCTCAAACTAGGAATGAAAGGGCATTCAAAAGCAAAGAGGAAATAATGACTATAAAATAGGGAGATTCCAGAAGATTCCAGACACCAAAGATTCCAGACACATTAGTAGGTTAAATGGGACCATCAAGAAATAACCAATCACAGAAAGACTAGAGGAATTCTAGAATAATGAGGGTAAGGAAGTATATATTTCCAAAGTAAGACCTGCATCCTGGCTTCTTTGCCCCTCCCTGGTATCATACACCTGGGAATCTTTACTCTTTACATTTTTTTCCTAAATAAACTTTTCTTTACTTTCCAAGACAAAGTTTGCTTCTCTTTGCTTACTTATCTGAAGTCTGTGAATTCCTTTTAATGGCTTCAAAAGACAAGACTCCATGGTGATTACCATGGTGAGAGGCGGTAGCAGCAGCACCTGTGACCATGGTAACCTCACACACCAGCATCACTGTGACATTGATCCAAGAGCAGAAGGTTTAGGTAACACACTGCAAGACATTTTTAATAGACTTAAGTGCTTGAGTCATCTAGTAAGATGCTTCCCTGAGATAGCGGTTTCAGATGTGCGTGCTCCATTCTACCTCAGCAAGAAGAGCCCAGGCAGCTCACTCTGTGAGGGATGTGTTTGCATTCAATCACCTTAGGAAAGACTTCTGAACCTTTCCTGAACATCTCCAGAATCCTTTTTCATGCTACCACTCCTTGATCACATTTTCTGCTATCACTTCATCATTTCTGCCTTTATTTTATCCTTTAATTTGTCATCCGAGTATCAGGTTGACTTGAGAATCTTGTCTCTGACTTCCAGGGCCTGACCTGACTTTCAGTACTATGCTGAGTATGAATTCTATCACTGCAATCCCATCAGTTATATCAGGGAGTGCCCCCGTAATGGTGAGGCCATAAGTGGGCCTCCCACAATTCTATGAAGTAACAAACTTTGAATGGGTCAAAGGCTATATAGTTGGACAAATCCATGTTTTTTTTCCATCAACCTCAGCAGCTGTTAATAGCCCATTGGTCTTGGGCCTCCCTTGTGGCACAATGAGTTAAGTCTCAGCACTGTGAAGCTATTGGCAGCCACTGCAGCACAAGTTCGATCCCTGACCAGGCAGCTGACCCACATGGCGCAGCAGACCTTTCCTATCTCGCCTGCTGCTCCCCTCAGCAGTGTACTTAGTAGAGCTGCCTGTTCTGTTCCTCACTTTGTCTCTGGTGAATCCTCTAACTCCCCACATATCTGGCTTATACCCCAGCTCTTGTATGCATAAATAAATAAATCTTTTAAAAAAATAGCCCACTATCCTTGATAGAATTTACTTTTCTAGGAAATTCTGTGGGAACAGTCCATTCAATATTCAAAGGTCACATTACCATATTTCTCACTTATTCAAATGCTAATGTTTCTGAAACATAATGTGCTTCTCACATTTTATGTGTTCCTTTCATGAGATATTTTTCATCCCCAGATGTTACCATTGAATTTACAACTCACTGAATAATTGATGATGTCAACAACCAAGTATGTGGTACTACTTCTCTTCAAGTTAAAGGTTCTCAAGTACGATTTATGGCTTTGGCTTCATATTTCAACGAAGGCATGTCATTTAGGGTTTTAATTGGGAATCTCCTTAAAAGCTACGAAAACCACCAACTTCTGACATCACAACGCTAGAGGAACATTAAGTCTGGGTTACACAGACATGTTTGCCTGCTCTCTGAAACTCCTGGACAAAAACAACCTTTTCTAATCAAGAGAAGCTGTCAAAACATATCATTTCTGAGGTGGAATAGTGGATAATTTTGCACCAAGATTCAGTGTCTGTTTGGCTGTTTTATAAACTTTCTGGCTTCCTGATCAATACAAACATACAGAACAGTTGGTTATTATCTCAGGAAATGCCTACAGTCCATTTGATCCCATTTACTCTTCTCTCTCAATTAGATTTATAAGTATACATCATCACAGGATTCATAATGGGGTTTTACTCAGTTTCCCCATCTGCACTCAACATTTCACTTGCTGAACTAATACGATGAAGTATGTGAATTTCTTAAAAAAAAAATCGTTGAATATTTTCCAATAAGACCCTTGTTCCTAAGGTATATGTGCATATGTTCAGAAAAAAAGTCCATATTCTAGTATGAAAACACATTGTCTCAATAGGAAAGTATAACTATCTCTTTGACCTAGAAGTCAAGTTTATTGATAAAAGTATTTCTTTTCTCAAGAAAGCAGCTACATGATACTACCCTAAGCTTTGGGAAGGTAAGTGATCTTCTCTAAGACCCTCCAAATCTTAACTCTTTTAATCTACATAAGTATAGTGGTATGAATTCCAGAATTCTCCCCATCAAACAGAATTAAAAAACTAATATGTAACCCCAGGAAACACTAACTTAGCGAAGATGAAGCCAGGTTAAAGCAATTAAGGCAATTAATCAATTGCATTAAAGAGGGAAGCCAAGTAACTCCTTTTATGGTTAATTCTGTAACAACTATTGAAGTCAGTAAAGTTGTGAACATGCTCCAGAACTGACTTATATAGAAGTAGTTCTAATTTTGCCAACATTTATTGGTTGTTTGATTTTGAGAGGCTACTTAATTTTTCAGCCATATTTTTCTTATTCTGAAAAATAAGCAAACCATGATTATAAATCCCCTCCTCCTACTCTCCTTCCATGTGTATACATATATGATCTAACACACACACACACACACACACACACAAATGGCACAATACCCAAATGGTAGTAGCTGTTATTTCTATATTCTACCCAAACACAGTAAACTTAATTTATATATTAGGTATCATATATAATAGGTCTCATTTTTACCTCACTGAAATGAGAATTGTAATATGCAATTAATTTCTTTGGTTACTAACATTTACCATCTTACAGCCACACTCTAATTAGAAGTTGAGGAAGTGGGGCCTCCCTGGTGGCTCAGTGGGTTGAGCACCACACTGTGAAGCCTCTGTGGCACAACAATGTGGGAGTTCGATCCCAGGTCAGGAAGTGACCCATATGGTGCAGCAGACCTCTCCTGCCTTGCCTGCTACTCTCCTCAGCAGTGTATTTCGGTTTGTCTGCCTGTTTTGCTCCCCACTCTGTCTCTGGTGAATCTTGTCACCTCCCACTACTCTGGCCTGTACCCCCCCCCCCTGCGCCGTTCTTGTATGCATAAGTAAATAAATCTTTAAAAAAGAAAAAAAGAAGTTGAGGAAGCAAGACCAAATGGAAAAATCATGGAAAAATCTAATTTCAAGGAAACAGTACCTGTGGAACAGAAAACAGTTCTACAATTTCTTATCTCATGAAAAAGAGAGGACTACAAAAAAACTTCCAAAACTTTCCAGTTATAAGACCAATTAGTGGTTATTAGACGAGATAGGGGAGGGTGGGTGAGTAAAATGGGTCAGTTATGTAGTGAAGGGTAGACTTTATTTCTAGCAGCAAATTGAATGTAATATATATGCATTGATTCCAGTGTTGATTCTCAGTGATGCACATCTGAAATTTATATAGCCTTATAATGCAATGTTACTTCATTTAAAAATGGTAAAACTCCACCTTCTTCATGAAAATCTCCTTCAAATGAGTGACTTAGAAACCAGGAATCGTATTAAAGAAGAATAATCATAATGGAAACATAAAAGTTGTCCCTTTAAAGGACAGATACTATGAAGAGTAAAGGGGGAACAGGAAAAAAAAGTAGAAAATGATGAACACTCAACAAAAAATATTGCTATGAAGAAGATAAAATTATGATCAAGTTTCTCAGTGAAAACAATATAACAAAACCCTCTTAAGAAGCAATCATCACTAAACTCCAAAGATCAAGTCAGAATTCTAAAATCTAGAGAAGTTGTGTAAAATTACAGATGGAAAAAGTCACAAAGCTTATTGGAAAGCTATAGAAAGAAATGAAAAGAAATTGGAAAGAAATGGAAGTTAAAACTGAAGTTAACACAAAAACCCATCTGAAGTGGACAACAACACAAGAGAGAGCAAAAATAGCTAGAAATACAATATACCACAACACACCACAGAATCACAGGCATGGGAAAAGCAAATTCAAAAGGATTAGTAAGTGAAATTACTGATATCACAGACAGATGGATTTAATCAAAGAGCTGTATAATTGGAGCCCCAGCAAAGAAAATAGAACTAGGCAGTTAAAGCAAATACTAAGAATTCATATTTAAATAAATTTTCAGACACAGTAAAAGGGACTCTGCATTTCAGGAAAGAAGTGACACAGAATGGCCAGCAGGTTGACATACCCTAGTCAAGTTCCTGGATGTCAAAGACAAAATTACACACAATTCACATCCTGGATATGATGGGGAAATGGCTTCGACAAATGCTAGAAGACAGGCAGTATGGCCTCTGAATCCTCAGTGATAAAAAGTATATCCAAAAACTTTAACCCTCCAGCTAACTACCAGTTGTGTTTTTGACATGCAAGCATTTACAGGGTCCTATAAGGGCCAAGTATCTTACCTGAAAATTCTGTCAAAAACAACAAAAAATAATTTAGCTCACCCATACATAATTGTAAAGCTTATAGCAAAACTAAAGCAAGATTAAAACTTGTTAGAGAATATTTAAGTAAAGGACTTAGACTAAATATCATATAGTGATAATAGTTTCAGAGAAGATTATACATTTTTAGGAACCTTGGCAAAAGTTGGGAGGAGAAGAAAAATAAATGGAGACAGGTGGTATAAATACAGTGATTTTCTCACATTTTATAGCTGAGAATGTTGAACTGTGTACTAGAAGTATTAAGTTAAACAAAAGCAATATAATCCTATAAGCTGGGGTGAGGTGGTAGAATAAAGGAGAAAAACAAAAGTATGCTAATTTCACCACTGCTTTTAAGAGAAAGCTTATTCAAGAAGTAGAGGATTAATAGTTATCATAAATTCTCTATATAAGGTAATTACTAAAACATAAGGATAAACTTTTCAAATATGCAAAAAATCAGATCACATATTACAATATTTTTAAGAGTACTAGGAATAAAAACACCATACCCTTTTTATTAAGCATATTCAAAGTCAGAGGAGACATGTATGACTACTTCCTAAGTTACATTAGGATTGTTTATGGCTCTAATAGTCAAATAAATGTCAATTCAGTAATTAGTGCTAGTTTTTTCCCCTACATCGAAAATGACAGGTTAGCTAATTTTGGGAAACAAAAAAGGATTAACTCTCATTAATTAATATTTCAATTAGTTAAATAGCTACACCCAAAGTATCGGCAACTTCTTTAATAAAAAGGTCACTTATTTTCCTTGAAAATGGCAGAAGACCCTTCTGAATAATAGGGATGACGTTTGTTCTTCCAGAAAGGGAAGTGAGTGGTGCCAAGTTTCCATCCTTCCTTTTGCAGTGGGGTTGGTGGAGAGAGATGCATTTGTTTTCAAGGGCTGCAGTAATAACGAAAAACCCACAATGGAGTGGTTTTAGAACATAAGTTTGTTGTGTCAGGATTCTAGAGCTTGGGAAATCCTAGATCAAGGCATTGGTTGGGTTGGTTCCTTCTGGGAATTGTAAGTGAAATCCAGTCCATACTGCTCTCCTACTTTCTGAAGCCTTATTGGCCATCTTTGATGGCTTGTGGATACCTCATCTTCATCTCTTCCCTCATATCCACATTTCTCTCTCTGTGTATATGTTCCAATGGGCACATTTTTCCTTAACAGGACACCAGTTACATTGGCTTAGGAGCCAACTACTTCAGTATGACCTCCTTCATCTTAACTAATTACATCTGCACGACTATTTCCAAAGAGGTCACATTCTGAAATACTAGGGGTTAGGACTTCATATATACCTTGGGGAAGGGGGTGACACATGATTAAATTTCTAGTAAAGAAGAGGAAGTGGTAGTTCTGAACATAGGGCAGAACCCCTAGCCTGTCAAAGTCAACAAGCAAAACTAACTGGACACTTAAAATCATAGTAAATACAGGAAGCACTGGTATAAGCTATAGTATCACTGGGACCTCTTTACAGAGTTTCTGCTCCCATGTAATTCTGTTTATTGATGTGTATCCTTGATGTGAAAGAAGGCAGATGAATAGATTAGAGCATGAGAACTCACTTGAATCCAAATCAAAGCATCTTGAAACCATTATAGCCAGATACCCTCCATTTTTTTTTTTTTTAACAAAAACTTCCCTAGCCTCTTTCCTCTTCCCCTTTCTTGTGATTAACCATTAACTTGCTCCAACTGCGTTTCTGGAAACTTAAAAATTTGATTGTCACAACCCTAATAAAGATCCTCTGTGTCCTCTGAGGCTGCTAGTGGTATCAAAAACCAACATCTGCTGATCGCTGCTGTTGCCGCCCCGAGGAGACACTCCCTGCCAAGAAAGTCAAACACCGCGACATGTTCTCTAGACTGGCTGGCTCCTTCTTGGACCTGCAAATTTCAAGACCCTGCCCCCTTCACATCCCTGACCCCCTTGGGTTCCTCCCCTCTTATACAATCATAGCAATCCCACCATTCAGAGAACTAGTTTTTTTTTTTTTTGGAGGGGGGTGCCTGTCCCACTGGCTCCCTTAGTAATAAATAAAGGATTATAATAAATCCTCTGTGCAAAGATATTCTTGTGGTTCAGAGTCTAGAGACCCAGTTTGGCCTTATACGAGAACTTCTAGTAAGGGAATGGAAACACTTTTTTATGTTTAACTTCTCAAATTTACCAATAGTTCATTTTGATGTCCAGCATATTGTTTATAAGCAACCTACTGGTATTAAGTTAGCATCATTCCCTATTACTGGATCCCAATACATCTTCTAAAATCTTGCCCCATTATAGCATGTAATGGCTGCTTATAGAGACACCTACACTTTGTGTTCTGGGTCCAATTCATAGGGCCCATTCTCGGTTGGCTACGGGAGGTGTTGATAAAGCTGGCTTCAAGTTGTCTACTTCAGTGTGATCTCATCGTAATGAAATGTGTGACTATTTCCTGATTCTGTTGTTGAAATGAACCCAATAAAGACAAACGTTCCTATCCAGGTAGGGGAAAAAAGCTATCTCACAAATTTCACTCAGTCATTTGCTCCATTTCCCAGTGCAGGGGAATCATATGCAAGAAAGGATCTTAGGAAGTGTGAGATTAACAGAGTTAACAGAACTGTTAACTACAATAAAAGTCTTAATGATAGCAGAACATTTACTAGAAAATCAAATGAGGATTCCAACCCAGGAAGCATCTGACAGATTATACTCTGAGAACTGTTCCTACAATCACAAGTTTGAGTTTATATAGGCAGGAACAGTGAATCATTGGCACCAAAAATGTAGTTATTCTTGAGGTAGAGGAGGAGCATACTGGTCCTCAGTTATTGTGACCTAAAGATATTTTGATGCCCTCTAAGAACAGAGGAAGACAAATTCTGGGGTTTCATCTCTTATGTTCTAAAAAAAAGTTTTGTGAAAATGCAGAGGTGGGGTGCCCATGGCTAAATCCTTGTTGTCCAGCACCTTGGTCATTAGTGGGGGTGGAAGGACTGGTTTACTCCCAGGCAGCTGCTCACCTGTCTACAGAGATGACTTTGGTCTCTGCCCTGCTAGATTGGATGGGGGGGGGTGTTATAACACATTCACAGAGCTTGAAGTACTATTGCAACATAATAGTACTATAATGAGATTTTTCCTTTTTAGTTTCCATTTGTATTGATGCCATCAAAAGAACTGGCTATCTTAATTTGGTGCTGGGTGATTTTAATCCACAAAACATTCTAATCACCTTTGTAACATGGAGAAAAATACCACAGCTCTGAGTTTTAGTTAAGGTACAATTGTTTGCTTGGCATGTGATGATGATTTTAAAATTACATTTGTTTTAACATTGTAGTTATGACAATTGATAGAAATATTCCACTTATGGAAGGGGCATGTACTGTTTTACTGGAAGAAACATTGTTTTACATCCTCTCCGGTGTTTTGACAGGATAGCGTTTCCCCCCAGAGCAGTCTCTGTGTCCTCCTACCACCTGAGTACCCATCATCCTCTACCACAGTCCACTGTGCTCTCTCCACCCTTGTCCCCTCCTCTCCTCACTCTGGGTGCCTCAATTCTGTGGTCAGTTTCCAAACAGCTGGTCTTACAGTGTCTCTTTGACCCTCTGTTTAGTTTCTCTATAGTCCACATATTAGTGACACTATCTGATACTTGTCTTTCTCCTGGCTTCTGTCACTTAGCTTCACCCCTTCAGCTCCATTCATGTTGCTGGCTGCCAATGGCATACATAGGGGCAAAGTATCAAAAAAAATTAAATTTACTTCTTAAAAACTACAAAATAGGGGCTCCCTGGTGGCACAAGGGGTTAAACCTCAGCACTATGAAGCTATCAGTAGCACGAGTTCAATCCCCGGCCAAGGAGGTGACACACATGATGTAGCAGACCTTGCCTGCTGCACCCCTCAGCAGTATCTTTCAGTCAGTCTGCTTGTTCTGCTCCCCACTCTGTCTCTGGTGAAATCTCTTACACCCCCTTCCACCCCCTCACCTCTGGCCTGCACCCCAGCTCTTACATGCATAAATAAATAGATCTTAAAAAAACAAACTACAAAATATCTGAAGAAGTGAGGTGAAAGTGAAGTGAAAGATGGCATGCAAATGACTAAACTTTGGGGCCTGGTGAATTCATTCTTTCATTTATCCCAAAAGTAAACAAAGGAGGTACTTGGATGCTCCATAATTGTGTTTAGTTGCAGGAAAAGTTATATTCTGCACACACGTCTCCACAGTATGGAGGGCAGAAAGCAAGCCCCAGAGATAGGCAAATCGCTCTGTTGCAGGAATACTGCCAGGGCCAAATTCCAACCACCTTTATTGCTGGTGGTGGCGCCTCCCCTGCCTTTCTGTTTTCATTCCTGGCTACCCTTGCATTATGTCTGATCCCAGAATCCACCTCTGATCCTTTTGGGAATAGGCAGAGTATAAAAAAAGGGAGGTGATTAATCAGCATTTTTTGAATAAATGAATACTTAATTGAATAAGTAAACAGAGAAAACAGACCAGCTGAGAGGCAGCATTGCAATACTCTGCTTGTTCTCAGCTCTGGTTTTAATAAGGAGGCTTGTGCAAGGAACGCAGTGTAAGGCTAACAAGGAAGGCATGCTCTCTGCGGCCCAGGAGGGAATATGAAGTCTGAAAAGGCAGGGGATTCTAGACCACACTTTTCTTGATGCAGAGTCTGTCTTCTCGCCAGATGTACATGCAGGGTCGGCTGATAGCCGCACGTAAACTACAGACCCAGAATGACTTTTCAGGCAAGTCAGAGGAAGCAAGAGTGTATGGTGACCTTGCTAAACCCCAGGCTTAATTCTACTGATCCCCAGTTGATAGGAACCTAGAAAATTAGGTTCTCGGTTGTTGGGGGAAAGGGGAAGGAAGTTATAAATTCCCCTTGAGTGGGGACCAGGGCTGGAATTAATAAGGGAGGCAAAGCACCTGGCAGGTCTTTGTTCTCTTCCCAGGAAGGGCATCAGGATGCCACCAAAGCTCTTCTTGGGACAACAGAAAATCCCTGGTGGCCCCATGAAAGTCATTTTCATCCTAGTTGTGGGATGAGTCATAAGTTGTAGGAGAAAATATTTGAAAATCATCAGAGCAGAGCCCAGAGGAGCATGAGGGTGAATGTAACCTCTTGTTGACTCGCAGCTTGTAGCACTCCTTCCTTCCTTGGCAATATCTTACTTTGCACACATCTCTTCTGCCTTCTAAACTAGGCTCTTCTAGAAGATAGGGTCTGCTTCCCACTCGTGTTATATTGTGCATAGCACCCTTTTCTGGAGAAATTCAGGATGGAGCAGATCAAGATATGAATGAAGGAAGGCCTTCTAAAATTTCTACAATAGATGTCTAAAGTCTTTTCCACAAATGTTTGCACTCCCCAGACACCAGACACTCCAGCCACCAGGAGAGATGAAATCATTGGTGCAAAGGCCTCATTTCTCAAGACATAATAAACCTGTGGCTGAGATAGCCCGTGACTTTTATTCAACAGAGAGTGGGAGGTACAGAGTGAGGGGGAGGAGGGAGTTGGCTGCACAGAGGAGTCAGTTCAGCTTTGGGGGTTACATAGAAGGGGAGGAGGAATGAAGTACATGTGGAGGTTTTGAAGGGTGAAATTCTATAGGCAGAAGAAACTCTAGAGAGGGACATGCCAGGGAAGATTCTACCACTGACAGGGTAGGAAGATGGGTGAGACTAGCATATGTTTTGGAGGGCACTGGACGGTTTTAAGGGGCTCTAATAATATCTAGAATGTAGGTGTGTATATGTGAGTGAGGAGGGGGACAGGAACAAAAGTAAGGTGCTAACAACCATCTGGGTATAGATTTTATAGCTCTTAAGAACCAGTGAAGTTATCCTAATGGATCATTTGATGGAGCAGGAAGATGGTGCCATCTTGGTGGCTATTTAGAAACTGGCCACAATAGTTCATTTGACCAAGAAATCAAACTTCTCTTATCCAGGGTTGTTCTTTTCCTTCCAGGTATCTTGAGTGCATCATCCAAAAGAAGACTAACAGATGACTGCAACTCAAGCAATGCTTTGCTGCTAGAACTTCATGCCGGTCATAAGAAAGTACAAGGTCAAGAGGGAGAGGGTGGGAGAGTCCCTTCTAGAAACCACAATGTGGCTTTCCATGGATTCACCATTTAAGGGGATGACCAAAGCATTTGTGTTTGCTTTCCAAGGAAAATGTATGCCTGAGCAATCAAATAGTCAGCATTGATGAGCGGGACCTCTCGTTCATGAGTGTCAGCTGATCAGCACAGAATGAGTGATAGCATGAGAAGAAGCTTTCATTACTCTAATAGATCAGGCATGAACATTCAATGAGGACTGAAACTGGCGAATGGGAATACAAACACATAATGAAGAAAACACCAGTGACGGCTCCTCATTCATCTGATCAAAACTGATCCCTTTCATTTGAGTAAGAGCCCAGATTCTATGGAGCCCCCTAGATCTCCCACGCCTGCTGGCATTTCTTCTTTGGCCTCAAGCCCCTAGGTTCCCGTCACCCCTGTAACTCAGCCACATGGCTCTCCTACATACCCTTCGGACATAGGGCTCATGTGCCTTTTGGGGGTCTCTCACTTGCTGTACTGGAGTCTGGGTTGCTCTTCCTGCAGGTTGATGCTTTCCTGATGCAAGTCCCTGAAGCATCACTTCCTCAACACCCTACACACAACCACACCATGATCCTTTGCCACCTTCCAAACTCCATTATTCCCCATCACCCCCTTTTTTTTTCTTACTAGGAACTTAGTAACTGCTTAACTATCACATAATTGACTTACACTGGGAGGCAGAGATCATTGTCGTTTGTTCTCCACAAAAACTCCAGGCATCTCAAATAGCACCGAGAAATGCAAGAGTCGCTCAAATATTTGTTGAAGGTGATGAACAGAAGGTGACGTGGTCTTTTGTGACTCGCAGTGATGATTGGCCCACAGCTGGGGCACAGATCACAGTGTGGACTGGTCTCTACCCCATGAAGGGGCCATCTTGGCTCCTGGGCATTTGCTATTATTAGTATGTGAGGAGTGGTGCCCAAACAGAGGATAAAGGAAATGTATTTATGCTGAGAAATTAATTGTGTCCCTGACAAAAGGAGCTGTCAGGAAAATACAAACGAAGTCAAGGCCAAGGGAGGGGACACCAGTACTTTCCAGACTTGACCCTGTCAGCTTCAAAGATCCAGTTTTGCTTCTGATAAACAGGATGAAAGTAGCCAGTGGAATTCTCTCAGCACTCAGGTGGCCCCCTGAACTTTCCTCTTTCTCTGGGCCATCCTAGAACCCAGTTAATGATCTGCCCACTGGTGAAAAGATGCTTCATCCAGGATGAAGGCAGGAAAAACAGGGCAGGGGGTGGAGAGAGGACGGGTGTGTGGTAGGGGGTGCTGGTTCTCTTCCGAGGACTACAACCAAAATTCTGACTCCTCAAACTGTTGGAACTTTCTCTCAGGAGCGATCATCACCTGGGTGTGTGTGGCCAAGTGCCTGGAGTCATTAGCGGAGGGGCAGAGGCAGAAGCAAGCAGCAGAATCCCAGTCCCTCTGCAGGTGGGGTGCACCCCCTCCCTCCTACAGTGTTGCTTTTCTTTGTTCCTAGGTGTAGGGTAAGACACAGTGTCTGTTGCATTCAGATCGGTGAGCACCAGACATTGTGTATCTGGAGTGCATACATATCAGATTTTGCACTGATAGTAAATACATACTATTTCTGAGATGCAGGTATTACTGGGAATGATGACACATGAATCCTGCTCTCAGAGTTACTGAATTCAGAAACCCTTTATTGTAACAGCTCAAGTAAATAAACCTATGCTGCTGTTATCACAGCAGTAGACAAAATTGGGGGGTGGCTGAGCATGAGCAGGAAGAAGAGGAGAGGAAAAATCATCTAGATCAATTCATCACAGAAATCTTGAACACCTTGGAGAAGCTGAGAGGTGGACCCCTGGGGTGGAACCAAGTCTCTGGATACCCAGAATTCTCTCAACAACTGCACTGAGTAGCCAGCTAACTCCAACCTTCCAGCAGCCTTTATCCATAGACTTCACCTACCTTTGCCTTCAGACTGTTAGAGCTAGGGCAGTCAAATCTACTGTCCAGTGTGCTCAACTGATAAGAGGGTCTTATGCTTTAAAGCAAAACCTGCTTTTTGACGAAGCACCATCCATTGCCCACCCACTGAAGCATAGCCCACAGGGAATCTGGGAGTGTGGCCCAACCTCGTGGCATCTTTCCACGACAGAATCCAGCAGCTGGCCACCCTGCAGCCCTTCCCATGCCAAAGCAACCCGAGGCATGGCATGGCTGGGTCACATGACCCTCGGCTGTTGCACGTTTGGTGCCCACGTAAGTGCAGTTGTAGAGGTTCACTCTTTGCCAGGACTGTCTCTGGACTCGCCTGTGCAGAGCCACCTCCTGCACCCCCTGGGCCATGGGGGGCCTCCATCCCCATCCCAGAGTCCCCCACATGGCCCTCACCCACAGGCATTTTTTCCATTACCTCTTCCCCTCAGTCCATGACCTATTTTCTTTTAAAAAGCTATTAACCTGCAGCAAGGCTCACAAACAGGTGCCAAAGGCCCTGGCGGCAGACTTGCAGATGAGTTTTGACAGAAGCAACATGTCCCCTGACCCTGTGGATTTACGTAGGTCAGCTATTCATGAAGTTTTATAAACTTGGGAAAACTATTTAACCCTAAGTCTCATCTGTAAAGTAGGAATAATGCACATTTTGTAGAGATAAACCAGAAAGAGAGAAAGTGTCTGGAGTTACACCTTCAGATAGCATGCTCGAATAAACATTATTTATCACTTTTCTTCGAGCTAAGGTGCTGCGGTATAAAGAAAATTTCGTTAATATAGTTATTATTTTCACAACTATTCATGACTATATTTTTATTAGAAAATTAACATTTTCTTTATTGACGTATTAATGACAAGTGGCAATTTCAATGAATCACCTTCTACCATGTCTCTGACCAAAAGTTTCCTGTGGCTTTATTACTACATTTAGAAAAAAACCCATCTCCTTCCAAGGACCCACTGGACTCTATCTCTCCCTTCCTTCCTGTCTAGCTGTTTCTCAAGTCAGTCTTCATTTCTCCCACATTCTGTCTAAGCCAGGCCCTGCTTCTTTCTTTCCTGCCTCAGGGCCTTAGTTAGCATGGGCTGACACCCTCCTAGAACCTTGCCCCACTTCCCCAAGTCGTGGGGTAGGAAGTGATCCCTAACAACCTGATTAAGTGTTTCTGTTCAGAGAAGTCATTCTTTATGCTTCACGTTTAAAAAGAAAACATTATGGGGCATCCGTGCCACTGCAGTGCGAGTTCAATTCCTGGCCAGGGAGCTAACCCACATGGTGCAGCAGACCTCTCCTATCTCATCCGCTGCTCCCCTGAGCGGTGTACTTCAGTCAATCTGCCTGTTCCCCACCCTGTCTCTGGTGAACCCTCTCACGGCCCCCGCCTCTGGCTTGTACCTCGGTTCTTGTATGCATAAATAAGTAAATCTTTAAAAAAACCAAAATTCACAATTTTCTATAATTGAAGGATTTTTGTTTTTATTCCTAAATATCTTTGTTTACCTGGAGGTGGTCCTCCCTCTTTCTAAAGTGGAAACTCCCAGAGGCATTGAACCTGGTCTTTTTTGCCTTTTGCATGTACAGAGCACTGCACCCCTAAAACTAGTATGTCAATGATATCTTGATTTAAAAAAAAAAAAAGCCTCACAACACAGAAGAAACCCCTTTATAGAACGAATGAAATTAGCTGTGATTTCTTTCCACTTCAGTACCAAAATCACCTCCCAAAAGTCACAGGGACAGTTAATATAAAAACATTTCTGTTTGTAATAAGGAATACTGACAGAAGCAGTTACTTTTATAGAAGCTGCTTAGACACTCGGGGAGAAGGCACAGTTTTCAGGGGGATGTAGAGATATATCCTGTGAACATCACAGGGATACAATTTTTAAGAAATTGCCTAATTACTGAAAAATAAGCAGGCGAAGCTTCCCCCAAAAGGAAGTTTTTGGGGGCATGCGTGGTGGGGAGAGGTAGCAGCTACAAAGTGACAGGGATATCTTTGAGGATGATGGATATGTTTGTTAGGTTTATTTGGTGATAGTTTCACAGGCATTTATGTGTCAAATATAAACTGTATGTTTTTAAATATGTGCTATTATTGTATGGCAAGTATACTGCAATAAAGTTATTAAGAATGATAAAAGGACATGGGAAGTCACAGAGATCACCTCAACAAAATGTCAGTCATGGATTTTCTTTGAGCTGGTGAACTCAAATCTTAAGTTGGAGAAGGAAGAATGAATGCAAATTTGAATTCTGGGAATTGTAGGAGGGCTTGCTGGTGAAGTCATTTTTGCAGAGGTTGGAGAGAATGGACCTTGCCTCTTGTCCATGGGTGCTCCCCTCCTGTCAGTGCAGAGGCCAAGAGCCCCGAATGTATCAATCTTCTCACTGCAAACCTCTCCAGCCCTGACAAGAAGCAGAAGAGTGTGCTGTGTTTTTCCCCTAAAGCAGTCGGTGCTAAGATGCATGCCCAGCAGCTTCTGCAGAAAACCTGCCATTTCACTGATCCCAGGCTCCTGGGTCCCCCTCCATCTCCCAGACTGTTCTCAAGCATGGCATAGCTCCAGTTCACAGCCAGCCACCTCTTGATTCCCCTAATGATTCCTTTCCTTCCTCCCTTTTTCTCTGCTGACATTTTCTCCTTCTCTTCTTCACGCTTCAATCATCCTTTAGTCATGAAAATAAGTGAACCTCTGTTGAATGGTCGGGTCAACCACTTTACTTATGTTATTCTGTTTAATACTTAAGTCTATACCAAAACTGTAATACCACCACCGGAAGCCACTGCCATTCCTGTGCCTATTTTGCTGATGAGGCAAATGATGCTGGAAACTGCAGGGGCAAACTTGCCTGGTGTCCATGAGTAGCTAGAATTTGAACCTGCAACATCTCCAGGCTCCAGAGCTCTTCACCTCCAGAGTGACCACCCCCCCTTTTATGATTTCTCCTCATTTCCCACTTTCTTTTCCCTTTATACAGATATTAATGTATGTGATTTCTCCACTAGATGAAGCATCACATATTTATCAAATTAATGTGGTAGAATCTATTTAATAGCATGGCCATGGTCAAAGCACACCATAAGGTATAGAACATCTTCAATAATCAGGTGCTGTGATCAGCACTTGGGCTTGCAATAAATCAGAAGCACGTGCACCAAAACATGCCAGTGTCACTTGCACCAGGAGATCATGGCTGAGATTTACTTTTTTGGGTGTCTATATATTTTCTTCAATATTTGTAATGAACATCTCTGACTTTTGTCATTGAAAAAAGGCACAGAGTCTAAAGCGTTTAAATCTTTGTGGAAAGGGGGATGTGTTTTTCTTTTTCTCATTATCGTCTTGCTTTTCTACTCCCACAAGCAACCTTGAGTGATTGTTCTAGGATAGTAGGAAAATTTCAGTGGTGTAAGTCAAAAAGTTTCTAAAACAAAACTCAGTCCTCAGCTCACAGTGGAAGCTTTTTGTATTGGGGTGACCACAAGCAAATGGAGTGGAAGGTCCTCTCTCCTGGGAAAGCTTTGCAAATGCCACGGACTATATATGCCGTCTCTACCTAAGATTTCCCTCATCTCCCTCATCCCAACCACCTCTTTTCTTCTCCTTCTGAGATTGGCGTTTCCTTTTCTACATATCCTCTAAGATTCATCATTTTCTGCTCTGAGACAGAAAATTAATAAAATCTTAACAAGAAAAAAAGAGTTCTTAAAAGTTGATTTAAAGTTCCTTATACTATCGCTTCTCGGCCTTTTGGCTAAGATCAAGTGTAAAGTTCCTTATACTTTTATTTATAATAGCCAAATATGGAAACAACCTAAGACCAGGAACAGAGAAGTAGATTAAGAATATGTGGTCTGTATACACAATGGAATACTATTCAGCTATAAAAAGGTGACAGTTTCCATTTGTGACAACATGGATTGAGTGGAGGGGATTGTGCTAAGCATCCAGAGGAGGTAAATCAGAAGGAAAAAGATAAAATACCAGATGGGCAGTCATGTGACATTTACTACAACAAAGCAAAGAGACAGACAAAACTAAAACAAACCCTAGAAACTTGACTGAGCGCGGAGGCCTATATGGGCTGGCCTTGTGATTGACTTGCCGTGGGCCTGATAGAAACGAATGCATCACCCTTGACTTCTAAGTCCACAGTGACACCCTCACTCAGCAACATGAGGGATGGAGGGCAAATGTGCAGGTGAGAACTAGTGGGTCAAAGTCCCCTGAAAATAGAGCACTGCCAGGCATTTGAGAAGATAAAGAATGGCAGAGGGGAACACAGCTTTGAAGTCTGCTCTGGGGAAAAGGAATGGAGCTCACCATGTAGAAAAAGAATATCAGGGCAAGAACTAAAGGTGACTGAGAAAAATAGGGGCATCTTTCCTTTTCCCAAATGGCCATAGATCCCTTGATGGCAGTGCCCAGTTTTCCCTGATTTCTTTTTCCCTGTAGGACCTGTCAGTGGGCCCAGCACATACCAGATAACTGATCGTTCAATAGTTAGAATGGGAAGTGACATTGTTAAGTCATGTTGACAGATAAATGATAAGAAGGACACAAAATCAGATGACTAGAGGGCTCCACTGTGTGAGCCTCGGAAGTTTGTCACTAGCAATTATTATCACGGACACACTTCACATGTAGAAGTGCAGGTTTCCCTCAGTCTCTGAGTGCAATGTTCCTATGAACCCTTTCACAAGCCAAAGTAATGGAATGGGGAGAAGATAAAAGCTACTTTTCCATTTAGTCTGAGAAGAAAAATTCTCTTCATCTTTCATTCAGGTAGCAAAAATAGGGACTAATGTCGATCTTTTATAAAAGTGAGACATAAGGTAGTGCAAGCTTTTCAAAAGTGGGGCATACCTGTAACCAGGGGAGCTTGTCTACCCTTGATGGGTGATACGTGCTGAGTGCCTGTGAAAGGCACTGCCTGACATTTATTTATGCATACAAGAGCTGGGGTACAGGCCAGAGTCATGGGAGGTGAGAGGATTCACCAGAGACAGAGTGGGGAGCAGAACAGGCAGATGGTCTGAAATACACTGCTGAGGGGAGCAGCGAGCGAGACAGGAGAGGTCTGCTGTGCCATGTGGGTCTCCTCCTTGGTCAGGGATCGAACTTGTGCTGCTGTGTAGTGGCTGCTTTATAGTGCAGAGCTCAACCCACTGCACCACCAGGGAGGCCCAAGGCAACAGTTTTAATTCAGAAGTGAAACTGGATGAATCCAACTATCACGCAATTGAAAGTAAATAAACACTGTATGAGGCACTGCTGGACAAGAGATGGTGTGTGACTGTGTGCATGTGAATGTGAGAGAGTGTGTGGCAGGTGGAGAGAGGGAGGGAGAGGAGGAGAGAGGGAGAGGGGGAGAGGGGGAGGGGAAGAAAGGGAGAGAAGGAGACAGGGGGAGAGGGGGACAGGGGGACAGAGGGACAGGGGACAGGGGGCGGGGGAGAGAGAGAATCAGAACAAATCTGCCTGCCCCCTTGAGAGTCTAGAATGAAGATCGGCCATTTTCTCTCAGAAGCTTGTAACACACGTTCTTATCAACAGTGAAAGGCCGGGAGTCTTGCTGCCTGACATGCTAAAGAGGAAGGAGTCTTAGCAACCATGTGGCCTAATCATTACCGCTCATAGAGGGGAAGACAGGGCTCAGAAGGGCCAGTGTGCTCTGGACTCTGAGCTTGCCCTTGTTAGAACCAAGGTCAGAACCTGGTCTGTGGCCTGGAACTTTCTAAGTGCCTTGCCTGACCTGGGAAAGCCAGGTCGGTGCCTGTTCTCAATGCAGTGACTCAGGTGGTGGCACCGTCAGGTGTCTCACCCTCCAAGCACATGGAGAGAGGGGTGCTTCCAGCAAACCTTAGGGTACAGGCCTCACAGACCCCCAACATCTTCCACTGTCTGCATTTTGAGTGGACTTCATGGAGCACTGGAAGGGCCTGAGTCACTTCCCAGTAAATGGAGACCAAGTCACCACATGCATCTGCTCTCTCCTGTAGCACAAAATGAGAAGCACTGAACAATTGATGGTCGGCTGGAAATGAGATGGTACAGAAGCCTTGACAAATCTCACTACCCTTTTGTCATTCTATTTAGTTTACTGTTGAAACCCAGCCCTCAGGAAGAGAGTATCCGTCACGTCACGCCATGCCTGGTTATACCTGACCAGCAAGCAGCCTGCTTGCCCCCTGCAGGTCACACACCCAATCACAGGAGCAGAGGGTGGCAGCCCCTGCCTGCCCATCCTCATGTTTTCGTCATCTAGAAAGGAGTTGAGGGTGCTGAGTGGCAATGAGAGGGAGTGGCACCCTGGGTGAGGAGACTATCTCCTCACATTGGCAGGTCCTCTCTGGCTAGTGATGAGGGCTGGCACTTCTTGGTGACCCATGGATGGCAGGAGACCCTTGGGAAGGGGCTTATTTAGCAGCTTCTGTCAACATAGGCTTGAGGACTGAGGGCTTCAGTTTCCCTGAGGACATGACCCTGAGCTCAGTTCCAGAACCTGGAAAGATCTAGGACTTCTTACTAGATAGGAAGTTGGAGATGCTTGCCTGCTTTTTTAATAGGGTTTAAGTTCAGAAACCATAGCAAGTTCTAAGAGGAGAGGTTAGTAGCACAGAGTTAGCGCTGGTGTCAGATGGCTATGTTGTGTGGGGGTTACTCTTGCTAGCAGAGTGAGCTACTCAGTCTTAATGAGCCTTATAGCTTTGAAAATTACACATCAGCCGCTCCAGTGCACTGGGTGACCATGAGGGTAGGTGAGGCAGTCGGTGATGCACTGGGCTGGAACTTAGGCCTTCCTGCACGTGCTGGCACTTCCTGTTCTGATTCTTCACAATCGGACAGAAGCAAGATGGACGGATAGCCCTAACAAGGTCCTCATTAGATACACTGTCTGTCTCTCCAAATGTGTGTGTGATCCATGTTAGCTGCAATATACATTTCAGTTCATGTGATACCTTGTCATGTCTCTCTGCCCCCACTTGCAATATATCCTTTTAGGCAATATATGCATTTGGCCAACATTGGCAAGAGAGAAGGAAAGGGATGAGCAGATTCCAGAATTATATACAGCAATGCACCTATAAAGTTCAGAAGAGCAGCTGGCAGGTAACAAGCACTCTGATAAATGACAGCCACTGCCATCCAGAGAACTTGGAAGCTGCTGCCACATTTGTAGCCAGCACTGTGTGTTTTTCCATGGATGTTTCATACTTCCCTTAGCTGCCACACAAGATGGTGTGGCTTCCCTTGGTGCTGGAATATGAAATATAAGTGGGGAGAGACAATGAGAAGGGATTCAGAATATAGACTCAATCTCCTGTTTCAAAAATGGGGAAATTGAGGCTCAAAGAGAGGAGGAGGTCTCTTGAGGCTATAGAGTGAGTTAGAAAATGGACACACCTTAGATAAGCTGGAAGAAGAACCACCACTAATAGTCACTGAACAGTAACTGACCTGGATGTTATGCCAAGTACTTACAACACACCTATATCTTCGGGATCGGTATCAGTCCCATTGTACAGAGACACAAACTGAGGGGAGAGAAAGCTGCCGAGTGTCAGGGAGCTACTTGGCTCCAGAGTCCAGAAGCCTGGCTGCTCTGCTGCTCCGTGTCGGTAGACCTGACCGGACAGCTATGGCGGGGAGGAGGAGCACTGGTACTTTCAGCCTTGGGTGAAAAGCCTCTGGGGCAGCCCAGACTTGCTATCTAGGTTCAGCTGGGCTTGAAACACACTTGTCTAGATTTTATCTTTTAATCAAACCGTTTAGAACTGAAAGATGAAATAGAAAGGACGGCTACTATAAAATGATTTTTTAAAAGTTTTTTTAAAGATTTTTTATTTATGCATACAAGAGCAGGAGCACAGGCCAGAGTCACGGGAGGTGAGAGGATTCACCAGAGACAGAGCAGGGAGCAGAACAGGCAGAATGACTGAAACACACTGCTGAGGGGAACAGCAGGCGAGGCAGGAGAGGTCTGCTGCACCATATGGGTCCCCTCCCTGGCCAGAGATCGAACTCACGCTGCTGTTCCATGGTTGCTTCACAGCACGGCGCTCAACCTGCTGCGCCACCAGGGAGGCCCTAAAATGATTTTTTTAAATGATTTTTTATTTCTGCATATAAAAGCTGGAGCCATATAAGGCCAGAGGAACAGGAAGAGAGGATTTACCAGAGACAGAGTGGGGAACAGAACAGGCAGACTGACTGAAATACACTGCTGAGGGGAGCAGCGGGTGAGGCAGGAGAGGTCTGCTGCACTATGTGGGTCCCCTCCCTGGCCACGGATCGAACTTGCGCTGCCAGGGCTGCAGAAGGCCCACAGTGTGGCGCTCAACCCCTTTTTTATGAAATGACTTTTTATAGGAGTTCTCTCTGGTCCTAGGCTGGGTCTTTCGGGGAGATAGGCCATTTCTGTGCTCTTGCTTTGGATGGAGCCCAGTGGAGTTCTGTCTAGTGCTGTAATGATGCTCATCAAATTAGTTGCTTACCACCTCAATGCTATCCATGTCTCCACCCTTCACTGGTCTGTGACACAACTAAGTTGTCTACTATACCCACTAAGCCAATGAGAGTTCACTTGCCATTCATTGGCCTTGGAGAACCAAGTAGAAACATGGATTCAACATATGGGAAATCGATTGCAAAACACACTCAGACTCCCGTCACTGTGCCTCCAAAGAGGGCTGTCTGCTCCCAAAGCTACCACAGCTAGGTTTTCATTCCATACCTCCCCTCTTCCATATGAGGGCCCTCTGACTGGCCCAGTTTGAAGACCACTCACTTCCTCAGCACGAAAGCAACAGAGATATGAGAGGCTTGGAGGCTGGGAGCAGAGAACACCCCTGGTTACTTCCCAGCTCCCAACATGAGAAGATTCTGGCTACCATTATGTAAATGATTTTGTTAATTTTACTCCATTCATCCCCACTGTCCAGCTGAGAAGGGAATAGGCAGTATAGAGCAATGCTTATTGTTCTTTTCTTTTTCTGGCCTATCTTACTTCTGCTCTCTCCTCAAAACCAGGCTTCTGTCAGGCTCTGTCCCTCCAAGTTCTGACCCTAACTGCCTTATTTCCTACCTACAGTCTTTCGCTCTATAAAGCTGGTACCCGTTTACTATATTAAATAGCAACTGAATAGATACGAGGTGCCTGGTAAAGCGTTGGGCATTGAAGGGTGGATGCAACACAAACAAATGTAGTACTTGATCACCTCAAATGAACTATGAACTCATGGGGTGGGGGGTGGTCAGACATACTAACGAGGGAAGCAGACAGGGTCTGGGGATCCTAGGGCAGGCACTGCAGTCCCAACCAGCATTATAAGGGGCCCATTTATTTGACCAAACATTGGTTCAAAACATTGAGAGAAAAAGTGAATAGAAGATGTGGCAAATGTTGGCTGGTTTCCACACAGGACATGAGCTGTTGGGGACTCCTCCATACAGACAGCGTGGCCAGAGAACATTCTACTCATCCCTATTCTTTTGTATTTAGGGTTCTATCAATATTCTGGAAGAACTATGAGACATTTCAAAAGGCCTTTCCACCCTTTACAACTTGGTAGCAGCAAGACCACTTTCTTGTCATGGAAACAAAGCAGAAAGAGTACCCAGGTGCCCCCCCAAACTTCTGTGCTTCCAGCTCAATAAAAAACCCTTTTCCTGCAAATCACCTAATCTAAGTCAGAGCAGAGGTTATGTGCTCCCCTCTAACACCTGTACTATGCCTGTGTCTATACTGCTGCCTCTCTTCCTGGTTTTCCCTAGTCCTATCCAGACCAAGTCCCTGTTCCCCCCCATATCTTTTTCCATAAAGCCTCTGTTTGCTCCAGCTTGCATTCCTCTCCATCTCTTTCTTCTAGACCATACATTTTGGTATCTGGAGTTATTAAACCCTAAAGAACATCCTAATTAGATATTAGCCTTTGAATGCTTGGTGCTTTAGGACAGAAGCAATGCCTCACTGTACCTCCTATAGACTTCATAACACTTGGTAAAATGACAAGCACTTAGTAGACGCTTCCTAAGTACCATTGGGTCAGGTACTTGTGATTTCATTCACGGCATCAGAAGGTGCTCACTGAATAGTTTCTGGGCCAGTATATTATGTATGGAGCAAGAAGAGGCAGATCGATCTAAGACACAAAGAGCCCTTGATTCTAAGAGATGATGTGGGAAGAAGAGATAATGCAAGATACTTTGGCATTTTGGGTTGCTTTTGTATGCAAAATGCCTGTGCATACATCGTGCCAGTTAATTATAACAACTCTGAGTTCAGTGCTGTTTTCTTGGTTTAATAGATGTAGTGGAATCACACGGTGGGAATAATGACTCAAAATGGATGCCAGAGCCTTGGCTGTCAGACATACCAAACTGGCTCCCCACTGTGCATGGCAAGGGAAATGGTTCCAGCACAAGTCATTGTTCTGTGAAGAGTGAGCAGAGGAGCCTGGCTGCCTCCACCCAGCAGCACTGTCCTGGCGGATGTAGGTATGCCCCAGGGAACAGAGATGCCTCACACAAGACGGTCTGCAGTCACTCCTGGTCTCATTTCCATTTAAACATTACAGTATAGCAGATAAAATAGCTTTTTGCTTCACATGCATTCATTAGAAACTCGAGATAAAAATTGATTCTCTGCAGGGGCCACTGTCTGGTTTGCAACTTTCCCATGTCAATGTGGGTTTTTCTCTGAAGGTTTTTCATTTCCCCCCACAACCCAAAGATGAGCATGTGAGTGTCACTGGTATGTCTCAATTGTCCCAGTTGGAGTGAATGTGGGTGTATATGACGCCTACTGTGATGGAAGCGTGTCCTGTCCAGGCCAGGGGGTCTTGTCCTGTACCCTAAGCTGTTGGATGGGCTCTGGCTACCTGTGACCCTGGATTGGAAAAAGTGGCTTGGAAAATGAACTAATGAAATAGAAATTATTTTTGAATAAGAAACTTAACTCTTATTGACATCAATCTTAGTGGTTAAGTGGCCTCTGGTACAATTGGTTTCCTCACATGCCTTTGTTTTGCTTATAGCTGCAGTTTCCAGGAACCTACCAACTATATTAAGTGAAGACTCACTGTACTTCAGTAACCATGGTTGACATAAATAGCTTGGAATCACCTCTACCTTTGCTTTTGTGTATAAAGCAGCTAAGTGAAGAGAATGTATTCATCACTAATTAGGAGAAAATACTACATTAGAAAGAATTTGGGAGCAATCACAACTGCGGAGATTGCAGGGGAGTGTCAAGTCCTCTTTCAAAGGCCTTAACTAGTGAACGTGAAGCTGCTGTTTGCAAGCAGCTCAGTAAAGCAGAACAACTGTCAGGAAGTGAAGGATCTAATTTCCAAAACCATAGAGTGTTTCAGTGACCTTGAAAAAGTTACTTCACCTTTGGATGCAGGCTCTTGAATTTGTGAAAAGCAAGGCTGGATAAGTTAAAAGTCCAAAAGTCCATTTATTATAGCCCAAGAGATTCTATATGATCTAACGTTTGCTCACGCCTTTCCTTTTCACCTCTCCTTCCTCCTTGCACACTTGTTCCACCACCCTCTCTCCTCTGACCCTTCACGGGCTTGTACCAGGGCCTTTGTGTTTGCTCTGATGTGTGTGAAATGCTTTCCCATCTACCCCCTTTAAGAGGAGATGAGGTCCTTTGTCACATTCAGATTTCAGCTCAGACATGCTTCTCTTGACTCTTCCAGCTAAACCTGTCCTCTCCATCTATACTCCATGGTATTCATCACTTTCTGAAACCCCCTTACTTGAGCCTATGTGCTGAACCTCTTCCCAATGGAAGGAAAGCTCCATGAGAGGGTATTGTGTCAAGCTGTGCTCAGTTCTCCTTTCTCTATTTAAGATGACATCTGAAGCACATGGATGAGTTATTCAGTCACGTCGATCTCTCCCAAAAGATATACAGGTTATTACTGACTTTATTTTTGACTTGTCTTATCAATCTGTCTGATGCTTTTTTGATTATTTGCTAGCCTAAGAAGAATGCAGAGGGATATGGGATGGTTTCCTTTGCTCCCTGACAATGCACATTAAATAGTAGCCAACTGAATAATAACAACAATGCCTAGGTCTCTGTAGTTTTCAAAATATCAAGTTTAATCTCATTCAGCTTTGCTGTACTATAAATGAGTCAGGATGATTATATTTTGGTATGAAACTAACTTTTTGTGTGTGATAAGACAACCAACTCAAATAAATGGGTGGTGGTGGTGGTGGGGTGGTGGTGGTAAAACACTGCACTCTGCACTGAATTCACTAAGTTTTTGAGACCAGAGATGCTTAAGATGCATGAGTGACCCGCTCCCCCAAATCTGTGACTCAGAATCCAAGCAATAATTATAGCATTATAATCATTAAAAAAACCGAGAAAGAAACTTTCCCAATATCCTGAAGTTAGCTGGGATGGAAGGTGATTTCAAATTACTTTTTGCTCAGCTGCCCCTGCACACTAGGTAGAAGAATCACAACCTGTGTATTTTCCATTTTCCAACTCTACATGGCTAAGACAAGGAGATAAGCTCAAAGCAACTCTGTTTCATCTCCAAAGCCCTTACCAGTTTATAAACCTTCTCCCTCCTCCCCACCACACCTTCTAGATTTAAGACAATGGTGAAAACTAAAAAGAAGCAACTGGATCTGCACTTGACCTGGAAAGGTCTGGTGAGAGGAGAGTATTCTGAATTATAAAGAAAAATGGAGGTTTCCCTTCACCAAATGCAGTCATGGAGAATGCATACAAAGCTGGTTGAAGATACCTCCCAAGGTCATTTCCAATCTTAGCCCATGATTGTGGGTGGGCACAGGCACACACATGCTGAGACACATTGAAACCTGACCCCAAGCAGGTGAAAGTCTGATGCGTCAACAATTACACTCTCCGGGATAAAATTCATCTCAAGGGACCACGTGACCAAGCCTGGTTTCTCTAGATACAAACACATGGCAAGACACTTAACCTCTGAGACAACAGGGACCTGCCTACTCAATATGATGCCCAAAGAGTCCTCAGTGTCTAGCAGAGAATATGTGTGAAGGCACGTTGGCTAGCACTGTGATTATTGATCTATTCTAACCGACACATACTTAAGTAAACTTGATAGTGTGAGTGAAGATCCAAGGGGAAGATAAAGGAACCACTGCAGGTGCTATGGGAAGCAGGGAGCAAGACCACTTCACTTCCATGGTTGTTGGAAGGGACTGCAGGAGCGAGCTCCAGAGAAGGAAAGGTGAGGCAGAGTCGTGCTCATGGCTCAACAACTGAGTACAAATTCTCAAGAGCTAGAATTAGATAGATAAAATGCAAATTTAAGGATTGATGTAAAATAATGAAGATTAAGTTACCTAAGGAAATACAGGACTTTTCTGGGTGAAGAGGCGGCTCTGTAATATTTCAGAAGATCCTAGATAAGATTAAATCATCATGGTTTGTTCTATTTCTTGAGACCCTAAGGGTCAGTGGGACACACATGTTCTGTTCCTTTTTAAAGAGCAGGGTTTGCATAATCCAGAAGGCAGATTCGCTTGCTCCTTTGAGAATGGGTCTTAGAACAAGGCAGTACTTCAGGGCAAGTAGAATGGCTGTTAAGTCACTGTCTTGTTAGGAGGCAACAAGAGAAATGGGCCATGAGCTCATTCTGAGGCAACTAGTCCATATCTTATCAATAAACATTTATTTTGTAGATAGTGAGGGAATTCTTAGTTTGAAGCATTGAGCACCACTGAATAAGGCAAGCGTCCAGTAGGTGTCTAGGTAAACATATAAGAGAGTTCATTCTCAGTTTTTTTTTTGTACCCAGTGACAGGATTAGCCACCTGATAAAATTCAGTGGGGAGAAAAAAGTCAATGGGAAACTTCACTGCCTGGTGCCCTGCCCTCCTAAGGTATTTATACAACCCCAGGATCTATGATTGGTGGAGAAAATGAGCTGCTAAGTGACTTCCCTTCTGGCTTCTTTTATCTCCACTCTGCCCTCAGAACTGCTGGAACATGGAGACAGAACTGGTACCAGATGCATCTGCTGTAGGTCTGCAGCCACATGTAAGAAGCTTCAGGAAAATGAAAGTTGCACATCAGTGTTGCCTTCACAAACTGACCTTGCTGAGCCTGTGATACCAGCTCACCCTTTACATCTTTCACCTCAATCCACAGGGTGGCCAAAATTTTCCATTCTAATTTGCTTAGGCAACTCAATTATTTCATTTTCTCACTACTGTGAAGGCCCTAAAAAGAGAGCACTGGCAAAGAAAGCTTATCAAGTTTAAAGAACCAAATGTTCTGTCTCCTCTATGTATTCCTTATGCTTTTGCACCTTTTATGGGGTAGAAGCCTCGCACAGAGAATAATAAGTTATTCAGGGCATGCAGTTTCCGTGGGCCTGGGCGTAATGTAAATGGAATTATTTGCTGTGGAAATACCCAGTGCAATCTCTTAGCAAATTGCAATCCCTGAAACTAAGTCCCTTTGGAAGGTGCTTAGATAAATGTATACCTTGTTTGAGAGATTTGCAGCAATTCAAGAGACATATTGGGGTCTTTCTCATTATGAAAAAAGATTGGTTCTGCTCTATTTGTCATGAAATTTAATTAGTGATCATTTATCAGTACCTAATAATTGCCCGATTGTTCACTGTTTGACAGGTTAGGTTGAATCACCCAAATACTTAAAAAAAAAAATGAAAGCTTTATGCTACTGAAATATACATGTATGTGTGTTTATGTTTATATTAAGTGCATTTATTAATTTATGAAAGAAAATGAAGCAAGCACTTGAGTTCTTTGTTGGTTAAAAAAAGTTAAACTAAACTGTCTTCTATGTTCAGAACTGCGCTAGACCTAATGGCAGAGAGGTTCTAAGGACCCACTCTTCTTTCAAGACACTTTACAAATTCGGCTGGGGAGTTATGACTCACACACATGAATGAGATAAAAATGCAAGAGGAGAGGCCCAGGTAGCCACTGTGTAGCCATGCAGGGAAAGAAGCCCAGACATGGGGATGGAGGAGGCAGGCATGTTGCAGCTTTAAAAAATGGTGAAGCTGCCAGATGTTCCTTTACTCCCCTCTCAGGGCCCATGAGGGACATGTTTTCCAGGAACAGACCCAGGAAACAGGCTGCTCTTCTCCTAAAAAACACTATTACCATGAGATTCTGGGCAAAGAGAGTCGCAGGAGGTACTATGCCTGAAAGGGGGTTCCACTTGAGACAAGAACAAGCTGGAGGCCCACGTAGGGACCATATGCAACCAGGGGGTTGTGCTAAGCTCAGGCACGGGTTCTCAAGGGACCTCACAATCACACACTCCTTCAACGTATCACTCGCTCTTGTTCAAATCACACCAAATCATGCTTTTGAGAGTTTCTTAAGTAGGATGATATAACATTTGAAGGTCGGAAGGGAAGGCTGTCTGGGGGTTGAGGCCCAGAGAGAACCATCTCCCTGGTATGGGGGGAAGGAAAGTAACTGGAAGATGGAATGTGGCATGTTCTCCCCAGGCTTGACAGGACAATGCCTCATGGTTCTGATATGCTCCCTTGTATCTCCATACCGGATAGGACAAGACCTGCTCTTAGCCCTGAACCTACTGTCAGTGGAGGGACGTCCTCATACCAGAGCAGCCCTTTGTTACCTCAGGCGGTCAGAGGGGGAGCCCACCTACTCTTTGCTACCATACAGTGGGGACTTTATTTATAATCATTCCAGAACACAGGGCATCCCCATTCTACAAATGAGTCAACTGATGCTCAGAGAAATTCAGAAGCCCATCCCACAACCAGTGGTAGGCAACAGCAGTGGAAAGCACAGCTAGGGACTCTCTTGAGGTTGGACTAGGGAGGCCTGGTGCTTGTGTGGGAAAGGACCTGGGGGCCGGCACGCTTCTACTTCGCTACCTGATCTTGGACAAAATCCTTCTCTGGATGGGATCTCAGTTTTCCACTGAAGACACTGAGCTGCCACTCTCTGAAATGCACAAGATGTTTTGCTATATGGTTGGCTAAGCAAAGGAGCTGCAGCTTTCTAGACAGCAGGATCCATGGTTGCCAAAATGTTCAGGGCTACTGGTTTCATAACACCAAGCAAAAGCACTATAACTGCCTGTGCTTATGAATGCTTTCTTTCTGTTCAACACTATTCTATGCATTTTACCTATTTAACTCATTGACTCATCACAAGAGCTCTGCAAGATAGGTACTCCTTTACAACCATCTTAGAGATGAGGAAGTAAAAGAACAGAGAGGTTAAATACCCTCCAAAAAGACACACAGCAAGTGGGAGAGACCACATTTGAACCCATTTGGTGCCACCACCCATACTCTTAAGCCATGGAACTCCTGCTCCTATTTAACAGACATTTGAATAAGACTGTGCATCCATATTGCAGCCAAAGTTTCCAGGGGCAGATACAGTTCAGAAATCCCCTGCTTTAGTGCCTGTCAAACCTTTTCATACTAGATGTTTCCAATTTTCTTATTGCCCACAATACCACATGCTCTTTAGGTCTGCTAGTCCATTAAACAGAAGCTTCTCTGAGAAAAGAGACTGAATGTGAGTGGGTGTCATGGTTACGAGTATACATGTAAACTGTGTGTGCATATGAGAGACGTGCGTGCATGTGAGATGTATAGATAAGTATGTGGGATGAGCTGAATGTTTCTGCTCCTCCGGGTGTCTCCAAAACACCTCTTCCCAATCTTGAAACTCCAGAAGACACAATGAAAACTATTCATGTCCTCAGACCATTAGTTCACAGAAGGCAAAACAAGGCACAAGAGCACCAGGGTAGTGGACCCAGGCATTGATTTCCATTCACTTTTCTCTTTCTGCCTCATCTCCTTGCTGTACCCAGTTCCCTGCCCCAGCAAGAGCCATGGGCTGTTACCACATATACTTGCACACTTTTCTCTAAGCCCCTCCCTGACTGCTCATGTGCGTGAAACCACCTACCCTTCTTGCTGGCTGGGGACAGTCACCAGAGGCTTTCTGGGGCAGGAGAAGTGTAAGAAAAAACTTTGGGGTTGTTTGGCAATTTCAGGAATGTCAACGACAGGAACACACTCAGCTCTAAGTGGTGGAATCAGGGTGAGCGAGGGTGGTCGCCTAGAAGATCCCTGCATTCAAGTCTAGGTGCACCATTTCCCTGTTGTGAGTGGGGCTGCCAGGAGGTGGCTGTATATAGCATCTCCCTGGCCAGTATCCTGAACCTTATTATTCCATACAGAACGTGTCTAGGCGTGTCAGATCTACTTATGAGCCATACTTCTGCCATCCTTCCTGCCTTTCTGGGTGTACCACTGTGTCTCTTTGCTACCTCACCCATTGACAGCTGTGCCAGGCTGAATATTCCAAGGAGCAGTCTCCCAGGAAATATATGACCTGATCTGGGTAGGCAGGGAGCATTGAGGGGCAGGGTGGGGAGCAGCAGCCATGGCACTTCTTGGCAAGTCCAGTGATATTCAGTGCCCTGGGCGGTGTCGATGCACAGAGAGTGGGGCGTCCCTCCCAAAACCAGAGTGGGGGGGTACTCATCTGCCTGCTTTCTCTCTCCACGTTCAGCATCCCCACAAGGTCTACAAATGATCAGCCATTCATCCCAGGACACAGCTACAGTGCGCCAGGCACTGGGTGCTGGGTTCTCGTGAGAGGCCAAATAGGAATATAGTTTGTCATTAAGAATGAGATTCTTAGAAGCAGAAGGAACAGGAACATGTAGTGAGGGGCTCATTTAATCTAGGGGGTGGGGCAAGGAAAGCTTCCACAGGGCAGGGATATCACTCACTGACGTCTGAAGGGTTGGTAAAATGACTAGAAGAGGCAGGAAGAGCATCCAGGTGGAGGAACAGCCAGGGCAAAAGGCACCAAAGCACCAGTGACACACACACTTCCCATTTCCTCATGTCTTCCTTCTCAAGGTGCTGGAAAGGCAGACACAGACTTGAAACACAGGTTCCATGGTGACAATGCTGGGGGAGTGGGGAGGAGAGCCACAGTAGCCTAGAAGGTTGGTGAGTTGAGGAAGTTACTGGGAGAGCAGAATCAAATCTCATCTTGCACTTGCAAGCTGGGTGACTGGAAATGGGTTAGGACCTATTTAAGCAGTTCCCAGCATTGCAGGGTTATGAGAACCACTGCAAAGAGGGTGTGGGGAGGCCAAGAACCCCCTTTGTGCATCCTCCTTTCATGAGTACTTACTGAGCATCTGCTACCAAAGGCCCTCAGGCTAGCACAGAGCCCCAGACCTGATGTGGTCTGTGGACTGGGAATCAGGACTCAATCAAGCGAGGAAGACACCCCAATATTCAGCAATGGGAGATTGGGAGGTGACTGGAAAGAGTAGCTAGGAGTCATGGTCTTCGTTCTTAGAGAGTGTGACATGCTCACGGGGTTTGCTTTTTTCCAGTTTTGAGAGATAATTGACATAGATGCCTGTAAGGCACACAGCATGATGGTTAGGCTCATGCAGATTGTGAAACGAGGACAGCAGCAGGTTTAGCTGACACCCATCTCGTCTGATGGATACAGCAGAAAGAAAAGGAAAAAAAATCTCCTTATGGTAAGAACTCCCAGGACTTCCTCTCTGAACTGACCCACCCCACAGCAGTGTCACGCTACATCATGGTGAACATGACAGCCTGGCGCTTCATCTCACAGACCTGCAGCTGGACCTTCTGACCACCTCCCTCCAAGTCCTACTCTCTCCACCCTCTGCTGTTTGGAACCACTTGTCTAGGAGGTTCTTTTGTTGTTTTTTTTTCTTAAAGGTTCCTCATATAAGTGAGAGCAGAATATTGTCTCAAGTTTTGCCACCTCTCATATCAAAAATGGTGGGACTTCCTCATTTTTTATAACTGAGTATTTTATCGTATATAAATTTTGTAATTTCTGTATCCATTTATCCAGCCATGGACATTGTGGGTTCCACAACTTTGCTGCTGTAAATAACATTGTTGGAGGGCGTAGGGGTGCAGGCAACTTTCAGAGTTCATGTTTTTTATGTCCTCAGGAGATATTCTCAGATGGGCTGGCTGGATCTCAAGGCATCTCCATTTGTATTGTTTTGAGGAAACGCCATCCTGTTTCCACAGCGGCTGCACCAATCTATAATCCCACCACAGCCCACAGGGGTTCCCTCTCCTCCTCCCCACATCTCTGCCAGCTTTGTTCTCACTTTTTGATAATGGCTATTCTAATGGGCATGAGGTAGGACTTCACGGTGGTTTTAATTTGTCTCCTATGGTTTTAGCAGAGATGTAAACATATTCAGACTTGCATTTTGAAAAGATGACTTGGTGCTGGGGAAGAGGCCATTTCTCCTGACTTCTCCTCATCTCTCTCCCCTGAAGCCCATCATGATGCTGGAGAGAAGCGTGAAAGCCACTCAGCACACCGAGGACCCACACAGCAACCCCAGCAGCGTCTCCCAGCTCTCTGCTCTGGCAACATCTCAGGTTGCTCCCAAGGACGCCTTCCCTACGGCCTCAGAGGCCAACTGCAATGTCTTGGCAACAATTATATTAATATCAGAGTTCAGAATGAGCTGATGGAAAGCTGTTCATCCATGTAATGAGGTTTCAGTTGTATTTTAGAAATGTGTCAGATAATTCAGTAAGAGACAGCAGAGATTTTTTTTCTGTTTGTCAAGATCTGGGAAAGGTAGAACTCCAGATCCTTCGCTCCAGCTGCAATGTGAGAATTGTCATCTGTACATGAGACGCTCAAGGCAGAATAAGCAATGTGAAGGAAGCTGCCGTGACAGCAAGCAGCCAGGACAGGATGTGGGTGAGAGAGGAATGGCACTGCCTATGCTTGGCCACCCGGAAGTGGAGCCAGCATCTGGGACACCATGCTATTTAAACCGGACAGCCCTGTGGGGCAGGTGTGCGCCCCTTTTGACATGGGCTCCGAAAGGTGAATTCAAATTCCTGTCTAACTGCAAAGATCAATTTTATGATGACCTGATATTAAGCTCCATCCCTGGAACAAAGGCCTGGCTCGGTATGTGTTTTGGTGTAGAACGTGCAGCCTATTTTGTGGAAGGAGGAAAGGTGCTTACGAAAGAACATCTGTCCCAGCAAAGTGAGGTACACAGTAACGGTCCTTTGGGAAGCTCACGAGGTCCAGGAGTGTCATCCTGGCCACAGCACCAGTGTGGGGCCTGCGAAGAACTGCAAGAGGCAGATGAAGATTGAATGAAATGCAATCCCATGACACGAAGATGGTTCTATTTCAAGCCCTGCAGTTTTCCTGATTCCATGAGCTTGGGGTCCGCAGCATCAGCTGCCCCATGGAATGACCTTGCAGCTGTCACGAATGCCCAGGTTCAAGCCTATCAGATGCTGACAGAATCGGTTTGGGTGCTGCGTCTCCATGACCTGTGCACCCTCGGCCTGCACACCCTTGGGGACTGGGGGGCAATGCAGTTTCTGACTCCAGGGGTCTAGGCAGGCCTGGAAATCCTGCGCCACACTGTCGGTGGTGGGTGGAGGCAGAGAGGGGGAGTGGCGCTCATTTTGAGCAGCTATAGTGCACAGCCCAGAGGGGGAAACACAGCTTCCAGGGAACATTTTGTGCTGCTTCATTTTTTTTCTTTTAGGGTTTAAAAAATGATCAGAATGAGTTATACCTGTACGCAGAATACAAATCAAACAGGCAACAATGCGCCTCCCTCCCTCTTTACCGCCAACCTTCCTGGGTCCTTGCTCTTTACAGAATCAGACGTCCTCCTCCCAGACACATCGTTCATATCCCAGCTCAGGTGGGTGTGTGTGTTCATGTGCAGAGAGCCTGGCAGACCCCGATGAAGGCAGACAGTGCTCCTCACTGGCTGTCTTCGCCAGGGATACACCTTGGGGACTGAGGGGCTCTGGATGTACAGTTGGGAACCATTTTTGAGCCATATAAAAAGCAACAAGGCTTACCACTCGAGCACCATTAAATGTAGAGTTCAGTGGCATTAAGAACACTTACATGGTTGGGCAGCCCCCCCATGGATCCCCACAACGCCCCACATTTATGCTCTGCCGCCAGGAAAAGGTGCCAGTTACCATTAACTCTCCTTTCAGGGGAAGTAGGAAGTGGCCTTTGGTCAGGGCTTTCAGCAACATTCATGGACTTAGCTAAATTACTCTGTGTTCCCTGCCTTTAATTTTATAGTTAACTCTGGGATAACTAAAGCACGTCCCTTTTTAAATAAACCCATGTTCGGTGAGAATAAGAAGCCTGGTGGGCACAGTGACTCATCACAAGCTGTGAAAGCACCCAAGAGCTCACCCTACACCCTCGTTTTCTGGTTCCCCACTGACTTTTATCTTCACACACCGGGTAGTGGACACAGACCCACTGGGAGTTACGTTTCCCCACTAGGCAGGGAACCCCACGTGCTTTATAGCTGGTGATGGCAAGATGGACCTTCCTAATAGAAAGCAATGCCTCTCACCTCAGTGGGATGGGTTTGGGAGTGAAAACTGCACCAGCATCCCTCACCCGAGGTTGTGGAACAGACCTGGCTATAGGTATAAGGGGGGGTTTACTGAGCCGCTGACAGTGGAAGGAGCTCAGAATTGAGAGCCCAGGGGCATGGCCCTGAGGCCCAGGCTCACCGCCAGCTGCTCTGCCACCCTTCCAACGATCTGGATTTTTTTCATCTGTAAAATGCTGAGGTGACGATCTTGTGCAGATGAAACGGAGCCTACATGGAGGTTTTTAGCACAGTGCCTGGCATGTGGCTAGTGCTCGGTAAGTGGAAATCTGACAGCCCTGGACTCTTCACTGAAAGGGAAGGAAAGGAAGGACGTGGGCAAAAGGTAGGGTCCAGACAACTACAGATGGTCACTGTCCAGTCAAGCCTCAAGCTGAGATTAAGAGGCTGAGTGACAGGAGTCCCAGAGGGTTTGGCAGGAGAAAGGCCTGATCGCAGGAGAGGGACAGAATGAGCTCCACTCTGCAAAGGCCAGACTAACAGAATCAAGCTGGGCAGAGAAACATTCTCTTAAGAAGCCCATCAAACACACTGTGTCTCTAGTGACTCAATACTTAACCCTTCCCCTTCATTTCTTTTTTGGCCCAAGCAAAAGCAAAATAAATCTGAGAAACAGATCTGCAAGCATTTTCTTAGAAGCAAACACACTGATCCAGAGAGCATCATTTGGTTGGAACTGGAGACCTCATAGTTGTGGCTTCCACCTTAAGGGGTCCCTCTAAGGCCCCAACAACTTGTGGCCCAGTCAGCTCTGAACTTTTGCCTGCGTGTCTTGGAAATGCAGTAGTTGCCTGGTGATTTTTCTGAAGCTCACAGTCAACTCAGTGGGAAAAGGTGGAGCTTTCCAGACTCCACCCTGACTTCCTGAATGAGGGCTGCTGGGAACTAGGGGTGGAGTGAGGTGCCTTGTAGTCTTTAAAAACATAGCACAGATGGACCACTCTCCTTCTCTGGCTTCTGATTCCACCGTCACCTCTGCTCAGCTGACCCCATCTTGGATAGAACAAACAACATCTGGCCATGTGCTGACCAATAAACTTTCGTCTTAGCTCTCTCTCTTCTCACTCCCTACACAAACAAATTCTTTTGTTTTTCTATGTCCTGCATTCTTAGTGTGTGAGTGAGGACTCACCAGCCGGGTCCTCACTGGTTCTCTGGGTTTGCCCCCTAGCAGATTCACACTTCGGTGATGTAGCTCTCTGTGGCAGGGAGGGGAGGCTCAGCAGAAGGGATAAGGGAGCAGTGGCCAGGGCATCAGCTGGCCAGGACATGGAGCTGCTCCCTGCATCCCCTGGAAGATTGGCAAATGAGGAAGAACAGTGTAGCCAGAGGAGGTCTGGAAAAATGATTTCAGTAGGAGCTTCAAAGCAGAATGCACAGAGAAAGACGTGTGCATGATCTAGTGGTGGAAAAGGAACAGCAAATCATCAGTCAGCCATTATGCTGGCCTGGGGAGTGGATTTGATATTTAAAGAACTGGATTCATATCTCGTGCCCACTAATAGGTGCTGAGCCTAACCAATGTCAGTATTCTAATCCGAAAAGTGATGATTGAAATACTTCATGGTATCATTGAGTCTAGAAATATTGATGGGATTATTAAATCAAGTGTGACTATTAAGGTCACTGACATACACACACAGACACACACACACACCCCTCTGAGAACAGTGTCCAGGACACTGTAGAAATTATCAGAACCTGAATGAGATAAAAGGAGCCACGGCAGATAAGTCATCTATGCAAGATCACATAGGCATTAAAGAGTGCGGTGTCCGAGCTTTAACCAGATTTCTCTCACTCCTGTCCACACACTTTCCTGGTACAGCCCAGGTACATAGGCCCTGGGATATGCTGTCATAATGTAAATATTGTCTGCTACCCCCTGCCCCAACATTTATATGCAAGATCTATTATTTTGATTAAACATATTTGTTATTGATTTACAAAACCATACAAGTTTCACTGGCACAATTTTCAGCTCCCTAACGGGTGGCTGGCTCAGTCTGAGAGCGGTGAGTGGCATTATAGCTTTGGTGATGGCAGCACAGCAGTATTTACATTTATGTCAGCTTCTGGGCCTCCCTGGTGGCGCAGTGGTTAAGCAACACACTATGAAACAAACCGCAGCCGCTGCAGCACAAGTTCGATCCCTGCCGCCAGCTAGGGATCGGACCCTCTCCTGCCTCGCCCACTGTTCCCCTCAGCAGTGTGTTTCAGTCAGTCTGCCTGTTCTGCTCCCCACTCTGGTGAATCCTCTCACCTCCCTGGACTCTGGCCTGTATTCCAGTTCTTGTATGCATAAATAAATAAATCTTTAAAATTAAAAAAAAAAACCCAAAAAACAAATACATTTATGTCAGCTTCTGTAAGAGACAGAATTGCACAGGAGACCTCACAGACTAGTCCTGATGCTAAGATTACTTGACTGACCTCACAGCATTGAAAATATGCTTCATCAAAAGAAGAGATAAACCCAAACCACAACAAGCCCTAGAAATTGGACCACAGAACTAAGCTACTAGAGGAGGAGGGTAGGAGTGGGGACACAGTGGACAGGGGAGCCAATGGCCTTCAGAGGAGGACCATGGGGACTTTGGCGATGGGTGTGGGATGGTATGAACCTATACCCCTCAAGAGTGTGAACCTACATCCTGGAGATGTGACCTTACACCCCTAAACCGCATACAGCATTTTAAACCAATGTTACCCCAATAAAAAAATAACCACAAATGTATGCTGTATGACCTGTGATTAAATCTGACTTGCTCTTAAGCAGACTGAAAGGAGAACGAGGAAAGAAAATCTGGAAAAATGTAAAAGGAAGAGGGTAAGCCCAGGGCCTCGGACCAAAATGCCACTTTTATAAGAGCCTTCGATAGCCAGCTGCATGAGGGCTGTGAGGGGAAGGAGTTAAGGAGCTCAACCGGGTTCAGATACGATAAGGTAAAAGGAAAACAAGCAGGCTGAGCACCCAGGCTAGGGCAGGGGAAGGGCCAGGGAACGGGGAGGCAGGTTTGTCCACATCCCTTGTGGGTGGCCCTGCTTGACGGGTTTTTCCACAGCTAATCAGAACCGTGTTATCAAGCCAGCTCAGAGGGTGGTTCAGGCAGGAGGGACCTGGGCAGCTGAGCACAGAGGTGAAGAGGTGTGCAGTCACAGGTTTGGGTTTATATCTGGGGGTGCCCCTGCCAAGTGTGGGAGCTTCTTGAATGTCACTTTCCTCCCCTCCTAGAGGAGGAAGCTGATACTAGAACCTACTAAAGCACTGCTGTGAAAATTGCATAGGGCAAAATACACAGTAAAAGAAAATAATTGTTAGCTGTTAGTTACCTTCATTCTCTGAGAGGCATCTCAGAGCCACACATGCTCAGTGCAGCAGGAGGCCCACTCTCCAGGGCCAGGAGGACCACGAAGTGCTCCTGTTGTGTACTGGGATCCTGCAGGAGCAGGTCTCTACCAGGCAGAGCGAGCCGGTAAAATCACTCCACTCTTACCAGGGACCATGCCACCAGGAAGAAAGGGGTGGCGTCTGAGGCCAGCCTGAGACAGACCACCAGACAATTTCTTCTTGCCACTTACCCCAACAGGGGTGCCAACTCAAGAGACACTTATAGCCGCGCATATCTGCCAGCACAAGGTGATGCTCTCACAGGCAGAGAGATGCCTGCCCCCTGTGGGGTAGGCCAGCACTGCCTTGGGAAAGAGACGCTCCATTGATTGCTCTACAGGAGCACACACCATCTCAGGGCTAGTGTGACTCCTGCCCACAGTCCTGAATAGAGGAGAAAGTTCTGGCAGGCTTGGGGAAAGCTGAGAGCCACACCTAAAGCCACTTTCGCTCACCAACCTGAAGATGACAGGAAGCCAAGTTGAGTTTAAGGGGCACACATGGAGAAAGCAGAGGGTCTTGGAGTACAAATTTCAAACAGCTTCCAGAGGAGTGAGGGCTTTCTTGAGAGCTGACTGAGCATAGGTGACACAGAAGAGGAAGACTCTGGAAGAAGACATCTAGGCGTTGAAATCCTGATTCTGATCCTATGACCTGCCTAATCCTCAGCTGCTACACTTAGAGGATGAACATGAGGGAGTACCATCCAGAAGGACCGAGGGAAAAGCAGAACTGGAGAGTTCACTGCACACCATGCCCTCCTGTGAGTATGTTTATGGAACATTCACAACAAGCCTGGGCACTGGTCCGTCATCCCCATGGAGGAATCAAGCAGAGTGACTGAAAAACTAGTTCAAGTTCACACAGCTGGCAGTGGCAGAGCCAGGCACTCTTACCTTACCCATGTGAAGAAGTGCCTGTGCATATGAGATAGCACAAGAAAAATGCTTCTATCAGTAGCGGGTCTGAAAAGCAGCTCATAACTGGTGACTGGCACTCTTCATCACTAGTCCTTACCAGAGCATATGCTATCTGCAAATTCTCTAATGACTAAGAATTTCAAACCCTCCGAGTGAATAGCTCTGGGTTAGGGCTGATGATCTTTATATTCCCTTTTGGCAAGATGCAGCATTTTGCTTTTTTTCTAAAAACATTTGTCATTTTCTCCCAAGACCACTGGGAGAAAAGGAGACCCTGTAGTGTATTTTCTGAATGTTGGTAAATGAGATGCATGGAAAATGGCAAGTTAAAATTGCACAATTTCAATAAAACTCCACAGGACTCCTGTCCTGGGATGGCATCCTATGAGAAGGGCAAGCCCAGATGCCAAAATGTCTATAAAGAACAAGCATCCAGGGGGTGTGGCTGAGTCAGAGGCAGCTTGCCTGGGGGTGGGGGAGGAGGAAGAAGCAAACCTGGCGTCATCACTCACCACCTGGTGACCCATCCCCTTTAAGTCTTTTTTTATATTTCCCAAAGCAGAGATGGTCTCATCAACATTAGAGGTCTTCCAAGGGATCCTCTGAGCACTTAGTAAGTTCTCAATAAAACTCCACTGCCATATTGCTATTACTCCTGGGTGCCCCCTGGAACTGGAAAAGGATTACTGAGAAGCAAGACCAGGACTCAAGCCAGGTCCCAGACACTTAATGTCATTTTCCTTCCAACATATACCTTGGCTTACAATCCTTCCTCCCCAAAAATCATTAGGACTCTGGCTAGGCTCCTGGTTCTAAAAAATATTTTCTTTCCAAAAAGCATTTTCTAAAATCAGCAGAGTCAGAATGGTGCAAGGGTATAGAATAAGGAATATCTTTTTTAAAAAAAGAATCATCGAAGAACCAGGAGTACAGACATCAAGTCAGAGGTCTCTTAAATCAGACAGGGATGGGCAGGGCTGATGCCGGCATGGTTAACACACACCATGAGGAAGAACACACAAGTGCAAGAAGGGATCCATAAAACCACCAGCATGTGAAATCTGCCATATGCTGCCTGCTAGCCAAGGAGGGAGCGTCGCTAGGCTGGATTCTAGAGCTCCCATCTGCAAAGCAAATAGGCTGGGTGTTAATTAAAGTGCTTAAGTAGATTCTTGAGATGGCTGCCTGGGACAAGGGAATCCTACAGAGAAGTCTCTTCCACTGATAGAGAATGGTGGATTTGGAATGGTGGATTTTCATCCAGTGAAATTCTCTAAAGCAAACACACTTGATTGTGTAGTCTCTGCTCCCCTTGTTGTCCGGGCCGGGTACCTGTGAGCAAAAGTCACAGGTTTGCTCCACTCTCTGAAAGGAGACTGTTCCTCACTGGCTTGATTTGGTAGGTTATATTTTAGGTCTGGGAGTGTTTCAGTATTTTCCATATCAATGAATAGTAATAGCACGCCCAGACCTCCCAAATCACCTGCCCATCCAGACAAACAGAAATGTGCTACTTTTGAAGAATGGGGGAAACTGGCATCTTGCACTGATCTCTGCATCACTGAAGCACCTGAAGACTTTCCCGAGGGCTGGCACACCAGCTGGAGACCAGGGAGGGCAGTGTTCATGCCATGTCGTAGCGGAGACACAGCAGCGAGGTACCAAGGGACTTGCCCACAGTTGCAGTGAACTGTAGACCCCATAGAAACACTTTTGACGTGCAGGGGCTCTTCCCATCCTACAAGAGACTAACACCCAAAGGAGCAAACGGTGGGTAAGCAAAGCCTGGTGGGGATTTGAGTGGCTAGGTGATGAGTGGGGCTGAGTGGGGTACTCTCACACTCATGGCTTCCTGAAAATCATGGGGCCTGCCAGTCCCCCACCCCCACCAATCCACACCCATCTGGGGTCCGAGGAGTACGTGGGCACATCACAGTCAGTGGTGCTTCTGGAGGTTGGTGAGCAGAGCCAGCCTCATAGTACCTGTTGCTTCTCAGGGAACTCAATCCACTAGATGTCATGAAACTTCCTCCTGTGTTATCCCAAGAACGAACGTAGTGGGCCCTTGAACACTTGCAGTCCAGGTGCTCTTTGTTACTTAGGTCTCCACACCAAGGTGTCTGCCTCCTTCCCAAGGGGACTGAGTGGAGGGTTTGGCTGAGGAGGAGGCAAACTGCTGGTCACGGCATCCCCAGCTCCTTCTATTATCGAGTCGCTCAATAGATACAAACGGAGCCTCTGCTCCGGTGGGCAATCAGTTAATCCTGGGCTCCGTTGAGTGCAGCAGACAGAAGACACAGAGGACCCTACCTTCATGGACTCATGTTGTAGGAGGGGAGACAGACAGGAAGCAAGAAGACAGAATTGCAGGTTGGATCAGCATTAAGAAAATCGTCAACACCATGCAGGAGTATAGCTGGAGGTGGGCCCGTCTGAGTCTGAAACCCTCTATAATGGGCAACATCTGAACTAAAACTGATTGAACAGGAGCCAAATACAAAAAAAACCAACAACAACAAAAAACAAATCAGGGGCCTCCTGTGTTCCCATCAGAGAGAGGGGAAGGCATGCAGGTGTGAGAGTGGAAAGATCAGAACTGGCCTGTGCTGCTGGCTCCCTGGAAACCAGGGGACCCTGGTGAGATTGGGGAGTGGACGAGGCTGGAAGCCACAGGACCTGGAAGTCACTGGAGAGGCACAGGGCCCTGGCCCTGCGACTCATTCCCTCCTGTGTGGCGCTGCCATGTTCAAGATCTGCTCGTTTACTCAACCGTACAGACTGACTTCTCAATGGCACAGACCACACAAATTACATATTGCTGACAATATGGCCTTAATGGCCTCCAAATCCATAAGAAGTGGCCATTGGAGCCTGAGAATTAGAGACCAAAGTCCAAATGAGTACTGAGTATGGCGCTGGAGCTGCAGAAAGCCTGTTTATAGGTGGCTGTTCCTCACCACCTCCGCCCCCTTGAATGTGGGGGACCCTCCATTAAATATGACCTCATCACTGTGGACTGAGGATCACCCAACCCTGGTTTGACTCAGTCTTCATCCTTGAGCTGCAACATCCTCATAGATGCTATCAATACCTGCCCCACGGACGCGCCACAGGAGGTAGTGTTTCTGCTTTGCACATTGTAAGTTCTCAATAAACTCTCATCATTGCTATTTTAATTAGTCACCATCATCAAAAACCCAGCTCTTCATCTTATGCTCTCTTCCCCACACATACTTTTTTCGAAATTCTGCATAAGAACTTTGCAAACTTTTGAAAGACATCCTCTAACAGCACAGGGGATGAGTATGACCAATGCCTCCAGCCCACGGAAAATGCCAGAACCACACAGAGCAGTCACCACCACTATCTGCAGTTACCTGTATGACCCAGGCAAAGCATGCAGGGGGCCCTGCCAACATGGACAGCTGTGCCCCAAATCAACTGAAGAATGGGGGTTGCTGATGGAGACAGGCTGTGGTCCCCAAGACCCAGATTACTAAGGGTGAGACCAGGGCAACTTTACAGCATCCCTCTGAAGAAGCATCCCTGCCCCCAGGCCAGCAAGAGTGGGGGGGGGGGGTTGAGAAAAGGCTATCCACACCTTAGCATCAGGTGGGGAACTTACCTCCTTCTCGGTACTACAGGCTTCACCACTGTGATGGGGAAGTCAGCACTTTGGGGGTGTTTTCCCTTGTGGTGGGGCATAGGTGCCAGAGTCTGAGCTAGCAGCATCCTCAGTTAACCCACCCAGCGGGAATGACTGTACTGAGAGAGCTCCCTTCTCAACACTGGCAGGAGCAGGCAGCCTCAACCCCTTTTAGAAGTCCAGCGTTCCACGCCCCACACCTGAAAACAATTCCTCCGCCTCATTTCCTCCTCACCTGCCAGCACAAACCTCCAGCCCCGCCCTCTTCATCTTCCAGGCTCCTCTCTACCCTCCCAGTCTCCACCCTCCCCCTTCCTGACTCCCTGGTAGGGCTGGCAAAACCTGCTCCAAGCTGAGCCTGGAGAGGCCCCCTGGGCTGTGAGCTGGTGGGTGCCTGGCCTGCTTGCTCCCCGCTGCAGGTTCCAGCCCCTGCAGTGTGTTTTGAGATGGAGCCCCTGGGTTCCTAGGGCCCCATATTGGGACTGTGGCCTGGCTGTTCCGCAGTCCTCAGATAACGTTCTTTTGTTCAATGGTCTTTTTTAAAATTTAAAATGTTCAGTAAGAAGTCCAAGCCCAGACTAAACAAAATTATTATTTGAGAACCTGCTTTCCTTATATCATGTCACTGTAAGTCTGTTTCTGGGAAACACTGGGCCACATGCAGGACTTTACCAGCTTTCTGGTAATTCACGTGAAAGCAGTAGAACTGGAAGGCGAAGGCCGAAGGTCAGAACGTGGGGGCTGGACCGGCTGCTGCCACAGGTGACTTCAATCCAGGCCAAGGAGGGGCTGTCTAGTGGGGTGGTGACCACAACGTACCCTTATGTCCGAAGCTGCTTTTCTCAAGGAGATGCAGCGGTTACCTCTATTCTCAGAATGAAGGCGAGAACTTGAGATATGGGTTGAAATCTGCCCCCAGGGCCTAAGTGATTCCATTTCTTCCTACTGGAAGTGCCATGGAGATGACAGGAAATTTAGCAAGGCACCACACACCACAGGTCTGTTATTAAAATGCACTTAGTCATCCCAGCTAGGGGATGGGCTGTTGAATCCACAGGTGGTCTTAATGCGCTAATTATCCGTGCAAAAGAACAATCTCTGTTCAGATCCCAAATCTGAGCATTTGGGATGGAATTTCCCTTCCCTGGCCAGTTGGTATCATCTGTGCAGCACAGAGGTCTCCAAGTTTTAAGATTCATAGGAATGATCTGGGAGTATTAAAACTGCAGACCTTTGTGTGAAACTAATTCCAGGATGGCTAGACAATGAATCTTTAGATAAAGAGATTCTGATGTGGGTGACCTAGCACCCGCTAGGTCTCTGTTGTCCATTCCCAGTTGGGCATTTCTTGTTGCCTGCCTGGAGAAGTAACTGAGCACCAGCTGTTCTTCACTATCTCCAGTTCCCTCTTCCACCCCTGCCCTCAGGAATTTTCCAAATGACTCTAGTTTCTTCCTCCTCCCTTTAACTCATAAATGAGCTTTGTCAGGAGAGAGCCTTAAATTTACAGAGCCCCTAGCTAGATAGCTTAAAAATGATGCCCTTGAACCTTTCTTCTCACACTAGTGAGCCCTGGTACTGCCCTTGGTCCCTGGAGAACTGGACCTCTCCTATTTACTTGTCCCAAAGGCACGAGTTGTGCCAGCCCTGTCCCAGCCCACTCAGCCCTAGGGCACCACCATGTCTGGAGAACCCAGCTGCCTGGGCCTCACAATCAATTTCTCCCTGGCTCCATGGGCCATGGCAGTATGTGTTCAGGTTCTTTATTGCTTGAATCAAGTTTGATTTCAAAATGAGATTTTCACATTACACCTGCTCCGCAATGGGGTTATCAGGCAGGAAACCAGATGCACTGTATGTCAACTGCCTCACCATAAGACAAGAACAGCAGGATGCTTTCAATGTGATAAACCCTTACCAAGCCCCTGTGTTTGCAGAGCACCGTGCCAGGCACAGAGGGGAGGTGGGAGCGGGCCAAAGGGTGTCCCGACGATGTGCTTGCTGTTGGCACTGCTGCCGTGTGAATTGCAGGCTTGCCTGGTAGATGGCAGCGAAGGCACTGGATAGGAAACAACTGGTGAGCGTACTAGAGGGACATGCTTAATTTGTTCAAGGGAAAAAGCTCTGGGAGCTGCCCAGCCCCACAGTTGCACAGGTGGTGCCTCATGGTGCAGTAAGCGTAAAAAGAACTGTGGTCTTGCTTGACTATGCAGGTCCCTCACGCTTCCTCAGCAGGTAAACACAAGGGTACAAACAAGTGGTTACAGACGGTCCTGACACAAGTTGCTCAGCTTCAAACCCTTTCCACGCTAGCTCACAGCTGAGAGGTTCTGGGCAAAGCGCTGTCTTTTGCTCCATAACAGTAAATTCTCAATGCTGTCTGCAGGCTCTGCGTTACAGCTAGCTGGTATCTACTGAGAGCAGATCCTTGAACATATAACAAACAGGGATTTAGAACAGACCGTTGGCTGAAATTTTCTCCTTCTCATGAACAATATAATGAAAAGACGTCAGAAGCAACATTATGGGTGAATGTTCTGTAGGATTTACATCACGGACAGATATAGGATGATATGAACTGATTTGCATAAAGTGCTTTTAACAGCAAAGTGCTTAAATATTATTACTGTTCAGAGCTCTTGGGCCTAGTCCTCCTGTATAGCTGCACTATAAAGACTCCTATTTTCTCCCCTGAAGACCCATAATGTCATCCAAATACTTGCTCCATTTGATTTCTGCTTTTTAACTCCATGTTCAAGGCTTTTTATTAGTTTAATCCAATCTCCCTTCATATACTCATTTAAATACTTTTTTAATTTTTATATGCCAAGAACTGTGCTAGGTGCTGGACGTGACATGGGTGAACAGCCAGCCATTCACCCCACTATGAAGGAGTTACCAGTCCATACCATACCAGAGAGTGACTGAACAATTCACATAAAACTGAAATCATGCATGGGATGAGTTTAAGAGGGAACAGTGAGAAAGTATATGAAAAGCGATTTGACCTGGACAAAGGGTTAGAGAAGACCTGGGATGTGAGGGAAATGATGTAGTTAACTATGTGGCATGGGGCTGACCTGCTAGAACATTCCAGAAAAAGAAACCACGTGCCACACATACTGGTTTTCTTGCAGTAACAAATCCCTGACTTACACCAGAGAGGCAGACCGCTTGCTTCTGTTGCAGATTGGTTGTGGGCTGGCTACTCCCAGTCTGACTCCATGAACTGAAGAAACAGCTCCTACAAGGGACAGACTATCCTTTAGCAGGAAGAAGGATCAAGAGCACTGGTGGAAAAGTGCCATGGCTCTGGGAGTTTCTGCTTGGAAGTAGACTTGTCATGTCTGCCAAAGCCTAAAGCCAGTGGGACAAGGATGGAAAGTCTTTAAAGCTGGGAGCATAACAAGGGATGAAGCATGTGCAGGAACATCATGTTTACAAGGAAAAGGTAGGCATGGATAACTGCAAAACTAATATAAACTATTAACACTCTGTGGTAGGAGGTACATGACAAAAACCCTGGTAAAAATGTAAGGAGAGATGAGGCTGGAGCCATAAGTGGGGCCACACCTGGCTAGTGAACCTGAACCTTCTTCCATGAGCTGGTCAGTGGAGACACTGACCTTTACCCACCTAATGTTTTCCCTTAGTTGTCAGAAAAATTCTTGTCATGTTTTTCAAGTTTCTGAAGTGACACTGTCATTAGAGGAAATTTGAAATTGACATTTAAAAAAAAACCCTTTTATGACTCAGAAAGACAAGACTGATATTTTGGTGACTATATTTCTACACTTTTAAATGCTTTTAAATGTGTTTTTAAAACCAAAAAAACTGGATCATATTCTTCATTATTTTTCAGAATATTTTCAAGTTATTAAATATTCTCCCTATCATTATCATCATATCATATGCCATAATTTAACTAGTCTTCAATTATGGGACATAGTAATTACATAGTTTTTGTAATTTTGCCATTTCATAAAAATTCTGTAACAGGATACTTATATTTAGCACCATCAATATCTTTACCTAGATGTGCATTTATTTTAAAGATTATGACAAATTTAAAGGTCAGGGATACATATTGCCAGTTATTCCACAAGAAAAGTTGTAGCAAATCACATACAACCATAGCACACTGTTGATAATTTTCTTGCACTGCCAATTTAATCAGGGGAAGATATTGTCTTATTTTTATTTTGCATTTGTTGATAATTAAGGATAGGCTTTATTTCCTGTAATTCCCAGTGCTTTCATTAGAGAAAGACCAACTTGATTAAAAATTGGCCCTTCCATATCTTCTGATTAGAATGCATTTCTGGTGGAGGTGTTTTTTATTCCCTCCCCTGCACATGGTAGCTCTCTGTCTCTTATATCTCATTGCAAGGTTTCTTCTGCTTCCTACAAGGAAAATTCTCTGATGGCTTCTACCTCCGACCATCTCCTTAAATGGGGCCGCCTGTGGGGATGTCACCAGTTGCTTCTATATCTATGGCCAATGACATGGCTCATGTCTCCAAATGGAGACCGTGCCCCTCTACAACTCCCTATTGTCCTCCTGTGGCGTGTCACTCTGTGCTGCCTGTATTCTGGTCTCTGCATCAATATTTGTGAGTGATGCTAAGAAAAGGCATTCTGGCATGATGGGTGGGTAATTTTGACTTGATGGATGACTGCATTGCAGAGCCGTGCACGTGGCTCTATTAATAAAAAATGGTGGACAAAAAAGTCATTATGAATGCCACTCAGGATCTGCTTTCGAGATTGGACTCTCACACCAATTTTTCAACTTTCATGATGGAGGGTAGCCTCTAAGGCATCCTGATGTGACAGGAACCCAATGACTTTATGTCCTGATATATTCTTCTCCTCATAGCCACAGTCAAAGGAGTTCTAGTCATTCCATTTGTGACTTTTGCTTAATTTTTACTTAGAATTTGAGGATGTTTTCCCTCAGGTTACAGGTTGTTCTAATGTCTTGTCATGCCAGTGTGATGATGGAAACCATGCCTTCCTGCTCCCCTTCTCGTTACTGGCGGCCTAAGTCCTGGCAACAGGAGAATGCCATTATTAGCAGAGCGTTCAACTCCATGAATGGGAAATGTAGAGGAAGGGCAGTACCTGTTGACATAGCCTTGCTTCCCTTTTGGGGTGGAGGATTAAACCTCAGACCTCAGGTGAACTGGGTTTAAGGTGACTTATCTCTATATTGGCATCATTTAAAAACTGGCCTTGCTTTATGTGGGAACTCTCGCTCCCTTGCTCCCTGGCTTGAAGGAACGGAACTAAAATCCCCCATATCTTTGCCCTATTGTAGGGTCAGAGAAAAGCTATCAGGTTTTCTGCCCGCCCATCATTGGTATAATGATAGACACCTGCAGCGCTGCACCCATGCCTAAGTGGGCATGCGCAAGTGTGTGCACCTGGACTTAGACACGGGCGTATAGGGGTGGTGTCACGAGGACGCCAGTGGAACAGGACACCAGCAGAACATAGGGCAGCAGAGCAGCACAGAACAAGAGGAGCCGAGAGTGTGAGCTGTGCTGGGGGCTAGGAGGCCTGTCAGCCTCGTAAGCCCCCGGCCCCCCTACCCGCCGTGTTACCTGGTTGCCTCTGAGATAATAATGCAATAAAAACCGAAAAAGCCACCGAGAGCTCCAGGAGTCCTCCTTTACCCCGTCTGCTGAGACTCATCGAGAACTTGCTCTCTGCCCCCTGCTGGCACCACACCTATCATGACACACCGTCTATGCTCATTCTGGGCCACTAAACCAAGAAGTCTTTTTCAGGTTATTCTCTCATATAGCTCCACACAGTCTCCATTAGTGGCTACAATGGTTACATGAGAGGAGGCCCATCTGCTTTCCCTCCATGCATCACGATTATCAGCTGGCATTTGAGTCTAGATATAGTCAAACACACCTTCTCCCCGCCACTCCCTCCGTTTCTCAGAGATTATCTATGTCTCTAAAGAAATAGGTGGCTGTCTCCTAGTAGCAGCGGCATTTTGGTTTTTAACCACTGTTCTCCAAATCAAGCCAAGGCACACCTGAACAGGTGTTCTCTGCATGAGTTACTTAATTAAAACCATTCCCTGGAGGCCCTTGAAATACCAGAGGAAGAGAGCAAAGCTCAGAGATTTAATTTTGAGTAACTCCTTTATTAAAATGGAAGGAAACACAATCTGTGTACTTCAAATCAGGAGTCTGCATTAAAAATACACCAGCAAATGAAAGGATCTTTCAGTCAATTGCTGTTTCCAGAGCGTGGTGTAAAGAACACTTACATTAGGATAATACTGGCAACTGGGAAAAATTCAGGTTCTGGGATCTGCAGCAGACAAACTGACCCCTTAGAGGGTGGAGCCTGGGATCCACATTTTAACACATGCCATCCCAGATAAGTTCTATGTACAAAAAATAGTTTGAGAATCAGTAGGGGCCTTAGTGATATTCTGATGGGAGGGAGATCTTGGATGTGATGTTGACTTAAAACTCTGTGTGAGAGCATTGTCTGAAAACTGCTTCTTCCATTCAGTCATTAGATCCAAATCTTTAGATCCGAATCTGAAACAGTGTACTTCAGATCTGTGAAGAGAGGGATCAGGCAAGGTCACTCCCACCTCTGCGGACCCAGTCCAGAAGGTACTGACATGATCACACTCTCTGGAGTGTCATCAAACTTCAAGTGCAAATGACCTTGGTGAGCGAGATACATACTAGAAGTTGGAAAGAAGGATCTTTTCAGAAATGCTACCCCTCCCAATGGGATGTTCTTTGGTCTCTATGCATCATAGATCGTTTAAGGCCTGGATATATCATATCCCAGGCATGTCTTCAAGAAAATGAAACATTGTCCCCATTTCATAGCAGAGCAGGGTGAGACTCATGGAAGGTGACTAGAAGACGGGCAGCTGCTAAGGGACAGACTAAATTCAAAGTCTCTTTGATGGCAGTGCCAATGTTCCTCATTCTACTGATGTCCCAAGTGCTAGCTTTGTATTATTGAGCTGTGAAGACCTCTGCAGAGAGATCCACCAATTTGTTTACTGAGATATGGCTGACGTATAAATTATATTCAGGTATACAACATAATGACACTTATATATTGTGAAATGATCACAATAAATGAATATTGATCACCACACAATTATTATTTTCTTGTGATAAGAGCTTTTAAAATCTACCCAAATTCCAAGTACACAATAAAGCCTTGTTAACGAAAATCCCCATGCTGTATATGACAACCCGAGAGCTTATTTATGACTGGAAATTGGTGCCTTTTGACTCCCTTCATCTATTTGTCTTCCCCCTACTTCCTGCCTCTGGCAATGACCAATGTGTTCTCTATGAATAGAACTTTTTAGGGCTTCCCTGGTGGCGCAGCGGGTTGTGCGCCACACTGTGAAGCATCTGTGGCACAGCAACGTGAGTTTGATCCCCAGCCAGGGTAGGGACCCACATGGTGCAGCAGACCTCTCCTGCTGCACCAGCTGCTCCCCTCAGCAGTGTACTTCAGTCAATCTGCCTGTTCTGCTCCCCACTCTGTCTCTGGTAAATCCTCTCACCTCCTGTAACTCTGGCCTGTATGCATAAATAAATTAATTAAATTTGTATGCATAAATAAATTAAAAACAAAAGCATTAACTTTTTATATTTTAAGTTCCACATATAAATGAGACCATCTGGTATTTGTCTTTCTCTGACGTACTTCATTTAGCATAATTCCTTTAAGGTCCATTCATCCATGTTGTCACAAATGACAGGATTTCCTTTCTTTTTCATAGCTGAATAATTTTCCCCCGCTTCTGTGTGTGTGTGTGTGTGTGTGTGTGTAAAAGAGAGACACAGACAGAGAGACAGAGAGACAGAGAGAGAGAGAGAATTTTTTTTAACCCATTCACACATCAGTGGACACTTAGCCAATAGGATCACAGGCTTTCTTAATGCATCTATCTATTCAGAACAGAGAGAAAGTTTCTCTTGTTCCCCTCTTCTCAGGTTAGAGACTTCTGGGGTTCACTTCTGATACTCCCACTTAAAGGGATGTCTGATATACTATAGTGTATTCAGAGGTCAGAAATTGGAAATATCTCAAAGAAGTAGAAGACTTAGGGGAGCCAGGAAAGCTAGCTTTCATTTTTTATTTATTTTCTTTATAGCTTTCATTTTAAAGATGCTATTACTGAGAGAAGTTGCCCTGACATCTAGCTCTATGCTGTCTTCTATGAAACTATAAAAGCATCCTCAAAATTGCAAGTCTAATTGAAGTAAAGGTCATTTGTCTTACCACTGCTCCCCCAGAGTCAACCCCAGTTACTTGTTGAATGATGAATAATGGGAACAGAGGGGGCCCCATGCAAACTGGAGGGCATCCCCAGACTCTGTATCATTCCTACCATTTCCTAAACTCAGAGTCTGGTTGCACCCCCTCTCAACTAGAAATGTGGCCCTTTGGAAAGATCCAAAGCTCATTGTTATGGTTGGCGCCCATGATGTATTTGCAGACAACTTATTTACCTATAGATGAGATGCAGTGGCTAATGGTTTGGCAGTACAGCCTGGAGAGTTTATTTTTTAAAATATGCTTTATGTATCGTAAGCCAAAATATACCATTGGAATCAATGATAAGAAAGTGGCACTACATTTTTCAGATCCAAAGTGCTGGGAATTGACTCTGTTTCCTAATCTACTACTCAGCACCCTGAGACCACACAGGAGAGAAGTAGGTACAAGTAAATATTTTAATCAAAGAGCTGATGAATTCAAAGTACCCCAAGTATTTTCCTGAACTCCTTGAGCATCAGAGCACCCCTCTCTCTGGAGCCCGGATACATCTTCATTTTCTATATGGGACGATATAGATCCCACAAAGTAAGTGTGGCTTTCCAATTAAAACTTTGCAGTAGCGGCAGAGCAAGTGTCTTTAGTCATAAACCTGCTTTCTCTACCATGCTTTGCTATTTTCCTATGCGTCTTTCTTCTCTGTGTTAAGCTAAGTGATCATCTTCCACTAAAAATCAAAGATGAGCTACCACGTTAAGATGTCTTTCTTCAGTTTCCTCCACTTAGATTCATGTCCTTCATAATCACATGTAGGCTATAGCAGATTTCCCCTCCCTTACCTCCCCTTTGGGTTTCTTTTTAGTCAAAATGGCCTACTTGTAATGATCATTTCCATCATGGCATCCAGGCAGCCTACAGCGAAATAACAGAGGCGGGACTATCAAGTACAAAAGGCTCCTTTGAAGACCTGGATTTTCAATGAACAAGGAAACATTTCCATTCTCTGATTTCTTGTTCATTTTTCTAAGATCAGTGCATTAAACATATAAAATATAACACTCAGCTTGAGCAGCTGCTCATTTATGAGGCTTTTGACACAAGTGACCCAGGCATGGTTGTTGAAAATCAAATGACTAGTGCTCTCTTTATCCTCAATCTTTCCTAGTCATAGTGTGAATGCTCACTCCTGACTAAATCTAGGCTGCAGGCTGAGTGAACTGAATGACACTAGAAAATTCTGTCACTCCAGTGTCTATTCCCACTAGCCTACACAACAATCTAGAATTGGACATAAAATCCTTTTCATGAAGACAAATTGTGTCCAGCAACCTCCTATGACAGTCAGATACCAGGAGTCCTTGAATTATGGTTCACTTACTGAGAAAGCATTTTTTACCATGAAAGTATGAAAAGCGAATTCCCTTCATCAATGGAAAGCAACACAGGTACAATTTGATAACTGGGTGTTTGGAACATATGTCTACAGGGTAGAGAGTGGACATAATGGATGGGGACATGAGTGGGAAGTTTGAACAGTAAGTGAGTTATTATAAGAGGCCTTGATTAAACTTGTCTCACTTTAACAAATTGACAGTGTTAATAGGAAAAAAAAATCTCTGAAAATTCCTCTTCATTCATCTATTTTCATTCATCTAACACTTCATGAACAATTATGATGCACATGACTTGGTGGGCAAAGTGGTCAAAGAAGAAAAAAGAGGCCCAGTGCTTGGTCTCTACCTTTGCTAAGTCATAATAGAGATGAGGGGAAAAGGAAACCAAAGGATGCAAAATAAGGCAGAGTTGAAGGCAGTGTATAACAGGAGGGTGGGAAGAGGGGAGAAAGATAAAGTCCCACAGTGTCAACTCTGTTTTAGAGGCTTCTCTGGGTTACCTTTTTGAGTCTACCTTTAGGTTTGGGGAGAAGGATATCCTTCCTTTAGAAAAAATGTAGACTGATAGTAACTGCCCTCGAACTATTTTCTAGATTGAGGACAAGTAGGTGTTTCTACATTCTTAATGTGAAACCATGCTCCCGTCTCTGTGTTACTCCATCACTGACAACACCTATCAGGTCTATAGTAAGGACAGTCCATTTCCCTGCTTTCCAGGTCTCTGCTCTCCCCTTAGGTTTTAACCTATGCATAAGCATAGGAGCCAGTACTTTTTTTTTTTTTAATCATCCCCAAATGCTGAAATAAACATTGGATAAAATGTTTATAAAATAATGGAACTGAAAATAAACAGTTCCAGTGCAACCCAGATTAAGATGCCAGATTTCAGAATTCAGGTTTGTAGCTATTTCACTATACTATCTTCTAAAGGAGTCCCAGCTGGAAACATCTGGTCTCAGAAGTTGAATTCTAATAAATGACAAAATCTTCAGCAAAATAAAGTCTTCCTCTCACCTCTACCCACCGTTTTAGTTTTATTTTGTAATTTGAGTTCTTATCAAAGCATGCAGATTTCAAGGGTGTGTTGACTTGAGAGGTAGAATTATCTTAACTTTCCCCCAGGTATCAGGATAAGAACTCTTCATTCAGATTAAAGATGCTCTAGAAAAGTCTGCCTCTGAGAAGTAGTTGCTTATCTTGAGTTATGAGAAAGTGAGGCATGGTACAAACATTGTCTCTGCCATAGATTGAATACTTAGTCATTCTTTTTGTTTTCTCTCCGGTTATCTTTTGTCTTCTCATCTCATTCTTCATTTTGGACATTTTCTTTTGCCCAAATGTATCTAAGGAATTGACACTTATTTTGTGGGCACTGAACCTAGAAGTTCTAGAGTTTGGTTTTCCATCTCATAGGTGATCCCAGCTATCATTTTTGGAGATGAACAATTGGTCTCTGTTATATTCATTAATGGAAAAATATATTTTGATTTAAGGGGAGAGATATTTAATTTTGTTGACCTCAAGGACAACAGATGAAAAGGACTGATCTACTATCAGTTGTGAGTGAAATATGTCAGCCATTAAAATCTTTCTGTAAAGCCACAGAAGAACCTATTACTCTTATTGGCTTTGAGCTCTGTTTTAGTTTGAAAGCAATTCAGCCTTGATGCTTGAAATATTAACATTTTCTCTTAAATCCGCTTACACATCACAAACCATAGTGGTAAATATTCATGGATCAGGCGCTTCTATTTCCTAGCAAAGTATCAAAGTAAAAAAAAAAAACCCTTTTGGGGTCAGAGATTGGGGTGCAGTGGGAGGTAAGATTGAATATCAGCAGCTTTATGCTGGCAATAAAATCGGGTTTCCATTTGTAGAGCTTGGTTGCAAAAATAACTTCAGGCACTTTCGAAGATGAATGATGCTAGGAAATGAGGTGAAGCCAAACTTTCTGGCTCCCATTCAATGTGTGCAGGCTATGCTGCTAAAGAATCAACAGCCTCATAGATTACCTGGCATTACTATCTTGCAGTTTGTAGAATGATTTAGAATTTACCAGTCACGCACATATGTATTTTGTTATCTGATGCTGTGAGATGGTTGATCCAGGTATTGCCCATTTCCCATAGGGATGAGGTCCCATTTCCAAGTTGGGGAGACTAATGTTTGGTGATTTTAAATGCATTGCCCATGTTTACTAAGCTGATAACTCAAAACACAAAACAAACGAAAAAACAACAGGAACTGAATCCCAAATCTGCTAACCTTTTTCAGGATTGGGACATGCTGCCATTCAAGTTTTAGATGAAGATACCTCTTCCTCTGGCTGGCTTCTCTGTTTACCTAAGTATGGCTTAGTAGACATTTCTGAGCTCCCCAAAATACACTAGCCTTATGCTCACCATACTTATTTGTAATCAATTAGTACTTTAACTTTATTTTCTATGTGGACTATGAGTTCCATGAAGTGGCTTCCCACAGTGCCTAGATGCAGTAAAAGATCTGAAAGTTGCTGCTGAATATGTACACGATGGGTGTTTTCAAAGCAGAGCAAGTCACTCATGCGGCCCTTTCAAGAATCCCATGGCAGGTGCCCAAAGGAAGACTGACAACTTCTAGCTCAGACCATGTTTCTGCTGTGGGAATCATCCCTGCTTCCATCCTGGGGGAAAGGTGCTTCTTACCCATTGCCAATTCAGAGTGGTAGAGGAATGAGAGAGCATGAAAGCTCTCTGAACACATGGAATCTTTCTTATTGCTCCCCCCACAATTCCCTCAACCCTACAGAAGAGGGAGGTATAAGTTCAACTGTCGAGAGAAGATGCATCTGTTTCCCAAAGCAATCCTCTTCTGCCAGGCAGAGAGTTATGATGAAGGGGTTGGCAGAAGTGCCATCATTCCAGATGGAAAGGAGTGACCGTTAGGCGAAGATAAACAATGAAAAGGTCCATTGAAAACCCATAACTTGCGTGATTCAAAATTGGATATAAGACTTAGGGTCTCACTCTCCTTTGGAAATTTGGAAATTCTACCTTGTTTCTGTGAGCTTCTCCCGTGCGGCCGGCACAGCCCAGCTGGCTGGACTCCCAGGTGCCACGCAGAGTCCATCTGTTCAGTCACTCTGTCTGTTGTGTGCTAGTAGAATGAATTGTGTGCATGGGATAGGATCCAGTTAAATTTAAATTTCCTAAAGATACCGAAACTGCAATTTTGAGTTCTGAATTCAATGTGCCCTTAGTGTTAAGAGATTCCCACTGTGGGGGCCCCCCAATATTTTTCAGTCCATGCACTATGGTGCTATAGGGGTTATACTCCGCTGTGCGGCTGATAAATCTAGCTTAGCAAATCCCTGGCTAAGAGTATGTAATGACTACTTCTTTAACAATAAACAGACTAGATGTTCTTAGCACACCTATGCATCAGGTGATATGCTAAATGCTTTCCTTACCTCTTGCCCCCTTTCCCTACCTCTCTTCCTCTCTTTTTCTCACTCACCTGCTTTCCTACTCACCCATTCTCTCTCCCTTACCCTTTCCTCCCTCCCATTTTCCTTTCTTTCCACAAATATTCACTAAGTTCCCTCTGTGTATCAAGTATTCTTCTGAGAATAATATTAGTGACATTACACCCCTTAAAGTTTAGTTGAAGAGATACTAATTAATAACCACATAAACAGATGGTAAATTTCAGATGGCGATACATACTACAAACAGATAAGTAACAGAGAGTAACATGATCTTGGTGCAAGGGTGAAGAACCTCTTCCCTTAGAGCACACAGAAAAGCTTCTCTATGGGAGAGACATTTGAACTGATGTTTTTTTTTTTTTTTTCTGAGTCAAAAAGTATTTGCCATGCAGCAGCCTGTGGGGGAATCACGAGCATTCTCAGGTTAACATCCCAAATGAAGCAGACTTGTTTGTGGAGTGAAAGGAAGCCAGCATCTCTGGAGAAAGATGTGCAATGGGGAGATGCATGCAGACAAGAGATGGAGAGGAAAGCAGGTGGCAGACGGGGTAGAGACGTTGCTGACCTTGGGGAACAAGGCTTCTGTGCATTATCTTCTTTAACACAACAACCCTATGATGTGACTGCAATTTATGTCCCCTTGTGTAGAGAAGTGAGTTAGAGAGAAGAGGTAGATGGTCAGTGGGCAAGTGGCAGGGTCCAGATTTGGAAGTCCAGAGTGAAGACCACTGAAACAAACCATCCACCAAGATACAAGAGGATCTCAGTAGTTATTGGTGTCAACCTTGGAAAAGGCAACTGTATTTGCGAAAACTCATAGTGTTAGTGCTAAATGGAATTTGGGGTCTTTTTGATGCTGTATTGTTTGGCAGGATAGCCAGAGTTTTGGTAGTGGATGAACCCTGCCCATACCATTGCCTGTTTTCTAAGTTCTCCTGCTCTCACAATATTTCTTCATGAATTACATGAGGAATAGTAGCTGGATGGTATTTAAAGTACAATGTGTAGTAACTCTCAGTGTGTAAGTATGGTAAGAGATAGATCAGTTCACCTGTTGGGTTCAAGTCCTAATGTCTAAGTCAAAATTTGACTTCTCAATTTGAAGTACAATAGACATTTCAAGTATAATATGTTCAAAATCAAACTCATTATCCTTAAATCTGCTCTGACTAAAGTAATCGTTCCCACTTGGGGACAAAGCATCTCTATTCTACCAATTGCTCAAACATACATGGAGGAATAAGTTTCTCTGCTATTTTTCTTATGACCCAAATCAATCAATCATGCTGGTTTTATCTTCAAAACATATCTAAGAAATGACTTCTCAACAACTCTGCTGCCACATTTGGAACTGAACCATCCCCATCTTTTGCCTGAGGCATTACAAAGCCACCTAACTGGTTTTCTTATTTCTGCCTTGCACTTCTGAAACTCTTTTCCCAACAGAGGAACCAGAGAAACTTTTAGAAATGTGAATCAAATTAAAGTATCTATGGTAGTATGAGTAATGTGCTTCCAAAATACATCTACCTCCTATTTCCAGAACCTGTGAATATTATTTTATATGATCAAATAATATCACAGGTATGATTACGTTAAGGATATTGAGAAGAGGAGATTATCCTGGATTATCCAGGTAGGTTTGCTGTAACCACAATGGTCTTTATAAAAGGATATTGAAATAGAGCAGAGATGAAAGTGAGATGATAATGGAACCAGAGACTGGAACAATATGCTTTCAAGACAGAGGAGGGGGCCACAAGCAAAGGAAAGCAGGTTGCGTTAGCCCCTGAGAAAGGTCAGGAAACAGATTCTCTACACAGAGCCTCCAGGAGGAACCATTATTTGACCCTTGACCTTGACCTCAGTCCAGCAAAACAGATTTCAGACTTCTGATTTCCAGAACAGTAACAGAATAAATTTGTATTGTTTGCCCTGCCATAGCTGTGGTCATTTGTAACAGCAGCGATAGGAAACTTAGACGGCTCCCACTTATTCCCTCTCATTCTGAGTAAATACAATGTCATCATAAAAACCTACAAGGTCACACACAATGTGCTGCCCATCCACCTCTTCACCAGGACCTGCTTTCCTATCACTTTCCCTTTCGCTCACTCTGTTCCAACCACTTGTTATTCTTCTTGCTCCTCAGAACCCCTGACGAACCCCTGCTCTTTGTCTTTGCCCCTCTGCAAACTTAGACTCCTCTTCTCCCTAAATAGTCTCATGTTCTCCTCCTTCCTTGTCATCTTCTCAGTGAGGATTTTCCCAGTCATTCTACTGGAAATCAGAACACATCTTTTTACCCCTCAATTCAGCTCCATTTCTTGCCTAAATTTTCCCCCAAAGCACTGATCACCATTAGATGAACTCTTGGTTTTACTCAGTTATTTACTGGAATGTAAAATCTGTTTTTGTTTCTTTTGTACACTGCTATAAGCCTACCATCTACCACAACGTCTGCACATGATAGGTGCTTAAACTGTTTTTGCTAACGCAGAGCACCATGCAGCAGATTCGGCGTACAGGCTGAGAGCAAGGGCAAGGCTACAAGAGAACTCTGACTCAGCGAAGTGAGTGCATCTTCACATTGAAGGAGAGGAGAGGCAGCTGACAAACCCTGCCAAGGACAAGTCCTGATTTGACTTAGTAACTAAGCTGCGTGTTGTGGAAGGCATGGAGAGAGGAGCTGAAGATGGGTGAAGGCCTGTTAATGCAGTGGCTCTATCCATTAATATTCATGGCACAATAATTTTTGATCTCTGACCAATTATATTAGCAATTCTCCCTCTATTCCCTGCAAAGAGACTTGGAAAGAGAATGGCTAAAGAAGAGAGTTAATTTCCACCCCCCACCCCCGACCCTATATTGGATTATTTTTAAACTCTCAAAATGTCTCAGGGAAATGAGTTAATAAGGAACTCATATTTCCCAACTTTTTCTCAATGACAAATGATGGCCCATGAGCAAAGCTTAGATTTCAGCATAGGATGTATTCTATGCAAATGGAAAGCTCCTCAGCAGTCATCCATTAGTAATGGTATGGTATACTACACCACATATACTCCACACGGTACAAATGCAAGGGAAATTTACACCCTTAGGGCCCAAAACATGATAAGATTCCAAGAAAAACTTGGTCAGTGCAGCTACAGGAATGGCAAATAGTCCAGCTCACCTGTCAGCAAAAAGGTAATTACCTGAAGCTCTGAGGCCTCCTCTTGAAGCATTTAGAGGAAGACCTGTTATACTGAATGAGTGGTGCTGGCTGAGGGCCTATTCAGGCCACACAGGTCCTGGTCTTGTTCCTGTTGAGTAAGAGAAAACATTTGGAAATTAGTATTTGCCAAACAAACTATGGCAACCATGTCTTCAGGGACAGTCCCTTCTGCCTAACATCCTACTTGAGGAATGAAGGAAGCAAGTTAAAAAGAGGTTAAAGGATCCAGTTGAATCTACACAGTTAATGTTGTGGAGCAAAAGGTCCCAAGGTTTACAGCAACTCTGGCTATCATTAAGTCACCACGCATGTGACACCTTGAAAGATAGGCAATTATAGATCAGTACTGAGAGTGCATGGAAGCTTTCACGGATGAACAAAAACCTGTTTTCCTCATCCCAATCGACCAGTTCTTGCCGTGTGTGCTATGCATCAGAAAACTGACTCACTAGCCACCACATATGAGATGGTTATTGATAAAACAAGAAGGAAAAACTGAAAGGGGAAAAATATCAGGCATCCGGAGAAGCACCCTGCTACTCACCTTCTTCCTTCTGGTGGATTGCCCTATGCCTTCTGCTCTAGAAGTTGGCTTTGAGTCAGCCCCCTTTGGAGACCTGCTGACTGTGTTATAAATATGGGTTTGACGTGTAGCAGATGAGGGTTTTTCAAAACACATGTTCAGTGAAGAGGGAGGTCACAGTTTAAGTGAAATCAACCCAGGTTCTTGGCTGGGCTTGCATGAAAGGTCCTGCAGAAGAAGAACCCTTGCAAAGCCATATAAATGCACCTGGTAATAATCTGATATCCATCACCACCTCTAGATTTTCAGAGGCAGCTAGTCATGGGACCTCCTGTGATGCTGGGATTTCAGTCTCTTCAAGCACACTCCTGTTTTCTATTATTGTCCTATTATAGTCCGGCAACTCTCTGCCCTGAAATTATCTTGTGGGTAATCCTGCCAGCTGGTTCTACACAATGTCGCTCTCGGTAGTCACAGAGCTTCCGGTGGTGGAATGTTCTCCTGTAGCTTTGACCCCTGATGGTGAGGGTAGTATATGCCAGATGACACTAGGTAAACCAGATGGCCTCCAATTTTTTTCTTGGCTTGATTTCTATTTAAAATCGGGTTCTCCACTGATATCATGTATGTTAAAAGCTACTGCTCCTAAGCGGTAATATTTACCTACATATATCTGAAAGAAAATTTGGATGTCCTTAAAAGTTCTTTAATATATTTATTCTACACACTGATCAAGCACACAGTGAAATAGATTCTAAAACTGTACAAAGACGTACAACATAAACATGTCTCCTTTCTCTGCTTCTCTTAAGGGATAAACTTTTATACATATTTATCCAAAAAATCTATCTACTCTTCCATCTATCTATCTATCTATCTATCTATCTATCTATCTATCTATCTATCTATCTTTTTATTTATCCTGTTCCTAATTCCCAGAATTAGAGTCATATTCTTCATATAACTCTACATTTAGCTTTTAATTTTTATTAAAAAGGCATCCAGAAGATAGTGTCATATAAACATATGATCATATACTCAGCATATCCAGGAGTGAATTTGGTTGACTATAAGCAAAAATTATAACACAAACTGACTTAAGCAAACAGAAAACTTGTTATCTCATAAAAAATAGTCTAGCAATAGGGAAGACTCCAGGCATTTTTGATTAAAGCCTTTATAATGGTACCAAAGACCCAAATACTTCCATCTTTTAATTCTGTCACTTTCAACACAGATTTCATCTTATGGATGGTTTTGTGCTCAAAGATGCTGCAGGATTTGCAGGGCTTACCCCAAGACTTGACACTCAAGAGTAAGGCAGTATGCTATCCCTTTCTGTGTGTGTGTGTTTTCCCCTTGGGATAATCAATCCTTTAGTAGAAGTCCTCAAAAGACACTCTCTCTAGCATTTTATTAGCCAGATGGATCATATGTACACTCAGATGTGCAAGATGCATGGAATTATGAGGCCTGCCTTAGACTCATCATCTTGAATGGAACTGAGATTTGAAGTCACGTTTAGCAACCACAACACCCAAGCTCTGGATCAAACTAATAGGCCTGGCATTCTGGGTTCTCAACCTGGCCCTGGACAAGGCAGCAGTTATATCAAGTCAATGGGACCAAAATAGGAGCTGGTATGGACTATAGGGAATTCAGGGAACAAAACTGCTCTGTAAGCATGTCACATGTTTTGTGTCATAGGCAGAGATATGTCTTTTCTTACTGTGTTGCTTGGGGAATAACTTTATTTCCCATGTGTGGATTCAGACATAAATGTGACAAAAATTAGTGCCTTGTTTGAGGGAGATATATTCATCGTTATGGTAACCTGGGTTTTTCAGAGGCTGCAAGAGAAGACTTCAGGAAGGTTGCATGGACACGGTTTGCACTCTAAGACAAAGCAGCTCTCCTAGACCACTGGCTCTGCCTTCCAAGTGTATCTCAGAAGTGTATACTGATCATTTCCACTCCTACAAACTTAGTGCAAGTCCATCTTATCTTCTACCTGGACCACCACATCACCTGCCTGGACCACACTGCTTGATGCCTTGGTTTTGGTCTGTCTGTCTTTTGCTTTCCTTCCTTCGCTTATTTCTCCACACAGCAGCTACATGAGCTTTTACAAACAACCTCCTTTGCCATTCCCTGGCACACATCCTCCCCTAACTTTCTACCTCACTAAGAATAAAATACTAAGAGAGTAAAGCCTTAAAAGTTTTCATCACAAGAAAAAAAAAAGGGATTTTATTATTATATTTGGTGATGGATGTTAACTAGAGTCATTGGGATCATTTTGCTCTATATATGTCATGTCATTAAGTTGTTCAGCTGAAACTAATGTTATACATCTATTTCACTCAAAAAATGAGTAAAATGTACTCTCCTCACCATTAGGTCCAGGGCCTCTCCACCAGGTGATTTAACCTCTTTCTCTCATTCACTGCCCTCCTGCCCTGAGACGCTGTTCTCTCCCCTTGGACATGCCCAGCTCTCAGCCTCTGCAGGTCCTCACACTGAATTCTGGTTGGTCACGTGACTACCCCCTTCAGCTCATCAGGGTCCCACCCCCAACGCCTTCCCTGAGTCCTACAGCTTAAGTAATTCTATCCCATTTGTTCAGCATCTTATCACTATCCAGAATCTTATCTATTTATTTGCTTCCTAATTAATTTTCAGTCTCTGTCTACTAGGAAGAGTCCTGGAGAGCAGAGGTTTTGTTTGGCACTTTATCCTCAGTCCCTAGACTAATGACTGCCTTAATTACTATTTAGGCACTTCATTAATATTTAACAGCAATAGCAAAGTCATTTCCTTTAACCCTTCTTTCCTAGCACTCCCACATCACATGCCACGTGGAGGAGGAGAAAAGGCTGGAGGAGAAAAGGCTACATAGTGTGGGCCTTCGTGCTGGAGGCCTGAAGAACTGCTTTCCACTATTTAAACACTGCCATGTGGAAGAGAGGCTCTGAGGCCAGAGCCTGCTGGTAGGAGTGAGAAACACTGGCACAGCACACAGAAAGAGAATCCCCCAAATGCCAGATCAGTTTTGCCCTCCGGCAAAAGGAATGATTCCTCCTTGCTGAGAGAAATGCTAAGTCAATCCATGTTATAAAAGGCTGTGGCAGGAAGGAAAGCTGCATCCAGGGAGCAGAGGCAGCATCTGGGGAGAGAAGGAAGTGATGGGGAAGCTGCACAAGGAGAGAAAAGGATGGGAAAAGAAGGATGCAGTTAGGTGTCACCACGGGCCTTGCTCTGAGTCCCATCTAGTACTCTCGGGTGGAGGACAGAATTCCTGTCTCATTAAGTTTGGATATTGACTGTACTCCTTGAACGTGAAATCTAACTGAGACTGAGCCACTTGAGTCTTCAGATCATAGTGGTTGTAAAAAAATTTTAAAAAAATGCCCCAAATGGGAAAAATGACCTGATGACGAAGTTTAGATCTTGTCATTTGAAAATAAAATAGAAACTCAAAGACAATTTGCTAGAGACTGAAGCTTCAACTCTCCTGAGTGTGGCTTAATCTCTTGTCAGGTAGGAAGAGCTCTGGGGCCTTTAAACTTGACCACAGCTGGCCTCTCAGCAGAGAGTTGGCCTGTTTGGGTTTGCAAATGGGTGCAGTAAGGGGACATCGATCGTTTCTGTCTTCTCATCTGTAATTCCATACCCTGATCAGAAAATGGAGGTGTGTGTGGGGATCGGGCTGTGGGGAGTGGGGTGGGTATCAGGGTAGGGTGTGTGATCTCTGGCCAGCAGCTAACCTTTGTGGGGCTTCCTTCCACTTCATGAGTTCTTGGGGCAGGGGAGCTCTCCAAGTGGAGAGAAAAGATGGTCTGGTGTAGGAGCTGTGCTGACCGCATGAATGTTACTGGCAAACAACGATGGCCCTGGCAGGCTGGAGCAAGGTTGCCAGTGAGCCTGTGTGACCGCATGAGAGCCCCTGCCCTCGGCTGGGCCCTTCTGTTGACTTATGCCCCAAGGGGTTGAGAGAAGACACTCAGCTCTTTTCTGGTTATTTTCTATTTAGCAAAGTTGCAGGTCTGCGTCTTTTGCTATTGCATAATCCTCAGAAAGTTAAGGTTTAGAATGAAACTGGAAAATATAAGGGGGGGATGGCATTAGGAGGGACATAAAATTCTATAATTGAAATCACTCTTATTTTGCTTTAAAGTATGTAAAGACTGATCTAACCTCTTGTCGCTCAAATGGTTGCTGTGAGTGCCAATTTTTTTTTTAAAAGATTGATTTATTTATACATACAAGAGCTGGGGTATAGGCAAGAGTCCAGGGCAGTGAGAGGACTCACCAGAGACAGAGCCGGGAACAGAACAGGCAGACTGACTGAAACACACTGCTGAGGGGAATAGCGGGCGAGGCAGGAGAGGTCTGCTGCACCATGTGTGTCCCCTCCCTGGCCGGCGGCAGGGATCGAACTCGTGCTGCAGTGGCTGCAGTTTGCTTCATAGTGCATTGCTTAACTCACTGCACCACCAGGGAGGCCCCTGTGAGTGCTAATTTTTAACTTAATAAAAATATTATAGTAATCATAGTTTAATTGATAAAATAAGAAAGAAAAAGAGTAAGGTCAGAAAGGCACCATGTGAAGTACGGAGCACAAATCTAGGTACACCAAGTACCTTTACAAGTGAGGGGAAGAAAAGTATGGTTAGAAAATTCTGAGTAGATTCTTCTGCCACAAGTATTTCTGACATGTGTAGAATTATAGATGAGAACTCGTCCCTTCTTCCTTGCTCTTCATTGCTGACCTGAAATTTGATATTCCTTTTGATAGTTTTTTACTGACACAAAAGGCTTTCTATGACCATGACCTGCTCCTATTCTGCTCCCCTTACTTTATCTCTCTATAACTCCCCCCCCCCCCCAGTCTTTTATTATTGTGATGACCTTTAAGTGCTTCCTCATAGATAGTACCTCCTGCATTAGTTTGCCTGGGCTGCCATAACAGACACCACAGACAGAACGTCTCACCATTCTGTAGCCTGGGCATCTCAGGTCAAGGTGGAGGCAGGCTTGGCTCCTCCTGCGGCCTCTCTCCTTGACTTGCAAGCAACTGTCTCCTCACCGTGTCCTCACATGGTCTTTTCTCTGTTTACAGCCCCCTGGTGTCTCTTCCTCTCCCCACCGGAACATCTGTCCTATTGGATTTGGTCCCACCTAAGTTTAACTTAACAGTCCTTTAAAGACCCCATTTCCAAATACAGTCATATTAGGATGTCACGGGGATTAGGGCTTCAACATATGAATGTGGGGGAACACATTTCTGCCCGTAACTCCACCTCAGTCTTTGTTTAAATTTTTGCACCTCAAATTTGTGACCTCAGGTAAGTCACTTAGTCTCTTTTATCCTGCGTTCCTCATCCTCTTCTGTTTTTGAAAATACTAAGTATTCTTTAATCCATCTCAAAATTGCCATCCTTCCTTCCCTCCCTCTGTACATGCCTATCCCTTTATTTGAATAAGAAACACTTGTACATGGTACAACAATAAAAGTACAATATTGCTATGATATAAACAATAAACTCTTTCATACCCAAATTCCTCATCCTTCTGGAAGCAAATGGTTAAATATCAATTTTGGGAGTTCCCCTACCACCCCATCCTGCCCACTGCTCAACCCTGCCTAGACAAAGGGGTGACCCTAACTGAGACTTGGGAGTCTGCTACAGGGCCTCATATGTATGGGGTCCCTCCCAACCCTTGAGGGTGGGGGTGCTCCTTTCCTGGGAGGGGATACACACAGCTGGGCTTTTGAGTGACATGGACTTGGACTTGAATCCAAGCACCAGAACTCACCAGCTGGGTACTTAGGGCAAATTGTTTCATCACTTTGGAACTGTTTACTTGTCTAAAGAGAGATAAGACTTTTATTTTATTTAGGGAGCTGCAGGATGACTGGAGAAGCTGTTTGGGAATGTCCCTCTGGGGCTGTGGCCTTGGGGCTTGTGCAGCCACTGTGGTGGCATGAGCAGGCGGAGGCCGCTTTACTGTCAGCCTGTCCAGTGGCTCCTTGGAGGGCAGGGCCACATGTAGTATATGCAACTCTCTACCTTTGCAGACCACATCAACTCTAACTTAGCCCTGCACTGGAGCTAATAAACATTCCATTACATGTAAAACTAGATCCATCTGGCATGCAAAAGGCAATTAACTGTTTGGGGGTGGGAAGATGTGGGTGCAACCCAGTTCTGTCACCTAATTGAGGTATGGCCTCAGGCAACTCACTTAGCCTCTCTTATCCTGAGGTCTCAGTGTGTGGCTGTGGGATGGATGAAAAGAGAAGTCCCAGGCCAGGTCATCACAGGAGGCAGAGCTGGATGAGGAGGAGCAGGTGGTGGGATGGTCTGTCATACCAGTTCATTCTCTCACCACTCACATAAAATTATCCTTGTGAGGGTACAAAGTGTCCCTCATTTTTCTCCCCCTCTTCATATTGAGAGGCCTGGAGGGAAGATGAGTAGCTAAGGTCCAGGCAAGTGATAGGAGCGTAATTCTTTTCCTAAGTTCTAACAGTTTGAAACTATCGCTATAATTTTCTGTTCTACTGTCAAGTTGGCTTGAGTGAGTCCTCTGATCATCATTAGAGAAAACCTCATGTGGTGACGTGGTAGACGATGAAGTCCCCGTGGCACGGTGCGTGTTCATCTTCCTGAGATACAATGTGCCATGGAGCTGCGGGACCTCAGTCACTGGTGCCATAAGTATCTCAGCGCAAGTTCCAACTGAGGCATTCAGTGCTCTGGTACCTCATGTGGTATTCCAGAAACTTCATCTGACTGTAGTTAAGAGCAAAGCATACTCTCTGACAGCATCCATTGTCTGCATCTCCTAGATGATATCTGGGAGATCTTAATATTCAAAAAGAAGAGAGCAGTCTTGAGACAGAAGTCAGGGAAGGTGAGCAGGTAGGTGTGTGGTGGGGCGAGGGTGCCCACCCAGCAGAGATTTAGAAGGAGGAGACAGAATTTGCCTAGGTTAGTGTTTCTCAAACATTTTAGTCCCTGGACATCTTCACACTCATAAAAATTATTGAGGGTCCTAAGATTGTTTTGCTTTTGTGGACTATATCTATATTAACACATTAAAACTAGAAAAAGAAGTTAAATTTTTATATATTTATTTGAAAAGAACAATATAAGCTATTAACACTAGAACTATTATCTCTATATATACATCATGTCTCTGGAAAACTCCAATTTACACTCTAGAGAGAATGAAAGCAAAAAAGGCAAAATTATATATCTTAATATAAAAATATTATCTTAATATAAAAATTATTTTAACTTAGTGGACCTCCAGCAAATGTCTTGGGGATATCTGAGAACCACTGTTCTAGGCAAGGAGACTGGAAATAAGGAGCTGTGGGGGGTGGAGTTAGAGAAAGAAGGGCAGAGATCTCTCTTTTGGTTGTAATGACAGCACTGTAAGTATTTATTAGGCTAGTTCATGGTTATAATTTCATATAATCCTTCATAATAACTCATGAGAGGAGATACTATTTTAAGCCCATTTTATGGATTAATAAATGGGGCACAGAAAGGTTAAAACACAAAGTCAGCCCAATTTCTATGACAAATATCAGAAAGGACAAATTAGGCTTCTTATGCAGACTGCTATTGATTGTTATATTTAAAGCACACAGATAGCAACAAACGACTTGAGTGACAGTCTCCTGCAAACCAGCTCCAGGGGAGAGTCACTTAGCTCTGGAGGGTAACATGGAGGAATTTGCTAGTTCCAGGAAACAGGACCACTTGCCAGCCATAGCTGTGCGCTGTCCACTGACCACTTGGGTGAGGTCCTCCCTGGGAATTGCTCACAGAGAGCTGCCAATCCTGAGTCACAGGCCTTCCCTGGGCAGCCCTAAACCAGCACTGTAAGCAGGTACAGTAGATAACGTATATGCAGTATATACAGACCCGAGGCAAGACGCTGCTTAAAGGTTATCTGATTCCAGACTTACTGACCGGAGCCCCTTCTGCCCTATGCCTCGTCCCCTTCCTCCCCTTGCTACTGGTGGGGATGCCCAGGGCACTTCTCAGTGTGTGTTCTGGACCCACATCTCCCGCTCAGAGTCTGTTTCCCAGGGGAACCAATGCTGTTTAAGACAATGGCAGACTCCTAACCCTTCTACCATTCACCCTGTTCTTTCCAACTGCTTTTAAAGATGCAGTCTGCTCGTGGTTGCTACCGGCCTCTTTGCACTCAGCACCCAAGCTACAAGGTTTATCTGGCCTACCCAGGGTGGTGTTTGCCCCAGTCCATGAAAGGGTCACAGTATAGTACACACTTCTAATATTACGCACTTTGTTTGTCGTCTGTTATAGGGAATTTGGGGGGAAGATTTAAGCCCTCTTAGCTCCTTGGTTTTCAGTTTGACCCAATATACCTTTTTTCTTCTGAACCAACTTATTTTTGTGCAGTCTCATCTTCCCTGCTGTGATTTGGAAGTAGGACAATTTCCAGTGTTATTTTTAATCATGGAGCACTCAGGGAGATAATGATATTGATTAAAATGTGAGCCTAAGAAAGATTCCTTGAGAGGAATACGGGAAGAAATGAGCTTTCCTCTAAAGCCCCACTAGGTGGCATTTTCTTAAAGTGGTACTGGTATCCAGTTACTAGAAGGATCACACTGCTACTATTCTTAAAGGGCTAGTAGGAGGTCTTTGAACATTTAAACATCCAGGTGAAGGCAGTGAGGATTCTAAAACCAAAGGCTGTCATATTAGAACATCTAGACCCATACCATTCAAGTCTAGCTTAGCCTGAAAAGCAAATGGAGACGAGAGGATTTCTAACCTGGGCTCTGGCAGTCATTTTTTGTGTGCTGTGCAAATCACTTTGCCTCTCTGGGCTGATTTCTTCTTTTAAATGAGAAGCAAACTAGATGATCTTCTAGTTTTTTTTTTTCTTCAAATACATATAATTCTAATTAATTCATGAATGTGTTTTAAATTACCTGGTTTTTCATACCCTCCTCATCAAATGTATCATAAAGATCAAATTTAACCATTTGGCTTATTTAGGAAATACTTTATCTGAAACATTATAATTCCAACTAATCTCAATTGTCAATGAGGACCCTGTAGAGGCATTTCTTCTCATACTGAGTTTCAGACTCTTTTATTTTAAGCCAAACAAGTTTAGTGGCTGACAACCTCTTTTCTACCCTTTCAAGCGGTTGTGGAATGAGTTTCTTTGAAACCCAGAGAAACTCATCGGAGAGCACAAGAGAGGTCTTCACAGATAATTATCAGCATTAGACAGGTGAAGAGCATGCAACTCTCTTGTCCAGTTCTGCAAAAGAAAACTCTTTAAAGTTTCCATTTTCCAGATTGCTTTTACCTGAAACTATAAAAGATCCCACTGAACAGAGGCTTCTAATACTGCACAATGACATAGAGTTTTTGCCCACCTTTCTACCTCTAAGGTTTAATAAAACAGTGGGGAAAATGCAAGCCAAGTCTCAAAGCCTCAGCTCTTCTGGGCTATGACTTTGGGGTGAGGAGAAGGAAGTTTTAACTCATTCTGTCTTCCTACTCTACTGCGGACCCAGATATAGTGGTCTGAAATCTGCTTGTCTCTTACCCCCATTGTCATCCTCACCCCAAATTCACAGAAGTTAGAAGAGACTTAGCTGCTGCCTAGCTCCATGATCAAGGGTATTCCTTGAATTAACAGTCACTTCAGGGAAAAAAAAAAAAAACAGTGCTTTTATCAAAGACATTTTAGAAAGGCAGCAAAGTGTCACAGCGGACATCTGCATTCAGACTCCTTGGGAATCTGACAGCCAGGAACCCTACTGGTATAACCTATTATTTTGCAAACCCATGGAATGTTCTTTTGGGGGGGATATGGCTCTCATTTAACCATTTTATTTTGTAGATTATTAATAAAAAGAGGTTAGTCAAGAAATGAAACACAATAAAAATGGGAGGAAGAACTGAACTTGGAAGCTCTGAATTCCTGGTTTTGAGCCCTATTCTTTTTCCCACCAGACAATCTCATTGCAGACCCAAATCTAGATCATCCTCTACAGTTTTTCAAAATGCAATATGAATTATACACATTTGAAAACAAAAATGAATTTGATAGTTTCGTTCAGTGTTATCTTACTAATGAGAGAAGACTCAGAGAAGTTAAGTGACCTTCTCAAGGTCATACAGCTAATTGTGAACAGAAGTAGAGATGAGAGGTGAATCTGCTAACAGTCTGTCCAGGAATGACACCCACAATCACATCATCTCTCCATTTTTAACCCATACTTTTGAATTAAGAATGAACAAGTTTATACCTCTGTCATTCTATACATAAGTCATTATTGGCCAGTCACAAATTCCATAGAATAGGCTTGTTTCTTTTGCCTTAGTTGAGGAATGTGACAATTGGACAGATAAGCTTTAATGACACTGTCTATAAGGAAGAGTTAATAAAAATCAGGATCAGAATGAAAAAATGTCAAATATAAAATGCTGATTATAAACTCACATTTAAAGTTTGGGCTAGACTAGTCAAATGAAAAATCATGCATTTAATAAATTTTTTCAGTGTTAATGTCTATTTACTGAAGTTTTTAAAATAGAGATTTAATGATATGAAACATAAAAATATGAAATATAGATTTTCTAAGATTCAATTCTAGTCCTGGGTAATAGAGACAAAGAGCTCAAATATTAAAGATAATAACAGAACTAAAGATAGATAATATTTACTGTTTAGACACTACCAGGCACTCTTTACAATAAACTTAGTAACTTAGTAAATGGGTATGTCAGTTTTATGGATGATCAAGCTAAGCTCCAAGAAGAAACTGGCAAATGTCACACTACAGAATATGGTACAACAAGGATTTGAACACAGGAAGGTAGTTCTTAGAACTGCAAGTCTTTAAGCACTTGACATTGCATTGAGAAATACCTCAGTGAAAACTGAATCTGAAAATTCAATATTAGAAATGTCTTTCTCCCTTGAATGCCAAATGTCTTCTGTAGCAGGAAGCACTGAAGTCCATGTGTCCACCCACTTGAGTCACTGATGTCACTGGTGACCACTTCTGCGATAAAGCTTTGAGCCATACATTCTGTAGGCACCTAAGGATCCACACAAACATTTCTCCATGATTTATATGCATAAAAAATTACATGATTTGGAGAAGAAAATGAACAGAAGGCAAGTATAGCATAGCAAAAGTCTACCATCCCAAAATATGCCTTTTTGGTAAAAGGTTGATTTTGTGGGAGGGGGTTTAAAAACTGGGGTGGTGTTAGATTTTGAAAAAGATATTTGCAAAATATCTTTTGTAAGGGGAGTGCCAGGCAGTCCTAATCACCTTATCTGTCTTCAATGGAGAAGACAGAACTTAATCTGCAAATCTTTGTCTATTGTACCATCCCCAGGCAATTCTCTACTGACTTTTTTCTCCCCCACAAAATTCTCTCTTAGCTATTCTATTTAAAATGTTGTCTGAAATCATGTGGGCCTGGTCAGTTACTCAATCATGTTGGGTCTTCCCCATGTATACATGAGGTATAAGTATGTTATTATTAAGCTTTTTGGGGGGGATTTTTTTCCTATTACTCTGTCCAATGCTTGTTTGATTTTTGACCAGCCTAGAAGAAGCCAAGGAGTAATGGGAAGATTTCTTTTGCACACCAAAATAAACGTCCGAGCTCCGGGAAGAAAGAGTTTCCCAAAGAAATTATGATGGACATAAGATGACCTTAAGTATAGCCTGCATAAGAAAAGGGGTCTGAAGGAAGTTGGAATGCTTTCAAAATGTGCTTATTTGCAAGATTTCTGCCCACTTGAATGAACTCTGTAATAACCTTTGTTTGCTTTCCCCTATATCAAGGTGATGGCAATTTTCTCTTTGCCCTTTGGAGAATAGAACCAGTCATTTGAATGACTGGCCTCACGGCTCTGGGAAGGCTCAAGTGTCACTGAGATTTCTGAGTTTCCAGGGACTTGCTTCCCACTGAGACGCCTGTCTCCACTGCCAAAGCTCACTTTCCTCTTTCCAGAGAAAGAGAGTTAGTGCCTCCTGAGTTAAATCACCATACTGAGGACTTACTTGAAAGGTTATGAGGAGAGGTTACACTGTGTTCTGCAGAGTTTTCTGCCTCCTCTGCTCTCCTCATTTCCTCTTTGCCACTCCCTCTCACTTTTCTCTTTCCTTCTCAGGAACAAATTCCCCTTCCTGACATAGGCAGGTGGCTCTTGTTCTTCTCTGAATGTTTGGTGTCACTGACATGCATTCCCCACAGCTACTCAACACCCCAAGAGAGCCTCTCATGGCATTCTTCCAAGAAATGTGGCTTGTTATCTAAGAGAATTTTTGTAGCATACCACCAAGAATAAAATTTTCCCTGCTTGTTATAACCATATGTGCTTGAAAATGGCAAAATCGTGTCTTTTTAAATTTTCTGTTTCTTCTTACCAATACAGTAATGCAGACAACCTGTCTTCTTGGTTATTGAATACTAATACTTTAAGAGAAAATTATTCTATTTTTAAAAATTACTATGTCTGTAGTGTCTGCTATCTTATGCCTCCCCCTTTCTTAAAAAGGAAAGTAGGAAGGATTTGGCTTAATTTTCTTCAAGGAGGAATAAAATTCACCAGGAAGGTGAAATGATGAGTCTAACTCAGATGAGCACATATATGACAGCAACATCCATGTTCTCTCTTTATGTACTCCATAACCCTGATAGGCACCCCCCAATACCTAGTTTAGGAGATCACCAATTTCACCAGTTTAGGGCAACAAAAAATCCGCTACCACAAATTTGTTTTTTGACATAAGATTAATGGGAATGGCTCTACAGCCTGGGTGGAAGTTGCTTTTGAAGATGACACTCACATGTAAACTTTTATAAGGGGCATGTGCCAGTGGGAACTAATCTCCTTATCTCTTCCACAGTGAAGGCAGAGCTTAATCTGCATACTTCTCTCTACTGAACTTTCCCTGTAATCTCCCTAACTGACCTTTCCTTCTGCCCCCAAAGTGCTTTCATTGTAGCTATGCTATTCAAGATGGCATCTGAAGTCATGTGTATGGGTTAGGCTGGGTCTCTCCCCTGTGCTTAGGAAGTGTACATGTTATTAGTAGACGTCTTTTTGCCTTTTTCTCCTATACTCTGTCTGATGCTTGACTGATTATTTGGCAGCCTAGAAGTACATAGAGGGGTAAGCAATGATTTCCTTTGCTCCCCAATACAGCAAGCACAAACCATGGCAAGATCTGCAGCTTAATTCTGAGATGGGATGCCACCACAAAGAGAGAAAAAGAACAAAAGAACAAAGACAAAGAAACTCTCCATCACCATTGAATTTACAGGACTTTGGTCAAGGAGGAACGTGCTTTTAATGGAGTAGGGTCATTACTAAAGCTTAAGTAGCTTCCTTTTGCTCTTGAGACAAAAACCAAGCTCCTCAGTGACCTGGTCTTGCCTCTTATTCTCACCTGAATTACCTGTTCTCTCTTTAATCTGCCACCTGACTTCTCTGCAGCTCCTCAAATGAGCCCTGCCCTTGCCCCAGACTCCCCACCATGCCCTTCATACTGCTTAAACCACATTCCTGTCTCACCTACCACCTTTCCACCTACATCCATCTTTCAGCTTTTTCTGGTTCTACAGGTTCCACTTGTCTCCTTTGAAAAGCTCTTCTCACTACTGTTCCCCACTTTGCCCTATTTATTGACACTATGTTAGGCAGGAGGGGGGGTCTCCTGTGGCTGAGGAAGCTCCATGACACTGGACACTATCAGGCTGAGGCCAAGTCTTTACAAAGTAGAAGGTAACATTTTCTCCGCTAGAGATGCCAGGCTGGCCCACTACCCACATTCTGATGTGACTCTGTCTCTAGAAGGGACCTCTCCCCAAAACATATTTTAGATGACAGAAAGTTTTCACCACTAACAAACCTTCAGGCTAACAGCCATCTACCTAATGACATGAATCCACCATGAAAAGGTCACAGGCATGAGGAGATGGCCAATTTGAGAGATGGAGTGACCTCATGCAGGGAAGAGCAGAGCAAAGACCCAGCCCTTTAGCGATGCTGGTTTAAAATGGCTTAAGTAAAGCCTTCCTGTCTCCCAGGAGCAGCCTGCAGACTGCCTCTCTGTTGCAGACTCCCTTAGGCTGAATTGCAGAAGCTGGAATAAATTCTTGCTTGTTATCTGCAGGATTAGAGTCACTGCTAGAATCTACTTCTCAGAATTCAGAATCCAGTAACAACAGAATTTCTTCTGGTCTCTAGGTACCAGCAGACCTCAGCCAGGTCTGAGGCAGGACTTAGCGAAGTCACCGACACATAGCAGACTTTACAAAGATAATGTAAATGGATGTTTGAGCCAGGCAGCATGGAAGCATGTTTTGCATTGTCTGTGCTTGGCTGGTTGCTTTGTCCATTCTGCAAAGGGCTGTTAGGCCTCACCCGCCTGTGTGTGTGAAGGAACCTAGGGTCTCGCTGCCATAAGCCACACCGTCGGTGCTGACAACCAAGCAGGAGGTTTCCTGGGAGGCCCTCTGGGGGCTCAGGAACTGAGCATAGACTTAGTCTTAGCCAAACCTCCCTATCTAGAGCCATCCAGAATCTCCTTAACGCTGTCCAACATGTTCCACCCCCCAGTGCTTCGTGATGACCCTTTAAGCTGCCAGGTCAGCAGTATTACAACGAGCCAGGAGCTCTGGTCCTGCTGCAGTCCCGGTGACTTTCAGGCTCTGGTTCTGCAATTTCCAAAAGGATTGCAAGGACTCTTGGGGTTAGTAACTGAATTTAATCTGTCAGTCTGGCTATTTCCTCCAAAAAGGGAAAACATTTTAAAATCACACGTTAGATTGCTTATTCCTTCAACCTTCAGAACCCACACAGCCTGGCTGCTCCCTGGATGCTTCCTAAACTAGCCTGGGCTATTGTTACTTTTCTGTGTCCATTCTCTCCCTCAGGTTGTTTCATAAGCAGTGAGGCCAGCATATACGCATGCATTGTATATATAACAGTGCACTATTATTCAGTGTGTGTGTGTGTGTGTGTGTGTTGTCTCCCCATGGAGTTCCTTGAGGACAAAGACCTGTGTATTTCTGTTGTAATATATAACAGAATCAGGGAGGAAATTTCTTCCTCTCCCTCTGGGTCCTTCTCAAACTGGATAGGCAACCCAATTAACATCAGACAGACTAGTAGGAAAAAAGAATAAATTTAGTTATATATATGGATATAGATTCTAAAATTAAAATGATGCTGTGACATGTGTGTGTGTGTGTGTGTGTGTGTGTCATCAGGACATGTCTATTTCCAGTGTAAGGGAACTAGCATGGAGAGGAGAAGCTGACTCCCATGATAAAGGCCAGTTGCTCTGGAATTAGATGTCTGTCTTACCATGCCAACATATTTCTCTGATGGAAAGATTATTTCTAATTAAATGAATCTTAATTCTGGGTAATACTCCCAATTTTCATTCTCTTTGGTAGTTAATGGAATGGTAAATGTTTCCTCTGAACACACAGGGCTTCAACTGACCTCAATTCAAAATAATCCACTTGCCAAGGACAATCAAGGTGAAGCCTATTCTTCAATAGACACCACAGAGTTAGTATGGTCCTCAGCTAAGAATGTAGGTCCCAAAATAATATGTCCCAACATGGGTTTTCCAGAAGCAGACACTGAGCTTGAGTTTAGGTTGCAGGCTATTTGTTAGGGATCCACATATATAGAAGGGAGGTGGGAGAAGGTAAATGGGCAGACGGAGAAGTTCAACTGGGATCAGACCAACAAAACTATTCCTAATCCCACCAGGGGCAGACAATGGGGTGTTTCTATCCACCTCCTCTCACCTGACCAGTCATTGTAGGTGAGGCTCCCCTAATAGAAACATGATTGGGTGGCTTTTTGCCATTGGAACAAAGCATGGGGATTTCCTTCCAGCTTCCACCCACCATAAAGTAGATGGCACTCAACTGAAAAGTCTTATGAGATTAAAGTTTGATAAATACTTGTGGAATGAAATCCCATTAACCAGGTTCCTGGGTATGCTTAAGACCACCCAATATAACTAGACTCTACCAAGTAAGGAGCAAATAAGAATGCTGCCTGGTCCTGGAATGATATTGGCAAGATAATGATTACCCCCACAATTTAGAAGATTGCTGGACACACAGGAAAACTCACATTTCCAAAATCCATGCAGGGCTATGTCTCTTCATAGACAGTTCTAATTCGATGAGTATTTGGGGAACAGAAATCCTACACACCCAACCATGTGCTCAACTCAAAATATTTTCCCAACAGAGCCTGACATCTTGTGTCACTTTGACATAGATAAAGGCACAAATACATCACCTGGCAACTAAAACCTTGAGGTAGCAATACAACTCCTTATTGCAAGCCTACTATGTACTAGGCATTTTATAAAGTCCCACCCTCTGCTAAGCACTTTTCTTGGATCATCTTACGTATCATAACATAAATTCTCCGTCTTCCATTTTATAGATAAGGAGATTGAAGTTTCCCATCGGGAAGCAACTTGCCCCAAATCACAAGCTAGTACACAGTAGAACTGGAATTTAACAGTTTGACCCTAGAGGGATTTTTAAGTTTCTTTACAAGGATGCTATCTTCCATTAAAGCACCTGCCTACTTCTGAAATTGCTTTCATAAGTCCCTAGGGTTTCAGGACCTCAGGGGGTAGGCCCAAGGTTTTAATAGGCAGAAAGCTATTCTGCATTATAATAGCAAGGAAAGGAATTTATATTCCTTCCAGAAGGGAATCAGATGGGTCAGGTAGATGGTCCCATGATGGAGGAAGAGTAAGAAGGAAATCTCTTCCCATCAAACCAATAGCAACTCCACTGAAGGTCATTAGGAGAGCAAACAAATGAATTTATGTAACATGAACTTCCTCTTCTATCTTATAGACTTCAGTGAACTTGATACTGCTCATAAAGACATTTGTGTGTGTGTTCTTCAGAGAAATCTGAGGAAGAGCTAGAGTGTGCATTCATGGGGGGGTCATAGAAGTAGCCCCCTGATATGAAGGACCCCCAGGACAGGAGAACACCCCATCATTGGGTTTTCAATTGATATTTCCATCATAGGGCTGGAGAAAGAGTGACCAGAAAACATTCACTCACTACAAGTCATTCAGAAAATAAAGACAAGCCATGTCTCACAGGCTGAACTTTTTCTTCTAAGACCTTGAACTGTAATCAAATAGCGGTCAGGGGAAATATTGAAACAAACAAAACAAACAAAAAGCTTCAAATATTTTGATTCTTCTCCTTGATCTTTAATTTCGATCTCTTTGACCTGAGTCAGAGAGGCCCAGGGAAAAGTGAAAGCCACAAATAAGAACCCTCCTGAGTGATGGATGTATGATGAAAAGAGGCTCTGATCACAGCCATTGCAAATCTACCTTCTCTCCCATGAGAGTCACCACCATATAATGAGGTCATAGTTCACAGAATGGATTCAAACAGGGGACATTCAGGTCCAGGGAGCTGAAGAAGCTGCACAAAGTTGGAGACGCTATTTCTTCCCATGACAGCTGTGAGGCAGTCATGAAATTTAAATCTGGGGATATCTGCATTCTTTCAGGAAGCCAGCACCTCCAAAGGGCCAATGCTTATATAAAAAGGAACATGAAATAGGAAAGCTTGTTATTGTCAGGACACAAAGGAAATCATCAGGTACCCCTCTGGGTTCTTCCAGGCTGGCAAATAAACAAGTATCAAACAAAATGATAAGAAAAAAAAAATCTAAAAGATGTCTGACAACAACATGTCTACCTCCTGTACACATGGAAGAGACCCAGCATGAGTATCTTCCCCCATGTGGCTTCAGATGACATCTAAGCAACTTAACTAAGATGGAACAGTTTTGAGGTGAGGAGAAAGAGATCAGTTAGGGAGGTTACAAGGGAAGGCACAGTAGACAAAACTATGCAGATTAAGTGCTGCTTTCTTCAATGAAAAGAGATAAGGAGATTAGGCCTTCTTAGGAGAGGCCCTACAAAGAGAAGTTACATATAAATATCAAAAGCAACCTCCATCTGGCATTTAAAGCTCCTTGGTGAAATCAAAGCTTTTAAAAAGACATTTTGGGGTGGTTGATTTTTGCTCCCCTATACTATCAGTGTTATATCCAAACCCAGCTTGAATAATCTCCCTGGTTTTCTTTTCCATGGCTACTGGTAGGATTTGTGATCTAGTTGTCTTCATTTGATCCACAGCTAGAGGTAGAAGAAGCAGACAAACACAGATAAAGATCTGAACTTGGAACATTTACTCCAAATTCTGTCCCCCCTCTTCTTAGTGCTGGTGACACAAGGGAGATAAGAAAGGATCCATGCCACTGTGGAGCTCTTTTGTGGGTGAAGAAAGGAAAAGCAGCTTAGCCTCCTCACAACTGGTTCTGCAATGGGGAAGGCACACCCCATTCTACAGAGCAGGCAGCAGTGAGACCTGGCACCCTGGCACCTCCTGGGAGGTCCTGACAGGATGGGAGGCTGACACTGACATGGTGGCTTCAAGGCAGCTGCTCACTTTCCCCTTTCTCTTTGGACAGATTCACTCTAAGAAACAGCTGCCCCTTCTGGGGGAAGAACTGGGTGTCGGGGGGTCTCTGCTGATCCCCCGTTCTGAGCAGGATGGCCTGTTACCTCTGATGAGGGAGGCCCCTCTGATAACTCACAGAATTCCCTACAGGAAACATTATCTTTCCAGGAAGGAGGAAGGCCTGACATGTATTATTCACACATGGCCACATCCTACAGGTAGAAGAAAAGCTGAGGCATTGTGACCAACTGAAGGTCCCCAGACAGAGTAGCCAAATACAATGTGTGATCCTAGACTGGATCCTGTACTGGGTCTAAAGCTATGTGATGAAAGACAGTACTGGGTGAAACCATAAGAAATGGAGGCAGCAGATTAAATAGAAGTTCTTGTGCAGTTTGCTCAGAATGGTGCTGATGGGACAGAAGAGAATGTCTCTCATTTTGGGAAATACACGTGAAAGTTAGGAGAAGTAAAGGCAATGATAGAAAGTTACAGTCCCATATTTAGCAAAAGGAGTGGTCATGTGACTGCATAGCGTGAAGACAGGTAAAACAAAATGTTCAAATGAGGGACATTTGGGTTAATAGTATATGAAACCCCTATTCACACAACCTCTCTGTAAAATGGAGTTCTTTTCAAATGAAACGTTTTATAAAATGACCCATGACCCTAACTTTTTCACTCCCACTTTGAGATTTTCCAAACTGTGTTTCCCACAAGAGGCCCCCAGAGATGTGTAACCCAGAGAATCCTTTGACCTGGTATTGACCCAGGCAAATGCCCAGAGGTAGACCTATCACACTGAGGCTCCAACAGTTCAGCCAGGGTTTTACAAAATCATGGTAGAAAACAGCAAAATATATGAAAGACATTCATGAAAATGATGCATATACAGGGAAAATCAATCCAATCAGGAAAACATAACAACAGGCTACTGTAGTTGATGCAGAGATGCCAGAACAGGTCAGAAAGACAACAGAACACAGCCCAGGAATCAATCTCAACATGCACAGACATTTTATGTTGGAAACCGAAAGCATTTCAGAAGTTAACAGTCAATATATTTAGTTGAAGAAAGTAAGAAAATTAGAAATGGATTTTTTTGAAGGATAGAAAATAGGAAGTTAAAAATATCAGAAACATTGGGGCTGATACCCCAACTTTCTAGCTCAAATGATAATATGGAATCTGACCAAAAGATTTACCCAAGAGAAACCTGGGGACAGCGAGACATAGGATGAACAGGTATAGAGATGAACATGTGTCTATTTTTGTTTGAGGACACACAGAGATTTTTTGTTTGGGGACACACCTCCTGCCGTCCACATACCTTTTTGACTGTAAGGATTGAATGGCTCACACAGCTAAAACATCATATTCAAGAAAATCAATCAGAGCAGGAGTAAGTAAATAAGCTATTTCTGTGAGTATTTTAGACTTTGCAGACCAAGAATTGCAAAATTGAGGCTATCATGTAGGAGGCAGTGGAACTTTCAAAGCAGATTCCCAATTCTTGGTATAGACCAAAGGCACGATGCCCTTCCCTTGAGTGTGATAGCTTCGTAGCTATGATGGTGTGTTATTTTCTCGATTAAGTTACATTACCTGCCAAAGGTGCTGAGATGGTCATGATGCTTATGTTATATAATACAAGCTTATGTCATAGAAGACAGATAATTTATTGATGGCTTCTGAAGGGGCTAATTGTTGGTTAGGACCCCAGGATTGTCTTGAGGATTTGAGAGAGAATGTCAAGAAGAAAACAAAGATCTAAGTGCTACAATCAAGGGACTGAATTGTGCCAGGAATCTGAAGGAGCCCTCTGACAGAGTGCCCTCTGACACCTTGATGTCAGTGGCATGAGAGCCTGGGAAAAACTCGGCGACACTGTGCCCTAGCTACAGAAATTTCAGATAATAGGTTACAGTTTTAAGTCTCCAATTTTGTAAGTGACTTGTGCAGAAATAGCAATCTAATATACTTATTCACCAAGAGAGAAAACAAAATCACATATTTTGTGGACAAAATAAAAAATATAATAGATTATTTTTTAACATGTATATTAATGTATACATGAAGTATTAACATGTGTATTAATGTATACATGAGTAGACTTGAAGTGGCTTAACATCTCTCCTAATTGGGATCAAATTAGTATTTCCTACAGTAAAAACCTATTGTAAATAATCACTTGGATGTGGGATCTGTAAGGCAAGTTCACATATTTCATCTTTGAAAATTTCTTTTCACACAGATAGGTCATATCAAATGAATACTACCAATCCATGTACATATCATTTTTTTTAAATTGAAATAAAATTCACATAACACTTTTAAATTGATATTTAGGGGAACTCACTGGTGGTAAAAGGGGTTAAGCACCACACTATGACACATCCACAGCCACTACGGCCCACGTTTGATCCCCTGCCAGGAAGGGGACCCACATGGTGCAGCAGACCTCTTCTCCCCTCAGCAGTGTATTTCAGTCAATCTGCCTGTTCTGTTCCCCACTCTGTCTCTGGTGAGTACCTTCACCACCACCTCCCGCCCCCACACCTATACTCCAGTTCTTGTACGCATAAAAAAATAAATTTTTTTCAAAGTGACATTTAGTGCATTCACAATGTTTTTCAAACACCTCTAGTTTCAAACATTTCCTGCCTCCAAATGAAGTCCTGCATGTTTAAGGAAGCTGCTCTTCATTTTCCCCTTAGCTAACTCCATGGCAACTAGCAATGTGTTTTTTGACTCCGTGGATTTATTCTGAATATTTTATGTAAATGGAATCACAAAATATGTGACTTTTTTCTGGCATCTTTCACTTAGCATAATGTTTCCAAGGTCATCTACAGCAGCATGTACTAATACTTATTCCTTTGTACTATACACCATAACTTGTTTATCCATTATGGTTTATATTCCTTGTGTTTATGGTGGACACTTTGGATATTGTGACTATTGTGAATAATATTGCTATAAACATGTGTATGCATGCATTTCTCTGAGAACAAGTTTTCAAATTGGGAGCAAAATTTCTATCAATGAATTACACAGTGAATAGCCACAGACTCTAAATAGTTTGCATTTCCATAAGCTTTGTAAATTTGCCTATAGATTTTTCCGTTCCTCAAACATTTTTACCACCATCAGCTATAACACATTGTAGCAGATTCCACATCAAGTTGCACTGAAATAGTGTTTTCAAATTTTTGAAAATATTTTCCCTTATAGATATACCATGCAGATTATTTAAGTGACTCCAGTCACTTCAAACTGTGTTGACCCTCCTAAGGCACAACTGAAAAATATTGGATACACACCAATTAAGGAGACTATCAAAATCGTTTCCCTTTGTTATTTCAATGCTCTCAACACAGACCATTGTTCTTACTAAACAAATTTCTTAGAAATACATTTATTTGGAGACTATATTTAAATAAGGTTTAATTAACTCATCTTTGGTAAATAGCCTTTCTTGCTTGGCTAACACCTTGACTGTATTTTGGTTTAGTTTCCTTTTTGGTCTATATAAATTTTGTTGTGTGGACTTCCCTGGTGATGCAAGGGGTTAAGTTGTGGTGTTGAAGCTATCTGCAGCCACTGCAGCATGAGTTTGATCCCTGGCCAGGGAGGTGACCCACATGGTGCAGCAGACCTCTCCTCTCCTGTCTTGCCCACTGCTCCCCTCAGCAGTGTATTTCAGTTAATTTGCCTATTTTGCTCCCCACTCTGTCTCTGGAAAATCCTCTCATCCCCCCACACCTCTATATGCTTAAATAAATCTTAAAAAAAGAAATTTTGTTGTGATAAGTTAATCTCCTAAAGTGATTTCACTTTTCTAATCATTGCTTTCCTCTGAGCATCCTGAGGTATTTTATCTGATGTTGTTGAAATAAACTGTGTTTTCTTAATACCACCAGTGTGTCCTTGTATGATCGGCCCAATGCCTTGCCATCTAATACAATAACAAAATAATTCACACTCTACTTTGCACTAAAAGTTCAACAATCAAGGTACTTTTTTTTTCCTTCTTGTTGTTTTGACATAATGGGTGTGCACTGAGTTAGTTTCAAACTGTGCAATTTTGACTTTAAATTTTTTAAAATTAATTTAAAAAATACAAGATGTCATTGTACGGTAATATGCATGATCTGGAAACTGCTGAGTTGTAACTGCACCACTGCAATTAGCAGTCTTCCACTAGCAGGGTAATGACAGTGCTACAGCAGACTGTATCTCAACGACTCAGCTCTTCCATTTTAGTGTGAAAACAGCTTTACACAATAAATAAACAAATGAGAATGACTGTGTTCCAATGAAACATCATGAACACTGAAAATCTGAATTTAACACAATATTCATGTATTCCAAATTATTATTCTTTCTTTAGTGCTTTTCACAGAAAATATTTAAAAATAGAAAACTACCCTGAGCTTGTGGGCAATATGAAAACACATGACAAGCCAGATTTGGTCTTCTAGCCTACACTGCTAGTCCTTGGCATAACGCAACAGATAGCAAAACAGCCAGAGAGAATCTGCAGACGAACATGGAGAAGATGCACATTCAAATGTTTCTTTTACACTCGTTTTGTAAAATTTGAAGATAAAACAACTGTGGGTCCACATGTTCCCATATGGCAATGACTGCCTGTTTTAGACAGAACACGTCCTCTCCACCTGGGCTACTTTATTCAAGCGTGCATTTCAACATTCATCCATTTGATGCATATATCAATGCTCATTCCCTTTTATTTGTGAATACTGGCACATGATAGGATACAGCCCAGTTTATACATTCACCTACTGGTGTCATTCAGACCATTTCCACTTCTTAGTTACTATGGGTAAGGCTAACGTAAACTCCCATGTTCTATGTAAGATTTTATATAGACACAGATTTTCATTTCTCTTGAAGATATATCTAAAGTGGACTTGATCATAAATTTTTCATCTTAATGGTATTTAATATTTCAAAAGCATTTTTGCAAAATATTTTTCAAGTTTTTTTTTAAATTGGGCTTTCTTATTCACTTATTCTTTAAATATTCTGGATACAAGTGCCTTGTAAGATGTGACATGCAAATGTTTTCTTCCAACCTGTAGCTTATTTTCTCATTAAAAGTATTTTTTGAAGTATGAAATTTCTCAGTTTGACGAAGACCAATTCATTATTCTTTTTTCTATAATGAATTGTTTTTAATGTAGTATGCAGACATTTGGCTCATTTTCAACATCAAAGGGTTTGTTAAGCCTTCTTCTAGAAGTTTTATAATTTTAGCTCTTATATTTAGCTCTATGATCCATTTTGAGTAATTTTGTGTATAGCTTGAGGTTAAGAGGCTAAAGACATCTTTTTTCAGATGTATATATAACTATTCCAGAACAATATGTTGAAAAACTTGAATTGTCTAGGCCCCTTTGTTGAAACTAATATACTCTAAATGAAAGGATTTATTCCTAGGATTTCAATGCTGATCCACTGATTTATGTATGTATCTTTATGCCAATACCACACTATCTTGATTATTATAGCTTCAAATAAGTTTTGAAATTGAGGAAACCTGAGCTTTCTAATTTTGTTCTTTCTTTTCAAAATTGCTTTTTCTCTTATGACTTTTGCATCTCCACATAAATCTTAGGTCAGCCTGTCAATTTCTGCAATAAAATAAAATAAAGTAAAATAAAATGCCTGCTGAGAAATTGAGAAGGATTGCATTTGATCTATACATCAATTTAAGGATACGTTTTCTTCCTAACAATATTTAATCTTCCAATCCATGAACATGGAATGTTTTTCCACTAATTTAGGTCAACTCTAGTTGATTTCCATGATGTTGATCTATGGGTTATTTAGAAATGTTTACTATACCTCCAAATGCTTAGGAATTTCCCATATTTCTCTTGTTGATTTTTAATTTCATCAGGAGAACATGCTTTGTATAATGATAATGCTTTTCAATGTATCGCTACTGTTCTGTTAGCACATAATTCACTAGAGAATATTTCACATGCATTTGAAAGCTCAATAAACTTGAAAAATAGTTGCAAAATCTACTGGAAGATTAAATATCATTAAGATGAAAAATTTTTCTCTAATCAACCAAATCCATTCTAGGTATATCTTCAAGAGAAATGAAGTTCTGTGTCCACATGCAACAGAGAAAATGCATTTCTCTGTTGATTAATAGATTGTGAGCTAACGAGCTAATGTTAGGTCATGTTGGCCGATACAGTAGTAGAGTTTTAAGTCACATATTTGTGTTGAGTTTTTCAATCAAGTTTTGAAACTTTGGAAGTCTCCAATTCCTCAATTGTCCATTTCTCTTCTCATACATTTTGGGATTCTACTGTTATGTACAAATACATTTATAATTGTTATACATTCCCAATTAATATACTATTACAAAATACCCCTGAGTCTCTACCAACATTTTGCTATCTATGTAATTATCCTTTACTAGTGCTTTTTATTTTCTCAGATAGAGTTTAATTTCTTCTTAAACTGAAAGGATTTCTATTGAGACTCTTTTAAGGCAGGACTAATACGAAGTCATACTTCCCATATTTTCTTTTTATGGAAGTCTTTATTTCTTTTTTTTTTTTTAAAGATTTATTTATTTATGCATACAAGCACTGGGGTACAGGCCAGAGGTGTAGGGGGTGAGAGGATTCACCACAGAGAG
>JAGFMF010011983.1:3405056-3478593 GCA_019455555.1 Galemys pyrenaicus
CCCCTGGCCGGCAGCAGGGATCGAACTCGTGCTGCAGTGGCTGCGATTTGCTTCGTAGTGCGTTGCTTAACCCACTGCGCCACCAGGGGAGGCCCGGAAGTCTTTATTTCATCTTCATTTTTAAAAGGGTAGTTTTAATGGGCATGGGATTATTTGTTGACTTATCCTTGGCATGTCCCATTGATCTACAGCTTTTATTGATTCTGATGAGAAGTAAGCTATTGCTCTTATTGTGTTTCCTATCAAGATACTCTACTTGTTTTTGGATTTTAACAGTTAGGGTATGCTGTAGCAAGATGCTGAATTATCATACTTGGAGTTTGTGGTGTTTTTTGGTTGTGTGGCTTAATGTTTCTCCTAACTTTTGGGAGTTTGCAGCCATTATTTTTTTAAAATATATATTCTTCTTGTTTCTGTCTTTCCTTTTTTTTTTCCTATGGAACTCCTATATCATAACATTGAGGTTTCTGATGTTCCATTTTCTGTCTTTTCCTCTGTTTTTCACATTGTATAATATCTACTGATTTTTGTCAAGTTTGCTGGTTCTTCTGTCATTTCAAACCTTCTACTACTGTGCACCCCTTCTTTATTTTAAAAGATTTTTAGTTACTATACATTTAACTCAGAATTTCAGTTTTGTTCTATTTATATTTTTCATCTCTTAACTTACAGACTCTATTTGGTGATTTGTTATCGTCATATTTTCCTTTAATTCATTTCACATGGTTTCCTTTGAATACATTTTTTAAAAAGATTTTTTTATATAAGAATTGGGTTAGAAGCCAGTGGTGAGGGGTGATGGTGAGAAGATTCACCAGAGACAGAGTGGGGAGCAGACCAGGTAGATAGACTGAAACACACTGCTGAGGGGAGCAGCAGGTGAGACAGGTAGATCACCCATGCCATGTGGGTCACTTCTCTGGCCAGGGATCGAACTCATGCTGCAGTGACTGTGGCTAACTTCACAGTGCTGCGACTTAACCCCTTGTGCCACCAGGGAGGTCCCCTGAACACAATTATTACAAATTATATAGCTGCTTGGAAGTCCTTGTCTGTTAAACATCTGGATTCACTCATAGATAATTTCTATAGATTTTTTTTCTAGTATTGGCTAAAATATCTGATTATGGTGAATTTCTTTCATAATATTGGTATAAAATTGGGCATTTTAGATAATGCATGGTAGCAGTCTGGAATCTGATTTCTTCACTCCCAGGGACTGTTGTGGCTGCTTAGGTTGTTTTTATTGTGCCTCGGCTGGACTATTCTTATTGAATCTGCCTCCCCTGTATATGTGACTACCAGTGTCTCTACCTATGTACTTTTTCTTCTTTTTTTTTTTAACATAAAAGTGTGATTTTCTTGGGCTAGCTCCTGGTCAAAATAGCTTAGTGGTTAATCAAAATTTGTCTATATACCTTGAGGCTTTCACTTTTTGCAGATGGTGCAGTGTGCAGAATGCCTTGCAGAATGCCTCCCAAGCTAAGACGCTTTAACAGGTAAGTCCAGCTCTTACATTTGTGTTGCAAGACCTTGCGTTTATCCAGAGGTGAAGATTGTTAGTCTCCTCTTGTCTCTCCTGAGTAGACGACAGCATCCCAGACCACAAACATTACCTGGACTATCAATTCCATGGTGCCTACCTTTTAGCTTGTATTTCCCTACCATATTTATAACTAACCTGTTGCCTGGTTCAGTCTGTGTTTCAGCCTCAGGCAGCATGCTGTTTGCCCTCCAATGTCCACAGTAAGATAGCTACTATTTCAACAAAGCTCTTGGGCAACAACAAAAAAGCTCTCAGGACTCCTCACTCTGGTCCAAATCAAGCCAGTCCTCTGCAGAAAGAAAATTGCCTATTGTCTCCCTCTGCCCAGCCAGGACAGAACTACCATGCCCTGTGGCTGGAAGGGGCTTGGGGACAGTCTCAAAAGCCATACTCTCAATGTTCTCCTAGACACCTAGTAGCTTTTCTTGAATAAACATTTTTTCATTTACTGTAGGCCTCTAACCAATTTTCAGAGTTCCCCAAAGATTTCTTTCACCATTTGGTTCAATTTTATCATTGCTTTTGGGGGATAAGATTTGATAAACCCCTTCTTTTACATTTTATGGTTCCTTGTCTAAACATGTACATTTTCTAAATCAAGTTCTCTTATACACATACACACACATTTAAGTATAATCAACTTCCAAACTCTTATGATGTACTATATAGCAACCCATAACCAAATTTTAGCCTCTTTCTTATCCCCTATGAAATATCATGCAAAATATCTAATTTTAATAGTATCAAGATTCTAAGACAAAGAACTTTTTTTTCCTTCGATCACTCATAAAGAGAGGAGGGAAAAATCTGGAGTTGATTCTATTCCTCACATAGCATCAGTCCAAATGTGAATAACTGAGAACCTAGGAGGAATAAGATGGCAGAGTGACGACCGAGTTAAACATCACTTATTCAACTCCTTAATTTCACAAAGGAGCAAACTGAGTCCACAGACGACTAGTGATAGTAGTCAGTGTTGAATTTTTACTCTGCAGAGACTCAGTAATGTGTGTGTTGTAGCTTTTATTTTCTAGCCTTGGAAGATAGAGTTGGAAAAATTGAGAAGCTGCGTGTAAGACTGATGTTGGCTGTTTGGCAGGATAAAAGGACTCCCAGTAATTCCTTTGACTTTCTTCCTAAGAAGAAGAATATGCTTTGTTGTGATAGCAAAGGACTCTTTCTGCGGGAAAAGAAAAATCAATTTCTACAGATGCCAGTTCTGCATTCTCTAGCTATATGGCTAGAAATATGAAGTTGAAATAGAATAGCTAGGGATTGGTTTGAGGACTCACTTGGGACAGGACATGAAGAACTCACATTGCTGTGCTTCTGCTCTCTCAGTTTAGAAATCAGGCTTCTGTGAGTGGTATCGATATGTGGAACACCACCACTCCCTAGCATCCTTCAGAGACTCTGAGCTGAAGTAAGACGTCTGCTTCCAGAAGTGAATATGCAGACCTCTGAAAGAAGCAGCGATTTCCTGTGTTTAGCCTCCCCTGTACCTGATGACCGTGACCTGTACTTAGTGCCTCTCCTGTGGCTTTGGATGTTCTGGTTGGATTTTGCTACTCTTGAGTCTTGCTTTGCACCCTCTATATCAAATATCTTATAGTGGAGTGCAGATAAACAACTTCTGTAGCATGGAGTTGGTGCACCTATAAACACTAGGAAAGACATTTTTATTCAAAATAACAAACAGCCTTTAAAAGAGTGTGGAGGGAAGTGATCGTTTGAGGTCCTCAAATGACAGGATTTGACATCACGAGGTTGTTGAGGAATGTAGGTTCACTTTCACATGTAGTAAATCTTGTGACCTTGACCTAAGAATGACCACCATCCATGGAGTTAAAAAAGAGTGAGGTCATGAAGATGAATAGAGAGGTAGCAGGATGGAGACAAGAGGAGAGGTGATGAGAAAGGAGGGAAATAGGGAAAAGAAATCAGAAAACTCAGGGGAAGAAAGGAAGGAAAGCAAAGCAAGAAGAAAATCAGCAAAGATAATAAAGGTCTATTATATATCTTAGAACCTGGGCATCTTAGAACCAGATCTCCTCTACTTGGGGAGATATGTTAACCTCTCTGGGTTTGTTTTCCCATCTGCTGGATAAATAGTGCTGGGTTTGGTGAATCCTTACACTGTTAGACTATGGCTAACCCCATGACAGACTCCAGTCTATCTGGTCTCATTTGCACCCCCATTCCCCTCACTCACCCTGCAGTTCCTCCAACATGTGACAGCCACTCCTCAGCCCCTGGTGACCATTTAGACCTTTGGCATTCCCACTCCTCTACTTGAAGTGTTCTCCACCCATCTTCCCCAGGCATATTCTGGTCAATCACATAGATATCTGCTTAAAGACAGCATTCTTTAAGAGTCCTTCCTCTATCTCCCCATGTTAGAGGGGCTCTCACCAGCACTCTCCCCCTCATGCTGTATCCCTTTAGTCAGTTCATCTTACTTACTTGCTGTACTGTGTGATAGAGTAGATGAAAATAGATGCATTTACTGTTTTCATTTCCCTCTCCAGGAGGCAAGGATTTGGTCTCATTTGTTGATGTATCCTTAGCACCAAGGACAGTACCTGTTACATATTGTAGTATGCATGCAAATATTTATAGAATAAAGCTCACACCTGGTTGGGAGGAGGGTAGATCAGTCTGGTTTTAATCTTTCTTTTTTATAGATCAGGAGACAACAGTGTAAAACAGGGAGTTAGATTTAAAATCTTATGATTTGGTGGTTATTTTTGTCTTATTCCCTTATCACTTGCCTTGCATTTATACTAGCCTTTAGCACTATACCCCGCCCCCCCCACTCTATAACATCCTGCTCTGATTAATAAATTGCAATCAATTGCGATGCCTAATTATCTCCTTAGGAGGCCTGAAATAATGTTTTAGATGGAGCACGCTTACCTCTCAGCATGTAAAGGGAGCTGTGCTGGGTAACCTAGAAAAAAAATGCTTCAAGGAGAAAGAAATAATAAGGGAGCAAATGAAAAGTTGTTTTAGGTAGAAAGAACTGAAATGCGTTTGCTACTTTCAAATATCAAGTTTAATAAAAGTTGTTTGTTTTGATGTCTGGAGTGCTTAAAGCCATGTTTCTCCAAGCATGGGGGACAGAAGCCCTGATTCAGATAAGCTCAGGATGCTTAGTAAAAATGCAAGTGCCCAGGAAACTACAGAATCACTCTCTGAAGGGGCAGTCCAGAAAACTGCACCTTTACTTGGGCCCCCATGGGGCTAAGGATACATCAGCAAATGAAAACAAATCCTTGTCTCATAGAGAGGGAACTGACAACAGTAAATGCATCTATTTTTATTTACTCTATCATCTATCCATTTTTTTTTTAAGAGCTGGGGTACAGGCCAAAGTTGTGGGAGGTGAGAAGATTCACCAGAGACGCAGCAGGGAGCAGAACAGGCAGATCAACTGAAACACACAGCTGAGGGGAGCAGCGCTGAGGCAGGAGAGGTCTGCTGTGCCATGTGGGTCCCCTCCCTGGCTGGGGATCGAACTGGCACTGCTGTACTGTGGATGCTTCACAGTGTGGTGCTCAACCCACTGTGCCACCAGGGAGGCCCTATCTATCCATTCTGATGGGTGCTAGAGTCTGAAATAAATAAAACTGGTTTTATTTTGGCATTTAGAGAGTAAAATGTTTTGATATAGACATCCTTTCCTTTATTGAGCAACAAGCTCTTCCTGAGTCCCCAATATGGCAAGGACACTGCTGGGTGCCAGGGTAAACACATGAATATGATGTGAGTCTTAAGTAAAGGACGGTCTCAAAATCCCTTCGTATTCTGTGAAGGGTATAAAACAAACTAAACAGGCTCAACACTTAGAGAGCAAGAACAAAAGATACTATAATTGCTTATCTTACCTCTCTACTGAGTTCTAGACGCAGGTTATAAACCTTACATACTTTTGTCCTTAGCTGCCTTAGGATGTGGGTACCACTATCACCTCCATTTATGGTGTGACCTGATAATATTTTAACCCAGTGACCCTTCCAGGAAAAGGAGTACTAGTTTGGAGATTTTGAAAAGTTAATATGAAATTATCAGAAGACTCTGAGTCTTTCAGGGCTGATGTGTACCCAGCTCTCAGATCTTACTTCAGAACTTTCAGGAAAACCTGTTCATCTCTCCCAGATTAAACTAGTCTCCTTCCTTCTGTTCCCATGGGACCCTGTAGCTTTCTTTCTCAGCTATTATCCTAGCTGCTGGAAATTATTAGAAGGGGGAAGACATAACCTGAAATCCACTTAACAGATTCAACGTATTCAACTGAAACTCTTCTTCATCATATGCTACAATGGCATGCTGGTTACTGAACCCTAAGTGATGCTGGGGGGACAGAAATATAGGAAATATGGAAATATAGGAAATATGGAAATATAGGATTTCATTTTTAGTATAGTTAGAATTTGTCACATTAAAAATCTCAAAGGTTACTGGATCCAGAGGCAGTGCCTTTAAATTCTCCAAAGATGGTCTCAGACCACCCCTCTTTGCTGCTCTTCCTCCTCCACCTCCCCCCATGACTGCCAGCCACAACGAGCAACTGGCATTCATGAACCTTGCTACATCTCTCACGACTGTTTTGCTCACACTGTTCCCTCTGGCTGCTTCCTTGGGTCGTCCTTTTCTGCTTGGATAGCTTTCAGGAAGCACTTCTTGCTTCCTTTGAGCCCCACAGTCTCTGCTCCACACACAATTCTCTAAAATCACCAACAATTGGTTTCGTTAGGGGGAGTAGCATGTTCCCCACTCCACTTACATGCACGCTCCTTGGACTTGCTACTGGGAGCCAGGGAGCAGAGTTGAGAGGCCGGGTGAAGCTGTATAACACAGAAGGAGGAGAGAAAAGAAAGGTTCTTGCTTCTCTGACTTTGGATTTGCACCAGGGACTTGGGGAAATGTGGAGAAGAGATATGTGTGGAGGCTCACAATGGCGGCCATTACTTTGATTTGTATTTTTGCATTTCTCCTTTCGTCCCAGATTTTCTTGGTCCCTTTAGCTCCCTGTGACTCCCTGCAAGAAGGTGTGTTAGGCTGGTGGCAAGTTTTGGGGCCTTAACAGCCCTGCTTTGGTCTGAGCTTGATTGGCTAGGCATTAACTCACAAAGGGATGTATAATTTTCAGAGTTTATTAGGAATATTCTTTTTTTTTTCTTCTCCCTACATGCACATTCTCTCTATTAAAGTTCTTTCACAGAAAGATCTACTTAGCTTTTGTGAACAAATGACTGAATCCCTTTAGAGCATGCAAGTTTGGGGTTCCCAAATGCCCCTTGGTGACTAGCAGTTTCACTCAAACTCCCATTATCCCTTTCCCCCAACCCCCATCAGCAAGGTCTTCCTGTAAAGACTAAGATCATATATATTTCCAATTCTGTGGGCAACAGAGTTTCTCCAACAATGATACAGTGCTACTTGAAGCACAAAAGTCACCACAGACCACATGCAAACCAACCAGCATGGCTGTATTTCAATAAAACTTGATTTAGCAAAAACAGGTATGAGGCTAAAGGTGGCCCACCATCTGTGTTTGCCGATCTGTGTTCTAGACTCTCGGGGATACCAACCATAATTTAGTGTATATTTCTAGGTACCAGTGTGATACCTAGTCCACCACGCAGAAAACATTCACCATCTGAATATGTAATTCTAAATTGGGCAATTTTCCAATCACTATAGAAACTATGTTGTGATCAGAGACAATTTGCCTTCCAACTAATATTTTAAAATCCTAACCTTCTCTCTTTCTATCTTGACTTTCACTGTTACCATTTGACCAAGTGGTGGGTAACAGTCAGCTTGCATCACTCATAGGGTTTTGCGGAGGAGCAGAGCAAACAAGTGAGGGACTTCAGCGTCTCCATGAGCTGCCAAACCTACAGTGGGTTTCAGTTGCACAGAAATTTAGCCAATAAGAAAATATGCAACTTAGCAAGTGAAATTAAAAAGAACATTCCTTGCAGTTAACAGAGGAAGATGTCAGGTGCAGGAAAAGATATGGAGGTGACAGGACAAGCATGTGTATCCCTAGTTACACACAGTAGTTCTCCCCCCACCTCTGCTGCAGCAGTTCCTCCATTTTTCTTACCCAACTCTCAGGCCAGAGCTGGGCACGTAGACATGCTCCCCCCACCCAAGAGCTGCTTGCTTTCAGCACCTTTCTGGGGCCAAGAAAGATTCTGAGCCTGTGTCTTTCCAGGAGAGCAGGGGCTGCTCAGGGGAACCATGTCCCTTAGGTGTATTTGTGTCACAGACTACATCGCTTCGGGGATATGTGTCTAGTGCAGAGAGTAACTAAGGGAAACTGAGGCACCTGGAGAAAGAAATACAAGCCAATTTATAAGGTAAGTGGAAAAGACACAAAATTTAACTTAGATGATTAAAAATCTATTTAGAATCAGATGAGGAAAGATGGTAGACTCAGTCTTGGCTTTGTTCTACCTTTCTCTGAAGAGCCCAAATGCAATCTAGTATAACTGGTACTTGGGACTGCTTGCCTAGGAGGCTATTCTGGAAGTCTTTCTCCATTTAGAATTCCCAGGTTAAATCAGTTAATTCCTAGGTTTTCCCAATTGGTTTACAAACTTATGAACAAACTCAGGCCTGTTTTACGCTATTGGGTTTCCATACGATGAGTCAGTTGCTGATTTGGTTTCTTGCTCTTTGGAAAACTGAGCCCAGCTTACCCCGCTGGCTTCTCCTTTGCTCTGCCCAGGGCCACACAAAAGATTCCTGTGGATTTCTGATGAGCTAGTTTGGTACTTGGGACACCATAAGCAGAGGTTCTCTGCAATTAATATGGGTAGGATCCTGGCTTTGGCATATTTTTTAGGTCATCAGAGAGGATTTCTAATTTCTGATGATACTGAAAACAGTGGGCAGAACACAGGCTTCTAGGACAGACAGGGATGGTTTTGTGTCCTAGCCCCTCCACTTACTGTGTGACCATCACAAAGTAGCACAACTTCTCTGTTCCTTGGTTATACCAGCTTATTTATAGGGGCTAACTATAGTACCTTTCTTGTAGGCTGTTATTATAAAGGATGATAAGATAAAGTAACACATGGTAAGTAATAAAACCACCTATTTGGACTACTAAATTATAGTATTGTAATTTTTGCTCTTATTGGGGTTGCTGTTACTATGATTATGATAATGATGATGATTAAGAGTCTGACACACACTTTACTTGCCTCTTCTGCTCACAAGCAGAAGAGGAAGCTCATTCTATATTTTTGCATTTCCATTCTGTGCCAGGCTAGAGAACAGGGATCTAGAACTGTTGTCTGGAGATCTATGGTCCAGAAACCAGTTCTACCATATTCTAGTTACTTGATCTGGCAGAGTCATCTAGTTTCTCAGTTACAAACAAGTTATAACAGTACATATATCCAAAAGAGCAAAGCTCTCCCTGAAAGGTTTATAATTTTCTTTGTGCATGCTGTTCTATGAAGACCACCTGGGATATCTATTCTCGAGTCTTCTTCTAGTGTAATCTTTTTCATCTCATAAGAGTCAGTCAAAATTCTACCTTCTTGCTTAAAAACTTTCAGATAACATCAGTTTTGTTTTTATGATCCTGCAGCACATTATTATTGCTTTTCTGCCACCCCCATTTAACTTTGTCCTGAATTATAACTGATTGTGTTTTTCTCATCTTTCTTACCATGAGGTCACTGAAGGCAGATAGTACTTGTTCTCTCTTATTGGCTGGCATTTTCTAGAGAGGAGCCTAGCTCTTTATATTAATTACGTTTAGCTATATAACAGGCAAGGTCAAACTCTCAGACACACACACCATAGACAGTGACTTCTTGATCATGCTCTGTTAGTCAACTAGGGTCAATACTGAGCTCCATGTGCCTCCTGTGCTCCATCCAGGACCAGTGGGTAGGTAGGAGCATGTGCTTCTCACCATCACTGCAAAAGTGCAAGAGGACAAGTTCAACGATCAAGCTCTCATGAAGTCATGGCTTGCGTTGTGTCTGTTACACAACACTGGCCAAAGCCAATCACTCAAGACCAAAGTCATCTTTTTTTAAGAAGAACTAAAGAGTTTCATGGCCAAGGTTATGGGTATAGGGAAGGATGAAGCTCTATAACCAATTATTCAATCTAGCATATGTACTAGGATTGAGGAGAAAGGCAACAAAAAGTATTTCCATGTAGTAAAACACATCTTGGATATAGGAAAACATTTCCCCCAAATGTTTATCATGGAAACTTCTTTCTAGCCATCTGGTAGGTGTTTCATGATAAGGAAGACCAAGGGTGGGAGTCTATGGTAGAAGGGGTCATGCTAACTGGTTTGTTAACTAAGGCATTTTCAGAACTTTCATCAGCTTGTGTCATGAATATGCCAGAAGATGATGCAGTTGGCACTTTTAGCAAAACTAACATGAGCACTTACATAAGAAACTTCTTGTTGGACTAGGGCACTATGGCACCTATTTTGTATTTTGGGATATAGTGTGTAGGGTGATGGGAAGACTTTTTTTGTTTTTTCTCTTTGAAGGGTTGTTTAGGGAGTGGAAGGATTAAGGCAGAGAGAGCAGAGGAATGGGCAATTAGAGAGTTTAATAAAGATTTCAATTGATGATCAAAAGTGTGCAAACAATGATTTTAAAAAATCCTATTGGGTAATTAATTAGTGAATTAATCGAGATTGAGAAGTCTATGATCACCTCCTACACTGCAAGTCACTATAATGTCAAAGCAGAATCTGGTGGGTAGAGCAGATTTGGAGATAAAATTGCATTTAATTAAATATGGGAGACTGGTCATTGGCCTACAAGCTAGAGTGGATTCTCAGGTTAAGGGCTGAGTCTAGAGAGTGGGTGGATTACTGGCTGGTAAAGTTCTCTAATGCTCTCCAGTCTGTGCCCATCTTCCTTCTGAGTCGTGTGTCCTGTGTGTATCTTTCTTGAACTCTGAATGTGAAAACATGGAGTCAAATATCACTCACCTTGGCTGACAAGCAGCTGATGCCCTGATTAGATAGATGGCACAGACAGAAGTCAAGCTAATGCTGGGAGTGGAATGAGAGTGCAGGTAAGTGTAGAGAGGGAGGGAACTAAGCAAACAGACACAAAACCAATTTGACCAAGTAGGAGAGCTCATTCCTCCCACTGGGGGCCAGGCTGCAGGAAATTTATTTAGATGGGTACATGAATCAGAAGTGAATAATAATCTGGGAAAGGGATGAGAAGCACAACATTTGAAAAGGTACCAAGAACGTCAAACTGTCTCTTTGTGACAGTTTCAAAAAGAAATATATATTTAATTTATTTGACCTTCTCATGACTATTACAAACTTTCACAGGAAAATGTTAGTGATTTCTGTCAAGAAAAAAGTAATGAAGATTACTCATATAGCAGACATGATAGATTCAAATAACCAGACAGAGTCTAGGTAGATGGTGGGGATGGATGACGAACCAAGAGGCATATGTCCTGTGGACCATGTTAACCCACCAGAATTGCCATATCTTTCTTAAAGAGAGACCATACATGGGGTCTCCCTGGTGGCGCAGCAGGTTGAACACCACACTGTGAAGCATCTGTGGCACAACAGTGCCAGTTCAATCCCTGACCAGGGAGGGACTAACATGGCACAGCAGACCTCTCCTGTCTCACCTGCTGCTCCCCTCAGCAGTGTATTTCAGTCCATCTGCCTGTTCTGCTCCCTACTCTGTCTGTGGTGAATCCTCTCACCTCCCACAACTCTGGCTGTACCCCAGCTTTGTATAAATAAAATCTTTAAAGGAAAAAAAAAAAGAAAGACCATATATGACATTGCTGGTGTGAACCAACACCTCTTGGAGTAACACTATGTCCCTCAGGAGCCTGGGAAGTCTGCCCTGGAGGCCTACATAAGGTGAGATGGGAGCTGGCCCTGGAGTAACACATTTGCTCTTGCATCCTAGAGACCTGGATAATTGACTTGCAATTTCCTTATTTATTAGAGGGGGCTGCCAAGACCTAACTCACAGATCTAAGTGGCTTAACAGCTGAAGTCACTAGAGCAGATAGTGCACTATCCAAAAACATTTTAAAATATAGTCATTTTGAGGAAGAACTACCCAGCTGTGACCACATTTCCTGCCTCTGCCTTACAGCCGATGTAGTCTGGCGTGTTCTCCGAGAAGGACAGAAACAGAGGTATGGAATCTCCAGCGCTCCTTCTTTCTTGGGGATATTGTCTTGGTGCCCAGGGTTCCTGCTTGTCAGCTAGGTGTACTCGTATGAGTAGCATGCTGGGAAACCAGTCTCTGCTAAAAGCAGCAGGCAGATATTAGAACAGTGATCTTTCCCTAATCTCCAGCAGGAACAATGGAGTCCCCCAGGCGATAGCCCCTGGTCACTCCACCCCAGCTTACAGCCCCAATAACTGCTTCCCCCAGGCATGCACACTCACTGCATACTTGCCCCCCCCCCCCTTTTGAACTTGATGCTACTAAATACAAGACTGCCTTTGGAGGGGGCTGCACATCACACCCTGTGTAGCTCCCTAGGCTGCTCCCTGCTCCTCATGGACTTGGAGTGATCTTTCCCTAATCCTACACGGCTCCCAAAGCTGGCGCCCTGTGAGGTGAAACTGGGGAAGGATGTCACTCTTGGATCAAGGCTTGCAGGAAGCAGGAGTGCCTTCCTGCTCTGCTCTTTGTCAGCGAAATACATGTGACAATGAGGTGACTCAGTCACGAGATGAAAGGAGGCTGGGTCTCAGATTCAGCACGTGGAGAGAAGCCAAGCAGGAACAGACACTTGTGCTGCTGGAAAGTGATCCATGACCTCTGTGTCGTTGGCACCATTATCCACTGAGCCATGGGTCACTAGACTAATAGTGCATCCCCAGGCACACAGTGGGTGCCAGGGAATGTGAGTTCCTTTTACTGAATTATGCTTATGGCGATGCTCCGTTACTTTCTGTTTACACCTCTCATCTGTGCAGTGCTCTCCTGGGCTCCACTTCCACACTCGCCTTCCTTACTGCAATTCTTATATTTTACTGGCACAGAATCAGCCTCTCTGAGAGGTGGTGCCACCTAGCTAGTAAGTGGTGGAGTAACAGTGAGAACTGGAGCTGTCTAATGCCACACCTGGATTCTTTCTTATGAACTCTATGGTCTCCCTATTCTGGCACTGGAGGTGAATGGAGAATAATGGGAGAAAGATTCCATATGGTATTGAATACTTTGCTAGAAACTTCTAGTCTCCCCCCCCCCTTTTTTTTTTGCTCTCGCTTTCTCTTACCAATAAATGGAGCATAGAGCTTCAGGAAATATTTTAATAATTTAAAAAGATTTATGTGACTCCCTGCTGGAAGCTAAAAATTATTTTTGCTTATCCAAATTGGATAAAGGATGTGATTACAAAGAAACTTCACACTGAATTATTCTATGATAATAGTATCAGACTGGACTTGCTCAGCTGCATTTAAGATAAGTGAAAAGACTTTTTGATGTACAAGACATAGCATAGTCTACTTTCAAGGTTACCTTGGTATCTCTAGGCCTAGCAGTCTCTAGCACACAATAGCCACCTAATTGCTGTTTGGAGGAAGGAGAGGGAGGAAAAGAGGAACAGAGGGAAGAAGGTAGGGAGGGAAGACCTGGAGGGAGGCAGGCAGGTATGTTTAACTTGATCCAGAATCACACCTTTCCATCACAGTTAGTGACTGTAACTTTGACTCCACCTGTATAATCAAGCAATGGGTAAACTTGAGATCCCTGTGATACTGGGACCCCAAAAAACAGGGGAAGAAGGGAAGAAGGGAGAGTGTGGAGGAAAAGTAAGTGACAAGAGGAAGAGATGGATCCAAAGAGACTAGGAAAGGAAGGGAAAAAAGGCAAAGAAGGAGCAAAGAAGCCATATCCTATAACTAATTTGCACTCTTACGTTCTATTTTTGGTTGAAGTCCCCTGTGCTTAGAGTAACAAGCTGCATAAACTCCAAACATAAATGTAGATTTGAAAGTCACCTTGGAGAGCTTATCTGAGTCCTCTCATCAAAAATGAAGAATTTGAGATTCATAGGTTAGACAGACTGTCCAAGGTTTCTCTGCTAGTTGATCAGAAAACCATGATTAGAACCTAGTTCTCCCAAGTAATACCAACTTTTAAAATTTTCCCCATACAACTGTTGCGATGATGAATAAAGCAGCGATGGAAGGGGTTCCTTGCCAGGGACACCAGCATAAACAAGAATAGATGAATCTATACTATGCAGTTTCATTATTCTGAGCCAGTGCCTTAGAAAACCGACCTGGTGAAATTTTACAAAGAAGTTCAGTGAAATCCCAACTGTACTGAAATTTGGAAAATTTAACAGCAGGGACTCAGCGAAGATCAGGAAAAGCAGAGAGGAAAGGAAGAGTTTAAAGAATTAAGGTACTCACTAGTCCTCCCACTACATCATAAGCCCTGCTGACATTCTGGGGAGTGCATGGTGCAAAATCTCTACTATCTTAGGGCTCCTCTCCATCATATGGCTCTACCCTAGTCTATGACTCCACCCCCACTCCACACTCCTCACATCCTGTGACTCCACCCCTATCCCGTGGCTCCACCTCCCAGCAAGGGCTCCTCTCCCATAGCAAGGGCTCTGGTGTTTCCCATGCAGGGAGCATCCCACTCTGCTAAAGTGTTTAGTGTTTAAAGATACATATTTTTCATACAACACTGCCCCTGAATGCAAGCCAGCTCGCCACTTCATCTGGTGCTCACTAAAGAAAGAGCAATCTGTTCCCAAATTGGTGCCAATGTAGTCTGTTGGATATGCTGACAGTCCGTATTATGATCTCCAATGTGGTGCCTTTGGAAGGATGTACAGGGAGACTTGTGACTCTTGTGGTGTTTTCTATAGAAGCTGACTTGAGACTTCAGTACACTGTCAAGATGTGATGTCTCTGCTGATTTCTACAGTGTACTTTCAGTGTCCAATTTTTCTGCTTCTCTGACTTTAAATGGTCAAGCATCACACCCCTTCATTGCCATTAGTAACTCTGTAACTCTGACTCTAACGCTATATCAGAAGAACATATGTCTGCACGATGGGCGACAGTGGAGATTCCTGCCATACTGGACCCATAATAGATGAGACTGGACCCATAAAACAATATGATATTTAAGATTCCTCTAGTTGTGAGGATCAAAAACAACTATCCCTCCAAAGTCAGGAATTTTGATAGAATACAAGAGCAGTGGATGGGAGGGCAAAGGGCCTGAGTTTGAATCTTAGTCCTCTATTGACAGTGATGATACGTTACTACTCCAGTGGTGGCCTCGGGCATGTCACTTACACTTGCTGGGACTTGATTTCGTCACTTAAAATGTGCAGATTGCAGTAACGATTTCTGATGTTGCCTCCAGATTTTATATTGTTTCAGTCATTAAACATGTTTTCCTTTCTTGTGTTCACAAAGAGAAGAGAAAATAGCTCTCTAGAATCTGTTTGCCCACCTGCCACTTGGTAGATCAGAAGACAAGGACCAAATTGAGACTAATTTGGCTTATTTCCAAATTTCAAGTTTGAAGCTGTCTCATTTTCTCCCACAGAATTTTTTGGTGGAGGGGGGTGAGGTATAGTCAGTCACTGGACTCAGTTTCATTTTTATAGTCAGTACTGAAAATGTAAGAAGCCCTCCACATGGGCTCCCCCTGCACCCCCCTACCGTGACTCTGTCACGTGCCCACAGGTCAGGTGCTCCCCTGGACTCTGGCTTGCAGGCAACTAATGTCATCTTAGCTGAACACTGTCAAAGGTTTGCTACCTGATGGACACTGCTCACTGCTCTCTGGTTTTCTGAAGAATCCGTGGCCAAAAAGAGTTGATATACCTTCCAAGTCAGGGGAAAGAACTGTATGATTTGACCTTTGTCTTTCCTTCCTGCCAACCAACCAAGACTAGCCAGGGAAACCTCTGTCCCAGGCCAGTGTAACCCGGCCACATCCTATCACCTTTTCGAGTTGGACGATGACAAATTCAGTAAGGTGAGAGAACCCAGACACTGGGGAGTAGAGAGGAAAAATATGACATATCAATAGATTTATGTTTTAAAAAGGAAGATGTCTTTAGATGAATGTACCCATGCTTTTATTTGAAGCGTTCTGAACAGATAACTGGTTGCCAACTGACAGAGACTGGCTGCATGAGAGAGGGAAGAACGACATGCAGGTTGGATTCTAACGTTAAAGGCGAGAGAGCCTCAAAGAACATCATTTTGTTATAAGGTTGATGAGATAAAAGCAAACTGATTGGTGGCTAAGGTCACTGTCTGTGTGGGGTCTGTGTGTTCTTTCCTGTGGTGTGCACTTTCTATTGGACTCAGATTTCCTCCCACCCACAAAGATGTGTGTGAGAAGTTCACTGATGAGTTCCAATGGTCACTGTCAGAGTGAGTGAAGGTGTGTTTGTGTGCGTGTGAGTGCACGTGTGCGCGGTGCCCTGTGGTAGCAAGTGCCTTGTCCAGAGTTGGGTTCCATTTAGGTCTTGAGCTTTGGGGAGGGACTCTGATCACCCATGACCCTGAAGTGGAAAAGTGGGTTGAAAAAGGAATGAAGATAAATAATTTTGACATATTACATGTCTGGGGTTTCATTTAGACTTAGGTGTTTTTGTGACTAGGCCAGAGAAGTTTGATTTGTGTTGATATCAATTAGCCTAGTCCAGCTGGTTTCATTATAATGCGTTTCACTGAAAGTCGTGATTCCTAAGAACCTATCAGTGATGTTAACTGAGGATTTACTGGTCTCTGGGTCACTAATATGGTGAATCCTTTCCCTCAGGGCCAAGACCTCTCTGCTTTCACTGCTCTCATCTTTCAAAATGTCCCTTTGGTGAAGAATGGATTTGGATGTTCAGCAGTAAATGGAATTTATACCTATATATAAGCCTATACCTATATCTATATAGGTATCTACACATTTTTCTGTGTATATACATACATTTTGATTCTCAGTGATGCATATCTCAAACTTCTATGATGTTGTAATACAATGTTAGTTCAATTTCTTAAAAAAAGGAATGGTTTCTTTAAAAAAAGGGGGGAGGGGACTCCCTGGTGGAATAAAGGGTTAAGTGCAACACTATGAAGCTGTCACCAGCCACTGTAGTACGAGTTCAATCCCTGACCAGGGAGGTGACCTACATGGAGCAGCAGACCTCTCCTGTCTCACCTACTGCTCCCCTCAGCAGTGTATTTCAGTAGATATGCCTGTTCTGCTCCCCACTCTGTCTGTGGTGAATCCTCTCACCCCCACACCTCTGGCCTGTACCCCAGTTCTTGTATACATAATTTTTTTAAAGGAAATAGTCTCCTTAGGTTTTCTTTTGTAAGTGCAGAAGCAAAGTGAAACTTAAGAGCCTCTGATAGGGGCATATTTATATAGGAGTAATGTCAAATTCAGTGTAGATGAGGGTGATGACTACAGGGGCAGGGGAGCGACTTAGAATGATACAGAATTAGCATGTCAGCAATGTCTATGGTTGCCATTCGCGGTTGGAGTTTGAGAAGAGGATGAATACTAAGGGTTGGAGACTCCTGTGGTATTCAGCTGCCAGAACCATGTTTAGAAGAGAACATCCGCAGGACACTGGACGACTGTGTGGGAGTGGGGAGCAGGGGAGGACACACATGGTCCCCTCCCTTCCTGAGCCAACGGAGGACCCAGAGCTCCTTCATCCAGTAGGGGGAGCCGTGCTCCTGAACAGATCATCTGCAGTTTGACCTCTGGAGGATGGAGGGGGGATTAAACACTGTGTCTCTGGAAGAAAAGGAGCTTTGATGCTCTAGAAGTAATTCATCAGGTAGCACCTTTGCCATTTGACTTTAATAATCAAGCACAAGTGATGAGCTCAGGATGAAGTCGTGGGTTTCTGGGAAATATCGAACTAAACAAAGAAAGCCCCAACATGTTTCTGAAATACTGAGAAGATGCAGAAGGTATAGTATCTCAGCCGGTCTGAGTTTATCCACTAATGGGAAGGCAATGGAGAAATTTGCTTGTTCACTCTGCGCCAGGCATTTTGCTCAGCACTTTGTATGGTGTGTTTCGTTCAAGCCCCCAACACCACACTACATTATGAACTATCATTGCAGAAAAGATACACAATGATGTCCTGCAAGCTGCCGGTAAGGGCTGGAGTCCACCCCAAACCCAGAAAGCCTGAGGTCGGGGTCCATCTTGTGCAGCCCTGTGTACAGGGAGTGTGCTCCATGGCAGGTGTTATGTGTTGGATGCTCCAGAACTCTCTTGCTTAAATTACTCTTCACAGAAAACTAAAATTGAAGGACATTCAACGATGTGCCTAATTCTATGTAGAATGATCAGCTGAGATAAATTGCTTACTTTGTGGCTTTGTTATAAGCTGCTTTTGACTTAAGAACTGGGAGAACAGAGCAAAGGAAGACGGTTTAACTTCTCTGGCCAGAATCTCATATTTTCCTAGAGAGAAAATATCAAAAGTTTAATTAACATTCTGGCTCTAGGTCTGATTCAGTGGTTGACCAGCAGGGCCCAGGTGAATGGAAGACAATAGATGGGGTGCCTTAGACCTCAGGAGCACTGGGGTGGGTTCTGGGGTTGGTCGGAAGCCTTGTCTGTTTCTCATTTGAAACATCTTCCCATCTAGCTGTTTCTTCTCTATGGATCTTAAATAAGCATCTTGTCTATTTTGAGCAGTACGATGCCATGGCGACGGCTGGGTGTTGGGGAAGCAGGGATAGGAGAAGCATCTGCCCCGGGCTGCCTTCTGAATCCAGGTCTGGGGCCAGGGGCGGAGCTGGGTATGAGTGGAGCTAGCCAAGCAGCCAGTGGGAGAGGACGAAGATCTCGGAAAGGCTACTGAAATGGGAAATGGGGGTTGCCAATTACAAACTTTTCACCTAAGAAGCCTTTTGTGGCATACAGTCGCAGAGAAACATACCCTGCAGGTGTCTGCAGAAAGCTGGGCCAAGGGTGACCGTGAGTGAGGAGAAAATGTACATATTATATATTTTTATGTTTTGAGTCTTACAGAGAAAATACTAGCTTGTGCTGAGTGTGTATTATGGGCCAGATACTCTACATTCCAGCTCTCTAGTTTCAGCGATTTCCACTGAGCAGGAGGTAGACATGGAGAAATTAAAGAGGCGCAAGTAAAATCATAGATTGGCCTGAATCCAAAGCCCATGCTTTTTTGCCCCAGTATTCTGTTGTCCTACAGGTGCTCAGAGGACCTGTGCCTTAGCAAGGCACACTTTCAGACCTGCCCCTCTCATCTGGGAGTCTGTCTAAGCGGTCAGAAACAAGCAACAGGGAGTGGTAGCTTTGCACACTGAGACTTCTTGCAAACACAACTGTGAGGTCTCTTCTGGGACAGCTGGGGTGAAACTTCTGCTCTTTAGCCCCTGTATCTTCAGGGATACACATGAGTGACATCAGCTACCGGGCCGCCACAGAACAGCCTTTGGGGCCAGTGGATACTTCTAAGCATGCTTCTTCTTGGTTAAATATAAGCCAGATGGTTCCCAGAAATGACATGCAATAAATCAGTTTCCATTTGAGCCAACAAGAGTGAATTCTGTGGCCTGCAACAGCCCTAAAGCTTATCTGACCCCATTAAACAAATCAGCAACCAGGCCCAAGACGCTGTGACTTGCTTCCTTCATCATCCCTTCCCTCGGCCTTATTTTCTCATAAATGTCCTCCAGGGGTGAGGTTGATCTGTAAGAGGCAGGAGCTCAGGCTGTTGTGTGGCTTTTACCCTTAGTGATTAATCATGTGGCATTATTTCAGGGGATACACAGAGAGCTCTTTTTGATATAACATATAGTGTTTTCTGAAAAAAAGAAAACACTATACACAGGAAGTAGTAGGTGGCAGGCTGATGGGAAGTCTTCCTGGATATGGCTGTTTTTGCCTATTTAGCAATGATTTTCCCTTTTTTTTTTTTTTTTTTTTTTGGTAAGAGCCTCCTACTTTTCAGTTAGAGAATTTATTTATTCCTTACTCCAAGGAATTCTGATGGGACTAAATAAAAAAAGAACTTCTCCACAGATGGCCATGTGACTCAGATTAGCCAGCTGGGTGAACAGTGTGGTCCTTGTGAGGATGTAAGACCCCAGACACACAGACACATTTAGCGTGCACGTGCACACACACACACACACACAGGGAAATATGCAGAGTCAGAGGGCTTAGATGCTATTGACATTCAATGATATTTGGATTTCTAGAACCATCTATACCTAAATATCGGACTTCCTGGTTCTAAGGGCCAATATTGTTGACTCATTTGATTGGAATCCTGAAGAGCATAGACTAAGGGTTCCATGTTTCTAGTTCCATCTTGATCACTGAGGCACCTCTGTGAGCTGGTTCAGTTCTAGACTCTCAGGTTTCTCATCTTCATCAATGATGCCCTTGTTACCCCCTCCCATGAGGTGAGAGCTGATAGGATGAGGCTAGGAGAGACATGTGAAGAAAATAGCCATCTAGATAGAAGGACATCCTCATGGAACATCTAGCCTGAGAAAATCGCTACAGGCGTTTGGCTGTATTTTTTAATGCTCCAGTTTGCATAGCAGGCAGGGCAGGACAACAGTTCACATAGTGATGTTCTTTGAGGTAACAGAAAGTCACTAGCAGAAGCTGTCAGATATTTTAGGAGTTGATATGTCTAATGGGAAGAAATTTCTTTGAGTGGAGACAAATGTTACTTTTAAGAACACCTTAAGGAAACAAACCTAAAATTAACATGATCCCCTGATGCAAAGTGGTTCTCATGTCTTCACTTGCTTTCAGATGAAAAATGTTGCAAGGGTGTGGAATCTAGATCTTTCAAATTCATGTTTTACTGATTTTGAAGTTAAGTCCTTGGTTAAAAAGGAAGCTGTGTCTCTGACTTTGTCCTCATATCTCTCTGAGGGGAGAAGCTTTATTTGTGACTTGCTGTTTCTGCTACAGTGATAAAGATATAACAAATACATGGTAGGTAGAGAAATAGTTGCCTCCTAAAAGCCAACTGAACCCTTTTGGAAGGGATCATTTTAGAAGCATCAGTTCAAAGAAAAGAACAAATATGCCCTGAGCATAGCACATAACAGACATGCCATTCATCTCCTTTGTCCTTACGTCCTGCACCTCCTTCAGTGTTCACATGGGCAGCAAGTATGAAAACACACCTTACAGTGGAGAAAACTCAGGTTTCCTCAGACCTGGCTGCCCATCAGCATCCTCTGAAGAGCTTATCTAAAGAACAGATTCCTTCCAAAGCCCAGATGATTTGCTAGGAAAGGACAGGTTTGGGAAACTGTGTTTAGTAACTTGACTAAGATTATACTGCTAGTTGATGGGCCAGTCCTAAGAGCAGAAAGGTGGGGACATGGGCATTTTGCTTATGGCCTTCAAGGCTGGTCCATACTGTATGCCTGGAGTTTTGAGGGACCCTGGTATTGTCAGCATGAAGGTTTTAGGACCCCCTTACATTGTTAAACTTTGTTCTTATGCTATAAAATTCTTATAGCATTATATTTTCGATCTATCTTTGCAGAACGTCAGGACTCCATGGCCTCAAGGAAGAACTAGCAGATTTCAGAATCAAGCTGGTTAAGATCAGATTAAAAAAAAATCACAGGGGAGAGAAAAATGACTGAAAGTTGCTGTCAGGCAGCTCACTCTAATGCTAAATTACCTATCTCTGGGCAGGATTTAACTTCAGTTTATCTGCACATGTATGGTAAAGCATGATCACCGACTTTACAGACACCAGAACGTTCCAGAAGGAGGAACCACACTGTCACAACCAAGACTACTCACCCTCTGATCTCCCCTAGCACAACTCAATAAAAATCTGTTCCTTTGGAGCCAAGCAGGGAGCCTCTTAGATCCAGAGCAGTTTCCCTGGAGTGCTGACTCTTGTTTTATCTTCAAATAAACCTTCCCCCCCTTCCTTTCCGATCAGCATCTCAAATGCTCATTTCAGTCATGATGGGTTTTCAAGAGCCCAACAGGCTGGTCTAGAATCCAGTAAGATACACCTTAAGCCATGATCCCTGGCTCCCATTGAGTGAAACAGTGGGAACAGCAACTCACTCAGGCTAACTCGCTCATATTGCGAGGCTGGGTGAAGGGCCAGAAACTCCTCCTTTGTCTGGAGGGTCACCAAGACCAATCCAGTAACAGTATAATCTAGATCTGCTGAATTCAAGCCTGATATTCTTTTTCTTTCATCAAACTTATTGATGATCCTTCAAGCCAACTTCAGCCAATGCCCAACTACAGATATCCTTGATGTTGCTGCCAGTACTGAAAAAATTGCTGCAGAATAGGATCTCCCAGATTCTATCAAGTCTATGCTCCTGGCCAAATGGGGAAGAAGACTATTTCCCCACTTGTGATGTCTACTCTAGACCTAACACAGGCTAATTAAATGCTTACTGTGTTATGCCAGATTTGGTGAGTGACTCTGGACTTGTTATCTGCTTGCTGGTGGAATTAGGAGAACAAAACACATTCACTAGAGTGTGGAAGGTCAGTTCTCCTTATTAAAGGGTTTGCAGCTATGTGAAATTGGAAAGAAATAATGTATTCTGAAGCTATTTTCATCTCATTAGCTGAAGTCAAGAAGAATAAAGGCAAACGCAACTTCAAAGATTAACTTCCAAATCCAATGTGTGTTGTAGGCCCTTTGACTTTAGGCTTCTACTTCCTTCCTCCCTCTCCCCATCAGCCCCTGGATGCTTCAGAGTGGAATGTTCATAAATGCTGAGAACGAATATATATGCACTGCTCAGGTTTTTCTATAAGAGAACATACATTTTCTAAGTTCAGAGTCTGCAAATCTACCCATCCTAAGGGAAGGGATGAATCCTGCTTTTCCTAAGGTCAGAGAGTCCCTCCATCGAAACAAAAATCAATATGGGACCCTGATGCCATCCTATATTTGGTTTAGTGGTGGCAGCAAACTTACAAGGGTAATCAAGTTGCTCTAACTGGTTTGTGTCATGATTTGGGACATTCTCTCTGAGCAGTGGTGGCTTCCAGAGATGGCTGAGAAAAGTTAGCAAAGACAAGGGAAATTATACTAGGAACAGCATGGTGATAACCAAAGACCGTCTCCAAAGAGCAGAGACTGACTCTGGTTTACACGGACCACAGAAATCCATTCACCTCATGACACAAAAGCAGGAGGGCACTTCTAGAGTGTTTCTCTTCTCTAACGACCACACACACTGCATATATACACAGTCTTTCTGGTATTCATAGTAAAGAGTGATTCAAAACTTTTCAACTATCTCAGATGTTTTGAAATAGACTGAAATTTCACCCATAAAGATCCCAGGGTGTCTGGTTCTTCACACAAGAGGCAAATCCAGGTTCTCATCAGTCACAAAAATTTCCATAAGAGAAGTTTTTCAGCTAGGCCGAACTTGAGTTGGTTTTTGACCATAGCTACAAAAAGCTGTAGCTTAGGGAAAGAGAAAGGAGTCCTAACCCAGATAGGGCTCTGAACACCCACAACGGTGAGTGTATGTGGTGTGAGGATTGTGAAGCTGTCAGAAAAGTCCACACTCATCAGTCAGCTTCCTTTCTTTCCTGATCCTCAGATGACTATGCCCTCTGCTTCCACCCTGTGCAGTGAATCTGCTTCCAAAAGTGCCTCCCCTGTTCATTAATGCAATATTGATCTGTTGACCTCCATTCCTCAGTGTCCTCCAGGAGCTCTTGGGAATAACAGTAAATTGGCATTCAAGCAAAGCTAGCCACTTTCTTCTCCTTTCCTCAACCAAACATCCTCCTCAGGAATGGTGAATGAGATGCGGGTCCAGAGACAGAAGAGCAGAGTGCTTAAGAGGAACCCAAAGTGCACATGCACATTTGCATCATGTAACATTTCCCAAAATCAGTCATTCCTAACCATATTTTGGATTTGGGGTTCTTTCCATTTACTAGTGATACTAAGATTTACTTTATAATCGTCTTTATTTAAAAATATATATGCATTGATTTAAAAAGTAACTACCAGGATTTCCAGTTTGTTTCAGCTTAGAAATCACCACCTTGTCCTAATAAGGAAAGGGCTGAACAGACTGAAGATTCATCAGCTTCTCTTGGTCCAAAACAGAGATGAGGACACATCTGCTGGCCCCAACATAAAGGAGCGAGGCAGAATACAGTAGGTGACAGCTGACCCATAGTGAGTAGGTCACATGAGACCCATGAGTGGGAAATGCCCCAGGAACCATGGACAGGTGGGAAAGCTTATGTAATTAGCAAACTGGTGTAGGTTCAGTGTGGACAATGCAGTGAGGGTTATAAATACCAGGAGTTCCAGTCATGGAGGTTGGGAGAAAACAGTTTTTCAGGTTTCACCTCCTGGAACTCTACTAGGTAGTCACAATAAATGTTCCCTCATGATGACAGCAAGGGGAGAAGAAAACGAACCATTTGCAAACACAACAGAGCATTCTGTTCTTAATAAGACCTGCCCTCTGAAGAAACTAGTCAATCAGAGTGTAAGCTGCTAAAGTAACATCAAAGCTATTTGATCTAGGAGGTAAATAACACAACTGCACTGAGCTCTAGTCAAATTATCCTACCTGAATGGAGAGGAAATCAGAGAAATGTGTGAAATTCATAGTACACAGGCCCAGGTTCTCTAAAAGAATGAGACCAAATCACAAGACTCTAGAACATGTCTCCTCCCCACCACATTATTAAAGACCTCTTTATGGCAGTTGATTTTAATCTTTATATCATATGCACTTATCAAGAAATATTACAAGACATACCAAAAAGACAAAAACCAAAATTTGAAGAGAGAGCAAGTATCAGCATCAGGTATTACAGGAATGTTGAAATTATCAGACCAGGAAGTTAAATAATTATGATTACAGTGACAATGTCTTTGATGTAAAAAGTAGACAGTATTCAAGGACAGATCAGTAATATAAGCAGAGTGATAGAAACCCTGAAATGTAAATGAAAAGAAATGCAAGAAAACACAGAAAGGAATGACTTTGAGGGGCTTACTAGTAGACCATATAGCTGAGAAAACAATCTCTGAGCTTGAGGATTTTTCAATGGATGTTTCCAAAACTGAAAAGTAATGAAAACAAGGAAATTCTTTTTTTTTTTTTTTAAAGAACAGAATATCAAAGGACTTAGATCAAGTACAAGAAGTATAACATACATAATGGAAAAAGAGAAGGAAGGGAGGGAGGGAGAGAGAGGAAATATTTGAAACAGTAGTGACATAGAATTTCCCCCAAACTAATATCAGATGCCAAACCACAGATTCAGGAAGTTTAAAAAATTCTGAGCAGGATAAATATTTAAAAATTTACACTAAGGTATATAATTTTCACATCATGGAAAAATCAATGATAAGAAAAAAGCCTGAAAGAACACAGGGGGAAAAAAAAATCACCTGACCTACAGAGGAACAAAGATAGGAATTACATCCAACTTCCCAGAAACTATGCAAGCAATAAGAGTGGAGAAAAATGTTTAAAATGTTGCAAGAAAAAAACAGCAGCATAAAATTTTGGGCCCTGTGAAATTATTCTTCAAAAATGAAGGAGAAAAAAACACTTTCTCAAACAAAGAAAAATTGAGGAACTTTGTTGTCAGTAGACCCACCTACAAGAAATGTTAAAAGAAGTTCTTTAGATAGAAAAAAATATATATATATCTCAGAAATGTGAACCTACATAAAAAAAGGCCATCAAAGATTACTGATGGTAAAATAAATATTTTTTAAAGACTTATTTATTCATATAAGAACTGGGGTACAGGCCAGATGTGCAGGGGGTGAGAGGATCCACCAGAGACAGAGTGGGGAGCAGAACAGGCAGATGGACTGAAATATACTGCTGGGGGGAGCAGTGAGCTAGGCAGGAGAGGTCTGCCACACCATCTGGGTCCCCTCCCTGGCTGGCAGCAGGGATCGAACTCGTACTGCAGTGGCTGCATTTTGCTTCATAGTGCGTTTCTTAACCCACTGCGCCACCAGAGGAGGACCCTAAAATAAATATTTAAAAAATTTTAAATGACCTAAAAGTTTCCTTAAAATATTCATGAAAACTGTATATCTATGTGTTTATGTGTGTGCATGTGTGTATATGTATATATATATATTCATAACTGAGTTGAATAACAATAGAAGGGACAAAGATAGGAATTAGAGTTATTTTATTATTATAATATACCCACACTACTTATGAACATGTATAGTATTATTTGAAAGTAAACTTGGATTAGTCATAAGTGTACATTGCAAACTCAAGTGAAATAGAAGTATAATTAATGTGTTAAGAAGTGAGACCAACGTGCTTAAGAAACATCTTAAATACATAAAGATTTAAAAATAAATGGATGGAATAAAATATACCATGTCATCACTAATAGAGAGAAAGCAGAAGTAGCTATATTAATTTCAAGCAATGCAGACTTCAAAGGAAGGACAGTTATCAGGGGTAAGGAAGGTCACCATAGAATGACAAATAATATATTTCTCCAAGAAGCTATAACAATCCTCAATATGGATACATCTAGTGACAAAGTATCAAACTACATGAAGCAAAATCTGATAGAAGTGTAAGAGAAAAAAATCCAGATGACTCCACTATTATACTTGAAGACTTCAACACCCCTCTATCAGAAAGAGACAGATCCAGCAGACAGAAAATCAGTAAGGACATAGCGAAACTTAACAACACGATCAATCAATGGGATATAATGGACGTCTAGAGACCACTTCATCTAACAGCAGAATCCACATTCTTCTTAAGTTCACTTGGAACAGTCACTGAAAGAGACCACATTCTGAATCATAAAACACATGTCAACAAATTTAAATGAATGCAAACCAGAATTGTGGGCTGCTGAGAAAGCAATGTCTAGAGGGAAATTTATAGTACTTAATTCCCATATTATAAAAGAATAAAATTCCAAAGCAAATAATCTAAGTTTCCATCTAGGAAAATAAGGAACAGAGAAAATTAAATGGAAATTAGTAGAAGAAAAGAAATGATAAGAAATAAAGTATGAACTGAAGCTAAAAAATAGGGAAAATCAATGAAACCAAATCTGGTTCTTTAAAATGACTCGTGAAATCAATGACTCTCTACCTATGGTGATATAGGAAAAAGTGGGAAGACACATATGACTAATATCAGAAATAAAAAAGGAAATATTGTTATAGATCCCAGGAACATTAAAAGGATAATAATAATAAAGGGTGATAAATGCAAATTTGATAACCTAAAATAAATGAATCAATCCTTAAAGAGACACAATCTGCTAATCCTAAACAAGAAGAGATACACAATCTGAAAGGTCCTTTATTTAGAAAAGAAGTAAATTAATAATCTTCAAAATAGAGAGCACCAAGCCCAGATGAGTTCACTGGTGAATTCCATCAAACATTTAAGAAAAAAAAATTCCAGTTCCCTACAACCTCTGCCAGAATTTAGAAACTGAAGGACTATGTCCTGGCTCATTCTATGAGACCAGCATTACCTAACGCCAAAATCAGAAAATCACATCAAAGGAAAAAGACAGAATCCTATCTTTCATGAACACAGAAGCAAAACTGTTCAACAAAATATTAACAAATCAAATCCAACAATATATGGCTAACATGGGATTTATCCTAGGTGTTCAAAGCTGGTTCAACATTTCATTACCAATTAGTGTAAACCATCAAGCAACAGGTTAAGGGAAAAAAATCACATTATCTTTTCAATAAATGCAGAAAAATTACTTACATAGTAAAAAAAGCTCATTAAAATAAGGATAAAGAATACATTTTTTTCCTTGACAATAATATATTCTACTAGATTTTTCTCTTTGACAATATTATATTTAACTAAATACTCTTTTAAAAACTGACAATTCATATCTCATATATAGTAAGAACTTAGAAATATTTTCTCAGATTCAGAACAAAGACACTTATCACTCATTTTCAACATCATATTTCAAGTCCTACCCTCAAGTCCTACCTTACAGATTGCAAAGAAAGAAGTAAAATTGTCTCGGTTTGCTATGTGAGTTTGTCTACTAAATTCTCATCAACAGTGTGTCTTACTTTGCCTGAAATAGGTCATAAACTAGGAAAATCAGGGTAATAGAATTTCTTACAGTAATCTAGTCCCTTTATCTTCAGAAGGTATTATATATCAATATGTTTCACAAAAGACTTCCTACTGTCAACAAAACTCTAGGAGGTAAAAAGAAAATAAATAGCAAGCCAAAGACCAAGCTCCCAGCTCACAGGAGAAATTTAAAGGGTTTAATTTCCAACAGTGATATTGTAACATCCTTACAAGATTTATGAGTTACTTAAGGGCAGAGATCAGGTCTTATTTATCTTACTTGTATCTTTTGTCAAATGGTAGGTACTTATATTGTTGAAACTTTATGAGTAGAACATCAGTTTTGGTATATATAATATGGCTTAGTTTTTCTTTGGACCTGTGATTCATTGGTCTCTGGGCAGTGTTGGTTAGAGTTGAGGAACTTCCTAAACAAACATTTACTTAACCTCACTAGAGCTGAAGATTTATTGATGTTAAGAGCTTTTCCAATTTTTTGTTATGATTTCCCTTCCACCTAATGAAGCATCTATTTGTACTTCTCTCAGAACATTTCACAGTGCATTAACATAGATTGGTTCCTTTTTTAAATAGTACATTATTTATAAAAGCACTGTGCAAATAGCAAAATGCAAGTACACATATTAACAAATCTTTCGCTTTTCCTAAGTGAAAATAATTTTCATAAACACTTAATTCCCTTCTTAATGCCTCTTAAACCAAATTCATTAAAAATTTCTTTCTTCTGCCTCTTCTGGTTTTCTTTCCCATTATGTGTTTAACCTTTCCAGTCTGTTTCTCTGCTTATCCAATGTGAAGGTAAGGGGATGGGCTGGGAGACATGGTAACCAGAAATGTTTTTGTACAAAATTGCATTCTTTTTATTGCCAGGTTCGTAGGTAGCAACTGCCTATGAAGTCAAGACTTTATGTTAGCTTTTGCTATTCACTTAAGCTATTAAAATATGTGTGATTTTCCCCCCTTCTAGTCTATTAAAGACATTTTAAAGGTTCTTTATGAATGTCTAGGCGGACCTACTTGAGTGTACATTTTATTATAGTCACAAGTGATTTGTGGCAATATAAAAGTTTAAAAAGCATGGCTCTAATCCACTGGTTTTCAAACCTGACTGCTCACTGGAATCATCTGAGGTATTTTCAAGAATATTGATATGAGATCTCATTCTCAGAATTCCAATTAAATTGGTATGGGTACTGATATTTTTTAAAAATCCTTAAGCGAGGCTAGTATTCAGTCAAGTTTGAAAATGTCTGTCATCACACATGTGTTCCATTTACAGATCTATGTTGACAGACTTATTTAAATTCCTCTAAATCATGTCTATGTGCTCTCCGTAATACTGGCAGATCAGATAATAACCTAATATGCCCATTTTATTAGTGGAGATAATACAATTCAGGACAGAAAAGTTATGCTGGAGGGATAATTTCTTATTGATATATTGCCACATTGCCTCCTATGTTAACTAATAAGGCACAAAGCACTATTCTCAAAATTTAGGCTATGTGGATCACCTGCTTGCTTCTTCAAACCCTTACTGAAAAGACAATTTGATTATTCTATGGAGGCTATTCTAGAAAGCCTATTAAATTGAAATAAAAAGCACCAATAGCATATTTCATCATTACTTATGTAATTATGTAACTGCACTTGTTATTTTTAAAAATAGAGATCAAAGCTGATGGGTCCTACTGGACAAAAGCCACAAGGAATACTCAGCATAAAAGTCTGGTTTATTTAGCTTACTGTAGCTGAGAATGTCTTGCAGAGAACCAGTGGGAGCCACTGAGTATGGGGGGGGCGGGGTGGGTGGGCAGGGAAAGCTAGCAATAGAAGACTTCCTATGGGGATTAGGTGTGCTGGATGATTCTCGTGGCAGATTAATGAAACAGGGGCTGGGTCTGTATGAGTACCTTGCAAGAGGCAGAGATTATGCATCTTAATGCATTTTATTGGGGAGTGGGAGAGTTGTAGGAGGCTAGAGTCTTCACTGGTGAACAAAGAGCAGAGTCATACCTGTCAGCCAGAGGAGGTGGTGTTTAGTCATTTGGGATGCAGAGTAGCCCTGTGTGTGAGGTCATACTCCCATGCCATGAGATCACTCAGTCTGCCTACAGACGACTCTTTTTCTACTTTATCAAAAGTGCTCCTTGGCATGTATTTAAGTTCCAGTACTTTTGTGGAGATTCTAAAAGGAAAAGAATATAAATGCCTATGCTTTTATTACTACTAGCCCTGAAAGCAGACTTAGCAGGGATTCCTTTTGGAAGTGGATGCTAAAGTATTATTATTATAGAACAAAAGAAAGAAAAAAGGAAAAAAAAAACCACAATTCATCGATTGAGCTCAATGACATTTTAAACAGGGTGGATTTTTATAGGTGGGAGGTTTTGTTTTTATTAATGTTCTGTTGATTAACCTTAAATTCTAGGTTAAGGATTCATGGTGGGGTGTTAGAGAAAAAAATAATATAAATCAAGTCTATAATTACTAAAAAGAGGGGAAATGGAGTAGGAAAACAAGTCATCAACTAGAACAAAATTGACAGTGTATAAAAGTATAGAAGTCAGTTCAAATAAATTAGTAATCACAATTAAATAAATTGTATTATATCTTGCCCATTATAAGGAAGAGATTATCAACTAACACTTTTAAAAATCCAACTCCATGATATTTAAAAGACACATATTTAAAACCCATGACTAAAGGACCATTGAAAGAAAAGAGGACAGGAACATGGATGTCAGACAAGTACAGATCAAGAGAAAGCTGAGCTATTAGACAAATTATAGTTTTAGAGAAAGATTACTAGTGATAGATAAAATGACGATAAGTCCAATTTACCAAGAAAACACAATAATTCTAAAATTAAATAAGCCTGATAAAAACGTATGATGTAATACATATATATAATACATATGTGTATACACATAAATATAATGGAACTACATAGACACATTCGTAAGATGACCATCATGGTGAAAATTTTGTTTTATTTTAAAAAATGATTATTTTTGTGTAGAAGAACTTGGGTGTAGGCCAGAGGTACAAGGGGGGAATGACAGAGGGGTGAGAGGATTCATCAGAGACAGAGTGGGGAGCAGAACAGTCGGATTTACTGAAATATACTGTGAAGGGGAGCAGTAGTGAGACAGGAGAGGTCTGCTGCACCATATGTGGTTAGCGACCTGGCCAGGATGCTCAGGACTCATAGCACTGAGACTTAACCCCTAGGCTACCATGAAGGCTCAGTAGAAATTTTAAATATATTATTTTCAATTTTAAGGTAAACGCAGGGTAAGATACAGAAATTTGAACATACCTATCACAAGCTTGATATACTAGATGTACAGAGAATATCTCCAGTAACAACTAGAGAATTTTTTTCAAACACACATGGAACATTTATAAAACAGACCTAATACTAAGCCATAAAAACAAAAATGTCAATAAATTTCAGGACATATGTGTTATCAGAATATATTATATAGCTACAGTGCTTTTGGAATTTTTTTTTAAAAAAAGATAAATTTAACAAAGTAACACAAATGAAAGCTAAAACCCAGAAATGCCACTCCTAGATATCTAGCCAAAGAATGCAAAAACCACTAATTAGAAGGGACATATGCACACCAGAAGGGACATATGTGCACCCATTCTGAGGTTCACTGCAGCACTCTTTATAGTAGACACTTTATGGAAACGACCTAAGTGATCAAAGAATGATGAGTGGATTAGGAAGATGTGGTATATACGCGCAATGGAATACTACTCAGCCTTAAAAGAAAATAAACTCCTGTCATTTGTGACAACATGGATGGAACTAGAGGGGATCATGTTAATCAAAATAAGTCAGAAGGACAGATAAATAGCAGATGTTTTGCCTTATATGTGGAATATAGAGAAACAATATAAAGGGTTAAACATAACCAAAGCAGTAACAAACCTTTGATCTCTGACTGCAAAGCTGAGGTTACTGAAAGTGGAGGGTGATGGGGTGAGAGGGAGCTCAATGGCACATGCAGAGAATTACAGGGGCTCTGGTGGTGCGTATGGTAAGAAAACATATATGTATGTGTAGGGCTTTGAACTTATAATTCTTAAAACAAACATAATGTTGTATGCTGACAATACTTAATAAACATAATTGAAAAAGGAAACTAAATTTTTCTTGAAACACACCCCAAAAGGACATCCTCTTGGAAATAAAATATACAACTGAATCATCATAAAATCATAATGTGGTAGTCTTATAACAGATACTGTAAGAGTAAAGAAAATTGTTGCTCCATGCAATCACGTGGCTGAATCTTACCAATGTGACACTGAGCAAAGGGGCCAAAAAGGTAAGTTTACATGGTCAATGATTTTAATTCATAAGAAGAAGAAAGAGGCAAAGCCAATGAATGGAAGTATATGCAGGTGTGTTCGTCAGTGCTGTAGTGCTCAGCTCATTGACCTAGGTAGTGGGTCCACTGGGGTAACAGGACTTCTGCAACCACAACCACAAGCACTACTTGTAAGCACTCAGCATGCTGCAAACTGTGGTTTATGCATTTCAGAATGTGAATTCTTCACTAAAACATTTCCTTAAAACAAGCCAACGAAATGATCCAAAGAACTGTAGAAGAATACATATAGACTGAAACTTGAAACATTTTCTTGAAGTGATATTGGATATAAGTTTCAGGGGTATATAGTGCATTATGTTCACCACTAAAAGTCTGATTCCTTCTTCCATACAGTTGACCCCTTTTTCTCAATTTCCACACCCCCGTCCCTTTGGTAGTCAATAATCTGGTCTTAGAGTCTAAACATTTATTTTTATTTTATTTGTTTCATGACTTTTGTTTCTTTATGTACCATATTCGAGTGGAATCATATGGTGTTTGCTTTTCTTTAATAAGCAAAAAATGGTACACCCCAAAGTTAGAACTGTGGTTCCCTCTAAGTGGGAACAGTGGGTATGTGACCTGGGAGGATTGTAGGACCACATTGGTAAACTTTTTCTGTCAAGAGGGAGATAGTTATCATTTTTGCTTTGTAAACCATAAATTCATGGTCACAACACTTTATCTGTGTCACTGCATATGAAAGCAGCTGCAGACAACATGAAAATAAGGAGGCCTGACCATGTTTCTATAAAAACTTATTTATAGTTGCCTTTCTTATATTATTTTGCCATTTTAGAAAATCATCACCCACCAACTCACAAGGGAATCCAATGTGACAATACTTTTAACATGCAGTGCATAATGTACATTTCAGCTGTACATACATGTAGATAGGTGTGTGTCGTTGATTTTTGGCTAATTTATCTTGAACAAATCACCTAACCTCTCTGTGTCTTCTCCTATGAAACCAGGACAAAAGTGACATCTCCTTCTTATCGCTGTTTGTGAAAACAAAAGGAAAGAGTGCATCTTAAGTTCACAGCACACCATTCAGTTCATGGTGAAAAACTCAATGTTTCTGCTACACCTGTGAGTATAGCTATAGTAGGTACTACTGCTGCTGCTGCTAATAATAATAATAGTCAATATTATTAGTTATTGCTACTATCATTAATACTGGAACAATAATTACTGCTGCTGCTACTATTACTACTACTAATACACATTGCAACTGCTATTAGTGCTGCTGCTACTTACACTACTACTACCCGTATTGCTACTATTTTGTACTACTGTAATTATGATTACTCTTGCTACTATTAGCAATACTGCAAGTATGATTACTGCTGCTATTCCATTACTACTATTAATAGATACTCTTATCACAGCAGCTATTAATGCTGTAGCTGCTGTTGCTACTGCTACGCTGCTACTGTAGCTACAGGGCTAGTGCTAATGTATTTCTACTGCAGTTCTCTGTTGCTCAACAATGGGATTATGTTCTGAGAACTGTTATCATTGATGATCCCATCATTGTGTGAATGTCAAAGAATAACACACAATTTGAAATGTTACAGGTACAAACCTTGGCTCTATAGTAATATCTATCAGGAGCACCCTTGTATTTGTGGTTTATCATCATTGGCTGAAAGGTTGTTAGGTGCCATGGGACTGCACTAACCTATAGGGTTCCTGTTTGTCAGATATGACCTGAGTTAGACCTTGCATGTTGGTGCTGTCATGGTGTCTTGATTTAATGAGTATAAATAAGAACCATAACAATCAGCCTCTGTAGGTGTTGGAGTGGTTTAATGCCCTTGAGGATGTTGAGGACAGTTTACTTCCTTAAGCAGGTCAAACATAGCCAGAGCACCCACCATCCACACCCACTGGCTATGAAGAAGTGTTTGCCGAATAATTCAGTAGTAGCCTCAACGTCAGCTTGCTTGAAATAACCAAATGAATTAAAACTTTAGTATAGAAAAGATACACAAAATGATGATCTCATTTTGAGGAAGATAAAAAACAAAAACAAACAAAAAAACCTGAGGGATAAATGAAACCATGCAGCCAAAAGTTAAATATGGCCAAAAAGTGCACTTGAAGAGCATACTAGCTCTCCTGGCTGCCCTCATTACATCCCGATTCTGCTAGTTTCTAACTAGGTCACTGGTGGGTGACTTAAAATAAGACCCTGAGTTTCTTAACCTGTAGAAAGGCAGTAATAATGAAAAATATCTCTTAAGACTAGAATACATAGAAATCTCTTGGCTTCATGGTTAGACACAGTTCAGCTGAAGTTTGAGAGTCCTTGTAAACATGGTACACAAAGGACAAGCTTTAAAATCTGCAGCAGGTTGAAAAAGTCTTCTTTCTCCATGATCAAAAATGAAAATGACTACCATTCTTTTGTTCCTGCCCTGTGCTGGAAATCAGTCTAAGGCTTTGTGTATATTATCTCACTAAATCCTCTCTAAGTCCTGTTGAGTTGGACATTAGTATCCTCTCTTTCAAATAAATAACCAGGTGTTGAGATAGGATAGATAACTTTTCAGGTCACACAGCAAGGAGCTTAATCAAAATCTCTCTACCTGTACTACTTTTCCCAGCACATTCCATTGTTTCTTTTTCAGTTTACTACATTGTCTCTTTTTCAACAGATTCCTCTGTTTTGTGACAATGTTTCTTGGTTCAAATTAAACATTACCACACCTGTAATTTAAGTATTAACCTCTGAACCTCACATTCCTCTTTTGTTTAAGAAGTTGACTTTAACAGTAAGATAACTGCCTATTTCTAATTCCCTCATATTTGTGAATGTTTCCTGGAGGAAATGGTTGCCCATGTGTCTTTCAGGACAGACTTCTCAGAGAGCTTAAAGAGGTATTCCTCTCCTGTGTTCTCTTCACCCAAGGAATCTAACAGCTACATTTTGTGAACATTATACAAAACCTATTTAAGTGAGGTTGGCAGGTAGGCACACATCAGCAAACTATAGGACCCAACATGCTTTCTATCTCCCATAGGCAGTGATAACATTCCCCCTCTGGAAGTCAGAGGCATCCTCCATAGTTTACCAAGGCTGCTAGCCTTGGAGTCAGGAAAGTGCAGGTGGGTCTCACTATGAATATACTTTGCAATCTTCCCTCTCTTCTGTTGCTTCCAAATAAATCTATTTTATTGTTGGATTGATTGCTTTTATTTGCAGTCAATGATTTTTATATAAACTTCACATTGAAACATTTTTCAAAACTTCCCAAGTTAAATTACTTATTCCTAATTGAAGGATTAAGTCAAGTAACTTTATACTTAAGGGGAATTAAAAACTGGGAAATAGAAGTGTCTCACCAGTTGTAAGACAATGAGGTCCCGGTTCAAGGGTTCCAATTTGAGAATGACAGACCCAGCAGGGTACTATTTGCCCCCAGTAAGTGCCCCCTGTCCTCAGGACAGACTTGCCTCCGGGTTCCTCACTCCAGCTTACCAAATTTGAGGGACACTCTAACTACTTTGAGCTGCTGGGATGACATCTGTTCTCCAGCATCTGTGGCTGTTTGGTCACTGGGGCTGCAGGGTATTATCTTTCAGCTCCAGCAGTTTGTTCAGCCCTGTGTCTGACCCACAGGCTAGAGTCCATCACTCATAATAGTGAAGCTGGAAGAAGTGAATTGGTCCATGATGTCAAACCCGTGATCCTGAGTGATGTTCACGGCCATCCACCCAGCTAGCTGATAATTCCCTCCTCTACTCATTGGCAGTCACCTAGTTTATGAGTAAAAGGAAACCATACTAACCAGCAGATACTTGCTGTTTCATTTTTTACATTATCTGTTTATGTTCTTAATGCAATCCTTGAGGCAAGACTGTTATTCTATTTACAGGCAAGAACCTGCAGATTCCAGGTGACTCAGTCATTGGGGCTGAGTCTCAAATGCACAGACATTTTCACAATCCCATGCTCACATCCCCCTCTGTAATTCATGTATTGTGATCTTGGTTAAGCTTGTGAGATAAATGCTATTCTTGTCTCCATTTTTTACAGATAAAGACACTGAAATCCAGAGACAGAATGTGCCCATGATGGCAGAGTTTGTGTATGCGGAAACTAAAATTCTCATTTTGCTACGTCTGACTTCTAAAAATGATAGTATTAGCAGTGGTGCCTGGATTTGGTGTTTTTATTTCTTTAAGTGACCAATCTTCATTGACTGTAAACTTCCTAACTGAAAGGTGGGGTCTAGAGGAGCCACAGTCAGCCTGCCACAGCATGGAGGGGCAAGGAATCTCGAAGGACACTGACTGACCTCCCAGAAAACCTCTGTCTCCTACTGTCTAGTCTATAGGCTAAGAAGCCACTGATTTATTACTTCTTCATAGCTTGATTAAGGCCTAATGCCCATAATTGAGTGATGGAATTATATCACTGAGAATAACAAACACTCCAGAAGGTATCATTTTGCTTGCTAACTTAGTACTACCTCTCAAAAAGCAAAGCAGTGCAGTGGAGAGGCGAGCAGGGCCTTGGGCAGGGAGTGGGAGACCTGACAGTCATTGCTCAGGCTGAGCTGAGATGGGAAACAGGCAAATCCAATTCTGCTATGCTCCCCACCTGCTGGATGACCCCAGGGCAAGTTATTTAAACTCCAGAGGTGTTGTAAAGATTAAATAAGTGTGTGCAGGTGATGTTTTTGGCATAGATCCTGGCTCGTAGTCATAAGCACACCATAATTGGCCATTAGTTTATCATGACAGCCTCAGCCAGAGCTGAGGGATGGAGCGGCTTCCCATGTCCCTTAACCATTTCAGTCCAGACTAAGGTTGAGGTCAGTTCTTTCAGTTGCTGCCCCCTTGCTCTTCATTTCTCTAGTTTCTGGGAAAAGCAGAGGGGAGGCAGGGAGCCAGAGGAGGGCACCCAGGTTCCCCTAGAGATGCTGCCTGCTGCCCTGCATGCAGCCTGCCCTGCAGACCAGGTGTTCCAGTCACCAAATCTTTTGCAGGTATTTAGCAAATCAAAGGTGACAGCAGGAGGCTGTCAGCCTGACATATGATAAACACCTTCTGCAATTTAGCGCTTTAACACAGGGAGTCTGCTAGGAGGATGAGTTAATTGCCCAGCTATCCACAGGGCTGAGGTTTCTGGAACACCCTGTAAGCCAGATGAGAACTGTCTAAGAAACTGGGCTTGGAGCAGAGGGAGATTTTCAGTCCAGAAGGGAAAGCTGAGGATGGTCCAGGAGGGAGGTGGCTGCATTAATGGAAACTCTATTAACCAATTCTTAAAAAAACAATCACCTACAAGTAGACAGAATAAACACACAAACAAAGAACTTGAATCAGAAGGAACCCTAGAAGTACTGTAATAAAGCCTTCCATTTAACAGGTAGAAAGGAGGGATGAGGAGGGCACGGAAGAGCTAGGTCAGAAACAACGTCAACACTGGAATGCTGATCTGTTGAATCTGAATTCATTTACCTGAATTCAAACAACCATGTGGTTTGTTGTCCTTGATTTAACTACTAACATATCCCCTCCACTTCTCGCCCTGCATTCATAATGGACAACATAGTGTGGACCCCGGCCTATCACGGCCTGGTCAATGACTCCTTCTGTCATCTCTCACCCATTATTTCATCTTTCTGTGCCTTATATTCCTTAACTCTACAATGGGTTAATATTAATTCCAAAGGATTATTATGCCAATTAAATGAGATCGTGCATGTTAAAAGTTTGAAATATTGTGAAGTTGTTGATAAGATTTGTCTCATATCAATGCTATTATGGGCTCCGGTTTATTGGTCTTAGTGAGGGAACCAGTTTGTGCTTGTGAAGTGATGGAGAATGTGACAGAAACATGGACTCTGATCATTGCAACCCAAGTACTCTCTTATGTTTCTTCAACACAGACTGAGGGACAAAAACCATATCGAGCTAAAGGGCCCTGCATCCCTATTAGGGGTTGTGGATTAATTTCTGCATTAACAGCACAAAGTCCATTCGGCTCCTTTGAGCAGCCTTTTCTTAGTCTGCCAAAGGGATAACAATGTTGATCCTGTTGGGCTATTGAGAGAATCAAATCAGATAATACAAGTGGAGTATTTTGTAAAATCTATGTAAGCAAAATATAAGCTTTTGTATTTCTTGAGTCAAAAGTTTCAAGATCTTCTTTTCTTTCTGTTCCTGTTTGTTCCACTGACAAGTCCTATTGATTCTACCTTTAAAATATAACTCAACACCCACTAGTTACCCACTTCCACAGCCACCATCCTAATCTGACTCATTGCCATTTTTCACAAAGGCACTATCAATAGCTTCCTAATCCATTTCCTTGTCTTACTCATTTCCAGCTCATTCTCTAGAGAGCAAATTGGCATGTCACTGCTTCAAACTATTCAGTGGATAAAATAAAACATTACCATGCCCATAAACCATTAGAAGATGGCCCTTGCCCCCTAATAGCTTCCTCTAGTGATGTGTTACTTCTCACTCAAGCCTGCATGCTTTCAAATGCTTGATTCAAAATGTTATCTTTCAATAATAAAAAAAAACTCAGCCTTCCAACTCCTGTAACTCTTTACTGTCTACACAGACACATGTAACACTCATGGCCTCCAAAAATGTGAGTTTTTCTTCTCATCAAGCAATGTCACAATTTAAGTCAATTCTGACAGGCTCTACTTGGAGATAGAGTTTAGCTCCATAGGTTAAGGGATTGGTCCCAGGACACTGTCTCTCCTCCCTCCAGACACCAGCCATCAGCCCAGTTAACATCTATCATTTTCACCACCACTTGGAATTCCAAGATGCCCTCCAGGAGCTCACAAAGTTCAAGGAAATATTTTGCTTACCAGATTGCTGGGCTGTTATAAAATGACATAGCTCAGGAATAGCCAGATGGAAGAGATGCAGAGGGCAATGTTGGGGGAAGAACATGGACTTTCCAAGGGCTCTTTTAGCTCACCGTTTCCTTCAAACCTCCAAATGTTCACGACCCTGAAATCTTTGTGGGCTATGGAGGCTTCATTACATACCTATGTTTGTTGGACTCATTGGCTATTAGTGATTGAAGTCAATCTCTAGGAGAGTCTCTCTAAGGAGGTCAGGGGGTGGGACTGGAAGTTTCAAGCTCCAATCATGTGGTAAGTTCTCAGCCCACTCTTAGGTCTCAAATAACCTGACTCCTATCACAAAAGACCCCCTTACCATCCTTATCACTTGGAAAAGTTCAAGGGGTTTAGGAGCACTGTGCTAAACATGGGGATAAAGGCCAAATATGTACTTATTATCAATCATAATATCACAGATTGCATAAAATGTTTCTTCTGCCTGAAATGATCTTGCGTGTATTCATTGCTGAAATGATTTCTAATATGGTAGGTCTCAATTTAATTGTCACCTCAGAGAAGACTGACCTGACCCCTGCAGTCTTTTACCGTATGTTTCTCCTTCATAGCACTCAACTTCTAAAATTATCTGCAGTTTTAAAAAAAATCTGTGACTCTCCCACTCAACTGTAAGCTATATAATGACAAAGGGAATTGCTTTTAAAGATGGAGACCTGGCAAGGAATTGAGAGGAGAGTCATAGAGAAATTTCCTGTCTTGAATTCACTGTAGAAATTCATTTTCTAAAATGGAGAGAATAAATAGTAAAAGCCTTTGTTTCCATGCAGAAACCAGACATAATAGAATCAATGGTGAGAAATAGAACTTTTAAAAGACATCAGAGAGGTATGGAAGTAATGAGACAGATAAATAAACTCCTGAAAGGCAAGAACACCTCTAGGTGAACTGAGACCACACTCCTTTACTTTTTGTCCTGAAGGCATCTGCCAAGTGTAGAGGCTGACTATCAGTCTGACTTGCTAATGCCAAAAGGGTGATTCTAGGAGAAAGAGAATGAGTGGAGCCTCTGAGGGTTCTATTTGTTCCTGGAGCTATTTCAAATCTAATTCCTATTCCTTGACCACTCTGTCACCAGGATATATTCCCCCAGTTTTATTGAGGCATGACAAGTAAGTAAAATGTATACATATTTTAAAGGTGCAATGTGATATTTTGATAAAAATGTACATTATGAACCAGTGATGACAACTGAGTTAATGTTCATGCCCATCACCGAATCTAGTTACCTCTGTATGTATGAGGACACTATGTATGAGGACACTCGAGATCTACCATTTGAGAACACTTCAAGTATGCAATGCAGTGTTAGCAACTAGAGTCTCCATACTGGACATTATACATTCCGGAAATATTCATAATATAACTGAAAGTTTATACCCTTTTGACTGGCACCTCTCCATTCCTGCACCCATCACACCAGCCACTGGTAACCATTATTCCATTAAGAGTTTAGTTTCTGTAGATTCCACGTGTAAGAGTGATTTATAAATAGGTGAAAATACCTACAACATTGTTAGGAATCTTCAAAATACAAATGCAAACAGCAGCATAATGGTTCTGTATCTGTCAGATATGGAAAGACTGGAAAACGGGGCAATAGTAAGTACTGGCAATGTTGTTTGGTAATGTGAATTCCCATACCTGGGTTAAATTTTTAATAATATAAATTGCCATAAATAATTTTGAAAAAATTTGACAATGCTGTGTGAAGCTGAAAAACCTATTTCCTATAAACCAGAAATTTTATGAGAAAGCTTGTTTATATGTTTGAGCAATTTGGCCCAAATATGTTCATGGCAATGGGGGTAAAAGGTAGAATCATCTCATCATCAATTGAAAGGAAAATGAAAGTGTAGCCTTTAAAATAATTCTGGACAGCATTGAAAAGTAAGTGAACTAACTTAGGTGGTTATGTAAGGGGATAACAGACTGGGCTTATGTATGACTGTTGACGTTTGAATCCTTAAACTGGTTATAGGTATATGGGGTTGTGACTTATTGTTACTGCAAATCAATTGCACATGTTACAAATATTATTTTGGGTAAATGTTGACTTCAAAATAAACAACAATAAAATACTTTAAAATATATAAGGTTAGATCATATGCTATTAGATCTCCCCAGAGAGATCTTGACTATAAACAATTCAGTTCTTCAGTAAATCATAAACACCACCTGAATCTTTGATTCCATAATAATTTTGAAATGTGATAATGTGATATTCATGCCGTAAGACAAAAGTTGCCAATATCCTTCTTGGGAGAAGTTTGGGGTTGAAAAGTAATTCTATACTGGCTATTGTCTCAAACTATGATTGGACTTTTCTGAGGCCAGATAAGAAAAGATTTCCACAATTCCTTTTCCAAAAAAAAAAAAAAATGTAATAGTCAATTTTAAAAAGATGTTCTTTTCCTCAACCATCAAATGACAAATTTCAATTTACACATGACTACAATAGACTTTATCAGCTGCTTGGGAGACTGAAAGTTGCCTAATTCTTCCTTAACTATTATTTAAAACAAGATGACAAATACCATCATGATTTTGTCATTTTATAAAGGGGTCTTATCCTTAGAGTGAAGTCTGTAATTATATTAATTTGCAGTGATTCATGATAAAGTAATTATTGAAGACATTTCAGGATCACAGATCAGCATGTCAGTGCACACGTGACAGGCTAGGCGCACCCATCGTACATGTATAGATGAGGTGAGTGTTGATGGGGAGGTTTAACAGGGGAGTAAAGGACTACAAGGCTCTGAGTTCACCAGTGAACTCTGATGCTCAAGTTTCTCTTTGGATTATTTCAGTGTGCACAAAGGACTACTTTAAAATGGCTTACAATATTCTTTGAATAGCAGTCTTTTAAAAAATATTCAATAATTAAAGACCTCACCTTCTACCCTGCCTTAGCCAGTAGAAATCAGCCGATCAATGCAAACAAATTCAGAGATTGAATTTACTTGTTGCTTTTCTTCATGAGCGTAAAGTGGATCCCAACACAAAGAGAAATGAACTAGATTGCATACTGCATTCATTCTGTTTAACCATCAAGAGAGTCTTACATAAGTAATTTATGGAGTAGGTAGTTTCTCAAGGCTGCATACCTCTACTAGCCATTGCAAGGCAAAAACAGTATGGATTTTTACTGAGCATGAAAAGCCTGCAATGATAGAAAACAAGTTTGAACAGAGGAAGAAACCATCTGGCCATGGAGACAAGTCATTTAAGATTCTTGATTCACTAACATGTACAGAAAATAAATTAGCGAACAAATAAAACTCATCAGTAGTTTCAAATTGCTCTCTTTCTCAAATGCCCATATGTACACATGAAACCATGGTCAGAAACTGTTGGAAAATCTAAGCCCGTCACACAAGGAATGGGCAAAGTATGCTCATTGCTTTCCTCCTGTGGCTTATTTCCTCCTCTTTCTAACAAACTCAAAGATCACTTGTTTTTGCAAGATCAGCAGAGCCTGACCAGCAGAAGCTGGCTGAAGCAGGTTTTAACAGATTATCAGCAGTTCCTTCTCAGGATATATCCACAATTCCCAGAAGCAAGACTCCCCAGAAGGAAGCAGCCTTATGATGTCAAACCTAAATCCGCCATGGAGTACAAAGACCCCCCAAAATAAGCACATCACCCATAAAGAGGCATGGACAGCCTCTACAACAGCTACTACAACAGCATATTGGGAAGTCTCTTCTTCTTTTTTTTAAAGATTTATTTATTTATGCATACAAGCACTGGGGTACAGGACAGAGGTGTGGGGGGGTGAGAGGATTCACCACAGACAGAGTGGGGAGCAGAACAGGCAGATCAACGGAAGAACACTGCTGAGGGGAGCAGTGGGCAAGGCAGGAGAGGTCTGCCTCGCCAGGTGGGTCCCCTCTCTGGCCGGCAGCAGGGATCGAACTCTTGCTGCAGTGGCTGTGGTTTGCTTCACAGTGCATTGCTTAACCCACTGCGCCACCAGGGAGGCCCAGGAAAGTCTCTTCGATCACCTGACAGATCCAGACACTTCCTGTCCTCCACTCACCCTTTAAATCCTCAAGCCTTGAAAGGGGCAGGGAGACAGATTTGGGCCAGCTCCTGTCTCTGAATCTGATCAATCATGTAATAAAGCTTTAACCTTGTTGTAAAAGCTGTTGTCACATAGCTTGACTATTTGTGCACATTAGTCAATGGGCCCATGTTAGGTGTGCGTACACACACACACATGTGGTAGGGAGGAGAGAGAAGGGAGATATTTTATGAAGCCAAAATAGAATATCAAAATAACTCAAACCTTCATGAAAGGTGAGTATTTAAACAATGATGGAGCAAAGTATGGAGAAAAAACCAGAAGGCACCACACTGCTTCCTTACTCCTTCAACCTATATTTCCAGTCCTGATGTTAGAAGAGAAAGACAGGAAATGTATTTATACTTGATATAGATTTCCTATAACGTCTTCACCAAATACTAGACTGTCTACACACACACACACACACACACACACAGATCTACTTCTACCCATCCACCAATGATCCATTCTCCCTTCCTTTTCCCCCCTCTCCTTCCCTTCATCTTCCTTTGAAGAACATTAGAAATTCACAGTATATATTTAGTTTTTGTGAAAATTCTGACAGTAGGGCACAAATCGTTAAATCACTTAGTTAGAAAGAAATTACCTAGCAGAACTGAATCCTCTCTTGAGCTTCAGACAGGGGCTCCCTCATACACAGTATACTGGGCACAGCAACAGGTATTTGCCACTTTACTCACAGGGCAGAGATGATTCAGGAGTCTAACTTTAGAATGAACATGACAATAAGGCACTCTTTAAGATGATGGCAGAGCCTCAATTGTTGGGAATTCCCCATGTGGAAAGCTCTGCAGCTGCTGTGGATATTTTGACAATAGATTGAATGTGCTAAAATAAATAGAATCAAATCAAAAAGAAATCTGAGACAGATACATCTTGGTAAATTGCATGAACGAGGTTTTCAAGAAATCATAATGAATATTTTGAATTTGAAGTAAAATAAATCAGATTTTAAAAAATCTAACAAATTAGGTATCTCACATTCTTCTACAGCGACACTATTAATTTTAATAGCTTTTTATCCGTGCTTGCTTGAGTCCTTAATTGCAGTAATTTGGTTTCAAAGGACAGAGAACTTTTGTTTAACAAGTGGCAACAGCAATGAGCACCCATATGAAGATATTTTGTTCTACCTTATTTGTGGATTATCATAGATTATATAATAATTTATTATCTGGACACTGAAAGGGGGATATTTTGCTATCACCATGGTATATATATTAAAATTTCTATCTCAAGGGTTTTTTTGGATGGCAGGATGTCATGGCGATGAATGCATGTGCCTGAAGTTGTTCTCAAGTTTCTGATTTGTGATAATGAGTTTTGTGAAGATCTCCATGCTCATCTCATCCTCTGCATCAGGAAATCCCAGCAAGGACAGGGCTACTTGCTCCAAGTGGTAATTGCAACTTTTTTGCAGTAAAAATCACAGCTGTCTCATTAAGAGACTGTCAAGATACACCAAAGATGACCAGGGACCACCTGAGGTTTAAAACCAAGTTTCTTTAGAGGTCACAGTGTGGACTTTCAAATATCTGCTACAACAGTCTTTTCTGATTACCTTATAGCAGTTCACCCAACTCTTAAATTGCACATTATCATGTACTAATATACTAACTGGCCCAAACAAAAGCAAGACAAAACCTAAGTTCATTTTTCCTTAAGCTTATGCCTAGAAGGAGAGCTGAGAAAAGTAATTTTCTATTTGCTCTCAGGTCCTAAGCACCTTTTGGTGGATAAAACCTAATTGAATGAATGAGTTTGAATCTATATTCATAGGCACACATTTTTCATACAATCTGGCTTTTAAGCCAACTTTCTCCACTTGGTTCTCAAGTGAAGAAACAGGTCCTTCTCAGGACTGGAGGGAAGCCAGCTGTATGGTGCTAACTGGGAGGTGACCACATTTGCCCTCCTGCAATATACGAAGTAGCCATGCATGAGAGTTGCCAGATATAATACAGCACACCCAACATTTCAGTTGCAGATAAACAAAGAACTTTTAAAAGTATGTTTTTGTTTGCTAAATTTGGCAACTCTACCATATATCCTATGCTTTAAGTAATATTTAAAGGATTTTTTTTCATAGATAAAAGCAACTGATTTACTTCAACTGATTTTCACGTCACGTATTTTAGAATCTAGCCCTCATGTAAGAGGAAACTGCTACAAGTCCATAAAATTCATACATTGCTATGGTCTATGGGGACTAAAAGTCTGTCTTACACATTCCCATTTTCCAGATAGGAATGTTGGTATTCAGAATAATGATGTTGCTTAAGGCCATTTCAAGAGTTAAGAGACAGAGTTTGAACTGCTCTTTGAGATATCTACCTTCTAGTCTTGTGTTTTCACTTTCACAAACTCAGTTGTACATGGAAGTGAGTAACAGCTGATTTAGCTTACAAAAATATTCTCGGTCGCTAATGTGTATATAACATCACATATGTATGTTTATGTAGCATTATATATGTGTATATATGTATATACATTAAATATACATATTATATACATTTAATATAAAACATTAAAGTTGTACAATGATACTCCCTCTTTGATGACATTGTTTCTTAACCTAATCAAATTGCTTGCTTTCCTTCAAGCTTCTAAATACAGGTGACTTAGGACAGTATAATATTCCACTGAGAGAGGCAATGCCCTAACATTTCATCATATAGATTACCACCTGCTATTGTTTGGTGGCATAAAAACATTAGTGCAGGAATGAACTACAGAAAAATTTGACAAAATTTAAATGACTAAAATAATTTGAGGCTCCCAACCCTTGTCCATATATATATATATATACATATATGTATGCATGTATATATTGCCCACATCTATTTTTAAAACATACCTGTGAACTTGAAATCACTCTCAGATGGCTTAGTTTTATGGATTTGATGGTGTCAGCTCTGCTTTCCTTTCATGGTTGGTTTCAATTTCTTGGACTAACAGAAGTTATGCCATGGCAATAAATGTAATCCTCATGCTGTTATATTTTCCCCCACTAAAATGTTCTAGATGTCAGTAACACATACCAGGACACATGGTCGTGACTGGCACAGTTTTCGACATTGACATTTCTCTGGAAAATTTCCTTTCTCAATCATTTCAGGTCTTCTTGGTAGAAGAGAGGTGTTAATAGGAATATTGGGAGGGACACATTATGAATAAAGAGTTTCATCCATGTTGAAAATGTCCTGAGCAGAATCTTCACAGTATTGTTGATCACTGGCTGCTCAAAATGCATGTTTTTAAAGAATGGAAGAAATGTATGCGAACCTACAGTGGCTCATCATTGTATACTGGGGTGGGAAAATCAGGCAGGGCTTCACAGATTTCAGAAAGTCAGACTGAAATATCTCTACCCCCATGCATCTGTTAGTGAATGAGTTTTCTGAATTCTTTATCTTTCACAAGGTCAGTCCATCAGCTCTATTTTCAGTTAATTCTCAATGCTTTATCCAGTAGGCAGATTTCTCTTTTTCATGGGGATACACAGCAGTATGCAAATGCAGAGTTACTTTCATGAAGAAATCCAAGGAATCTGGGAATAGAAAAACCAGTAAGAATGAGAGTCATTAAGGTAGAGGGGAGAGGGCTTATGAGGAAAATGCAGAAGTTGGAACTTTAAGTCTTATTTTTGATAGTAGAAACGATGTCTTTCTTTGCTCAAAGGAAACTGAAGGCTTTACAAGTTCCTTGGACATCAAATATCATTTTGATACTTGGTACTTCAATGAGCGAGAAACATGTTGCTCAAAGTTCCTTTGAATCCACATTTGGTATAAAACTCAAGTCTAAAAATATTCTCAGCATAAATAAATTTATAGGTGCCCAATTCTGTAAGAACCTGCAAATAGATCAAAACAAAACCCTATGGCACCCCAGTTTTCTCCCTCTTTGCTACTGGCATAGAGAAGATACTTTATTTAAATAAAGGAGCAGTGGCTAAAAAGAGGCATTGAGCATATATTCAAATGAACAGAACTGATGAAGTGGAAATGAATATGCTTGAATTAATCATAATGCTTTAATCAGGGTTTTCTAATGCTAGCTAATTGCATCCACAAAATATAGCACCAAATCAGTTTGGTGAATTGTAAAAGGGAGACTTAAAGACTCCAAATAGGATCTTGTTTTGAACAAGGCTGATGGGGAAAATGGACCAACTGCTACCGCAACTGGTGTGTGCCCCAGTGGCTTAAAAATCTTGGCTATTGGTGAACTCAATTAAATGACAGACATAAATTAAAATTATATAAAAAAGCTACCACATGCGACTTCATTGGTTTTCCTAAGTAATTCCATTCCCTGGACACTAGACATTTCGCATGACTGAATATAAATACAACACCACAGCCAGCACGGCATTGGACATTGATGTGTTTAATGTGGCTGTGGGCCCCTCTACCAGAACTCTGAACTACTCCCCTAAATCAGGTGCATTGATTTGGCCCCTCTGACAGGACAAAATTTTCTGATCATGAATTCTCTCCTTTGGCTGACCACATAAATTATTTCTATTTTCCCCTGCCTCTGTAATACAGAGGGCTTTATCTTTAGCGCTCTATTTGTTGTTGTCAACAGACCATTTCAATAATTGAAACCAATGTCCAATGTCCTATTTTTCTCAGCAGCACACTCTTTCAAATCCACAGCAAAGACCCTCTTGTGAAAATATGTGCCATTAGCATTTATAAAGCCCTATGGTCTCTGCAACCCATCTCTCCACACGGCCTTGTGACAACCCTGAGTTGTGAGAAAAGTCAATTTTCATTTAGGACAACCAATATCTAACCTTCCTGAACACCTTATAAGCCCTAAACCTTCAGGTCTTTGAGATTGATGTTAATGGTATAATAACTCAGATTTCAAATATGTTGCTTTTTCTTTCTTTTTTTTTTTTTTTTAAATCTCTATGAGACTCACTCACTTCTGATAACAGGCCCTGAGGGTGAGCAGACAGGTAACAAAGTTAATTTATTGTGGACTAGGTGGGGTAGCATGGGGGAAACACATGGTAGGTGGGAAGTGTGAAGAATAATTAGGCAAACTTCAAATCTACCCACACACATCCATATTCCCAAACCATTGAGGCTGTCCTTCCAAATGTACCCACCTCATTCATCTGAATAATCACCTAAACGACTGCTTTCTTTCGGTTCACAGTTATTTGCTCTGGTTATGTACTAGTCCTTCAGAGTCAGAATGCTGGCTGACAAGTGTCTATTGATCTTGTATTGAACAAATTACTTAATAATTTTGGCAGTGTTACACTGACTCATTAAATCTGCAAATGTCTAGCCTCTGTGTTATAGTAAGTGCTTAGTCTCCTCCCAACCAATATCCCTTTATAAATACAGAGTGGGTTCTAGCCCAATCATGAAGAAGCTGGACTACATCTGCTGACTCTTATCTCTTCAATACATTTCTCTAGCCACTTCTCTTCTAAACAGCTAAGAATCTCTCACTGTGGTGCCCAATAATTTAGGACAGGATTCTATGAAGGACAGTAAGGAGCTCTGAGTGGTAAGCTCTTAACCTCTCTATACCTCAGTTTCCTTCTCTGTAAACACATCTAAAGGCATCTTTTGTAGGAGAGTCATAAGATCAAAATAAATAAGGTCTTCTCAAAATACGTTAAGAATGGATTAGACCAACTCTCTTCCATTTCTATTAGTAAGGGGTGACATGTATGTGAGGTGGAGTGTTTTCAAACACACTGTAACAATTCCTCTTATGTTTTTCAAAGTGACTTTGATGCTTCCAATTAAGAGGTTGAGCTGACATTTCCAATTTCTTATATAGCTGAATATCTGATTTGCTTTGATCAAAAGAATATGGTAGATGACTTTCAAAGTGGGATCACACGAAGTCTTGCAAGTTTTGTGTTGACCCTCTGAATGATTTCCTGGGATCATCATACCATGAAGAAGACCAGGGTGGAGACCATGAGGAGAAAGAGAACTGGATACCCCAGCTATGTCAATGAAGTCCACCCTTCAACTAGATTCCCCAGCAGAATGTCTTCATGAGTTAACCCAGGGGGAGGTCTATAGGAGTCGAACCCAAATAACACCTGGACCTGTTAGAAATGATAAATGATGTTGGTTTTCAGTCATAAAACATCAGGGTGATTTGTTTTGTAACTGCATATAAAACCAAAGGAATTATTGTGGTGAACATCAACAATGAACAATGGAGAAGATCCCTGCTTCACAGGTTTCTAATCTAGTGTCAAAGATGACAGAAACTATAGCACAGTCAAGACATATGTTGCTTGTTTATATCACATAGAGGAATGGCATGGAAACGCATGAATTTAATGATTTTTTTTATGCTGATGGTTATCTGTGATGGTTAATGGCTAAATTTGTGAATGGTTTCTATATAACAGGCACTCATATGTTTCCAGATGCTAGCTCAGTGTGCACAATAACCCTCTGTGACAGGTACTGTTTCTGTTCCTGCTTTACATAAAGGGATCCTGAGATAGAGGACAAGAGTCTTATTGGAGGTCACAAGTGGAGTTGGAGTTCCAGCTCAAGCAGTGTGGCTCCAAGGGTATAAACCTCACGTCTACAAACTGTAGGGCTAAGACATAGAAATTCTCTCACCTAAAGTCCTTAGGTAATTGGAAGAAGGTAAATTTTTCTTATGACATAAGAGATAAGAAGAGCTGAGGCCAGTGAATCCCTTAGTGAAACCACTGAATTTCCCCAATGATAAACAGAGGGATTTTTAGCAAATATTGTATTTATTTAAAACAGGAAAATTATACTGGATTTCATTTATACTAGAGATTAAATTAACAAAGTCTTTTGATCTAAATAGTCATAGTGTATTTATTTTGCTCATGACTATTTGGTGAACCTATGAAATGTACTCAGTTTATCTACCTTATGTTCTATTTATCTTTTTTTTTTTTTTTTTTTAGAGCATAAGGACTTCACTCTTGAAGTATAAGTTTTGTTGGAATTTAACTCTGCTGCATTTGTTTTTTTTTTTTTCCAAAACAAAGATATTCACTTTCAGTATACAGAGTAAAACCATTCCATCTATCCTGCTGATTTGTCTGCACCAAGCTGAGAACCAGCTGCTAAATACTAGCATTAACAGTGGCCTTTGCTGGGACAAAAAGAAATCTATTAAACCATAATCTTTGGAACTGGGGAACAGAAACATGGGGTATGTATGTTCCATAGGCATTCTTAATATTAGCCAAATATGCAATAAGCAATGGTTTTATCAGAATCTCAGAACACTGCCTTATCTGTGCATACCTTCTACCCTACTAAAGCTTGTGGGGTTGCTTGGGAAAGTGATTATTTAAGAACTGGAATGGTGGATGTTAATAAAAGGAATTCTTAAGATTATATTCAGTGCTATGCTTTCCAATTTATGGTTCCTCGTGTTTGGTTATTATTTTATATCAGCCAGGAAATTATGACCCCCTCCCCCAATGTTATAATGTTCTGTGGTAACCTATAGGTAAATTTAGACTAATCATCATAAACTGAAATTCACAGCAGAGGGTTACAAATGCTACAAGGTTTTCTAAAACTAAGATAAAAAAAGTTCAACCATGTAAATTATTAGATAAGCAAAACTCTTAAATATCAGATGTATCTTTTTGTAATCCATAAAACAGGTCAGAAGCTTGAGTTTCTTCTGTTGGCAAGAATGCAATAAAATCAGCCAATTCAGACACTTTTGGGGATTTAATAGAAACTGATGTTTTATCAATCCCACTCATTTCCTAGCATTTTCTGTCTCACCTGCCTCAATTTTATAGAAATGTAAACAAGCATGCATGCCCCTGACCTTCTTTGAAGTTGTGATGGTCACATAACATAAGAAGTCCACTTGAGGGTATCTGGGAAAGCGAGTATTTATCAATAAGAGGGTAGAGGTGTAGAAGGAGCTTCCTGTTTCTTGCCATTATGTTTTAAATGTAGACATGGTTCCTGGAGCAATGGCTGCCATTTTGTCATCATAACAGAAAGGCCAAGGAACACAAAGAAATGCAGTTATGGCATTTTTAGGTTATTGAACAAAAACATCGGCAATTGCCAGTCACTAGAATTAGAGGTTTTTTGTTTTGTTGTTACTTGCAGAATTCCTAACAGACACAATGAGATTTTAAAATGATGAAAAGCTTTTGGAACACAAATTGATATAATCTATCAAGCTATGTAGACTAAGTGTTATTATTCCACTTTTATGAAGTATAGGAATTTATCTTATATTTATATTCAAAATACAAGAAAATTCATTTCAGCATATTTTGCAATAGCCAAAATTGGAAAAAACCTGGATGTGCACCATTAAGGAGAATAGCTAAATAAAACATGGATACTATGTAGCTATTAAAATAGTGACCCCACACACATAAACACAGAAGCACCATCCGTGTTCATGGGTAATTAAAAAAAAATAAATCTAAGAACAATATAAAATAGTCCCATGTATATAACAAAAATATCTATGTGTGTAAAAGTAAATTTGGTACATGAACCTTAACAACTGGTTATTTTTTGCATGGTAGAAATAAAAGATTTTTGGTATTCTTTGCAATCCTCAGTACTGTTTTCATATTGGTCAATGAGCATATAATTACATATTAACATGCTAATAAATTCATCCATGTGAAAATGTAAACACTTCATAACAGCTTTCATGTTTACTTTTCCCTTGAGAATTTGAATTTCCCTTGAGAATTACTCAAAGAGTAATTAAAAGAATTAACTGAAATTCTAGGTAAGCAAGAGAGAAATATGATTTAGCAATCTCTTTGGCACCTAATATATAGAGTAGGTTGTCACTTTTCAATTATCTCTGTAACTCTACTTTCCTCCATTTAAGAGTTTGGAGTTAAACAGATGAAAGACAGAGCTTCAGTATAAAAGGGAAGCATTTACAAATATATAATTAAAGTTTTATTTGCTAGACCAGAAAGATAATTTGGATAGCCATACAGTTAAAGCATTACTCTAAGTTATTCTCTTACTCTAATGTTTCTAGACTGTTCAGATCTTGAGTGAGAATAATGTCATTTTCACTGATACAATATTTTGAGAAATATTATTTAGGGACAGATAATTTTATTTTCATCTTTTAATGACTGTTAGTACCTAACTGATTAGATGTTATTTACTTCATTTGACTTGCTTATTAACACTTACCATCTCAAATGAAAAATGGAAAAACTATTAAAACTATTAAATGTATTAAATACTATTAAGTGAATCAGGTCACACTTTGATAATAATTTTTTGATAATTTATATATTATAGACAGATGATTATATGAATAGATGATCAATATATTCTTGATATATATTAATTTATAAATTGTACCTAATGATTTTCTATTGATTCCAAAAGATATGTGTTCTTTCTTCATTATATTTTGTTCATGGGCAGATTAAGTTTAAAGACATATCAATGGCTGGGTAGGAACAAATGGGAGCAAGGATGGAATCTGAACTATTACTGAAAAAGTGGGAATGATTGGTATTCTAGCCTTCCATTGGGTGTCATATTTGTCATAATTATAATGTCTGGCATTTATTCAGCACTTACTATGTCCTGGTAAGATATCAGTCACTTTACATGCATTATCTCATTAAATTCTTCATCTATCAGGTGGATTCTATTAATTTTTCTATTTTTACTGATAAAATAGTTACTAATTAGAAAAACGGAGTAATTTGCCCAAGACCATATAACTTGTATGGGATCCTAGGCCAAGTATGTGTGACTATGGAATTCTAGCAACCAATTATTCTACAGAAACTCCCAAAGGCATTGAGGAATGGGCTTGCATATGACACACATAGGGTGGATCTATATGTGTCTCATATTGATAGGTACATTGTTTGCTTTGTTCAACACTATATAACTAGGCCCAGGAGTAAAGTAAGTATTTAATATATACTTATTGAAGAATGAAGATATGCATGAATAAAAGGCTAATAATCCAAAGGTAAAATAGAATTAACTCAATTTTTTTTCAAAATACCAATTGCCACTCATTAAGTAGTTTCCTTTGTGTATTTGGCTGGAAAGACCTCTAAGATGCCTCCTGCTTAATAATTTTTCTATAGAAAAACTACTATCAAAATATCAAGAAATAATATATATTGCTGAGGATGTAGCTAAGCAGGAACAGTCATGTACTTTTTTGGTGGAATTGGTGTAGTCTCTTTGTAAAGCAGTATAGAGATTCCTCAAAAACGTAAAGGTAGAACTACTATGTTATCCATTAATCCCATGTCTGGTTATTTACCCAAACGCTATAAAAACATTAATACAAAAGATATGTGCATATCCATGTTCATTGTTGTATTATTTATAATAGCCAAGATATAGAAAAAAACCTGAGTGTCCCAATGATGGATGAATGGATAAAGATGATGTGGTCTATGTACACGTGAAATACCATTCAGCCATAAAAAAGATGAAATATTGCCATTTTTGATAACATGGATAGAACTGGAAGGAATTATGCTTAGTCAAATAAGTCAAAAGGAGAAATGCATTACTGTATGATTTCACTCATTTGTGAAACATAAAGAAAAGCAAAAGCAATCAAACACAACAATATGGTAGTACCACAGGAGGAGGGGGGAAGGAATAACTTTGAAGGACAGGGGCTGGTAGATGGACATTTAGTGGCAGGTATAGCGTGCAATATACAATTGTGGAAATAGAAACTATGCATCTGAAAACTATACAGAGTCGTAAACTAGTTTCAGCTCAATAAAAAGAAAAAAAGAACATTAATACTAAGATACACTGCTTATTAATGCTAGAGAAATAGCCCCAAGTTGGAGACATTTATTATTTTTGCAAAGAACTGGGGTGTAGGCCAGAGGTACAGGTGGTGAGAGGACTCACCAGAAACAGAGTGGGGAGCGGAACAGATGGATTTACTAAAATACACTGCTAAAAGGAGCAGCAGGTGAGACAGGAGTCTGCTGTTTCATAGTGGGTTAATCCCTGACCTGGGATCAAACTCAGGCCATAGAAGAGACAGCCTGGAGACTTAACCCCTTGGTGCCACCAGGCAGGCCCCACTTGGAGACTTAACTGAATTTGCCACTCATGGATGGAGAGAAACCCAGTGGGACAACTTAAAAAGCTTGTGTCATTCTTTGCTTCCTCCCCTCCCTGAGTCACAGAGAAACATTCTGAGTGCTGACTTTAAAGAGTTCCCAAGATAGCTTTCCTGGCGACCTCTTGGTCACAAGGGCCTGTGATTTTGAAAGGCATAAGTGCCATGGAGAGCACAGGCAGGGGATGAATTTCTTTCCTTGATTGGTGCATTATTCTGAGAAGTGCTGATGTGGACCCTTCTGCCTCAGAGAGCAGGAGCCCAAGCTCCTGGCTTTGCTTAATTTACAAATCTAAGACCAAGTTAATCTTTTAGCATTCTGCAAAACTTCCCAAACTGAAGAAAGGCAGAATAATCCCCACGTGTGACAAGAAAATAAGTAAAAGAAAACTTGAACTCTAGATGTGTCAATACCTATCAAGCCCATGGTTAGTGCCTGCCTTTAATCCAACCTGCCCACTGCTACAGCCAGAATAGTTTTCCTTTCTCTTGTTCTGATTTCATTCACTTATTTTTTTAAACACCCTGGAAGGAGAGACTGATTTTCATATATCCCCATATAAAATGGCAAAGAGGTGAAAAGTACAAGAATTTGTTGTGCTCAATGCCCTTTCTTTTTCCACTTTGGGTTTGAGAATTGTCAACTTAGTTGAAATTTTCTCAATCTTTCTTTCCTTATCTTACTTTATACTTTCTGTAAATTCCTTGATGTTATTTTTCCTCCTCCCCCACCTCTTTTGTACCCCTGTCCCTGTCCCTATCCTCTCACCCTCTTAGCCTCAGAGATCCGAGGACGTATGTTGATGTCCAGTAGATTCTGAAAGTGTTTTGCATTGTACAACTGTCTGTTATATGGATGTTCATATACATCTACATATCAATATTATATTTATTTATCATTTTATTTGTTGCTGTGGCTTGTTTTGTTTCACAGAGTATTTTTCAAATTCCTTCCATTTTGTTAAAAATGATTCATTTTTTAAAATTTATCATTGTTAAAGTTTTATTACTTTACCTCTTTGCCAGTGTTTCAACGGTATAGGGTTCCCCCCTCCCCGGTGAAGTCAGTGTAGCCCTTCCCACCACCAAAGCACCCAATAGTTCTCCACTATAGTCCATTGTGTTCTTACCCTCTTTCCTCTGTTTTTATCCTTCCCCCTCCCCCTTGCACTCTAAAAGCCAAAGATCTATGATCAGTCTTCAAGCGTTGCTTTTAATTTTTTTAAGATTTATTTATTTATTTATGATACAAGAGCTGGGGTACAGGCCAGAGTCATGGGAGATGAGAGGATTCACCAGACAGAGTGAGGAGCAGAACAGGCAGACTGACTGAAACACACTGCCCAGGGCAGCAGCAGGTGAGGCAGGAGAGGTCTGCTGTACCATATGGGTCCCCTCCCTGGCTGGAGGCAGGGATCAAACTCATGCTGCAGTGGCTGCAGTTTGCTTCATAGTGCGTTGCTAAACCTGCTGCGCCACCAGGGAGGCCCAAGAGTTGCTTTTAAAATCTGTGTTTTTCTGACCTTGGTTCGGTTTTGTCTATATTCCACATGTGACACCATTTCATATTTAAACTCTTCCTTCTGGCTAATTTCACTTAGCATAAGCTTTTCCAGTCCCATCATGTTGTTGTAAATGGCAGGAGTTTGTCTTTTTGGATGGCTGAGGAGTCTTCCATTGTGTGTGTGTATGCTACATCCTCTTTATCCAATCATCTGTTTTGGGACATTTAAGTTGTTCCCATATCTTGGCCATTGTAAATAGTAATGCTATAATCATGGGAGTGAAAGTTTCCTTTTGAATTAGTGTTTTTGATTAGATACATAAGAGTGGGATTGCTGAGTCCATTTTTAGGAAAATTCCTGTATTTCATCCTTTCTTCTGGTTATAGAGCATCCCAGGTGCAGAGTAGCTTTTTCTAGTGCATGGAATTTAAGCCATCACCCTGGAAAGCACATGGTAAGTGGGAGCAAGACACCATAGTAACAGCACCTGAAAATGATTTCTGGGCCTCTACTTAGCTCTAGTATTCCTACCACTATTCTCCTACATGAATTCTCTGTCCCAGAAAAAAATGATTTGTTAGCCCCTATTCTAAAATGATCTTCAAGCTACAACATTAACATACAACTTTTATCAACGTGCATTATGTACCAAATATTCTTAAATGCTTTATGTAGGTATTCTTAATCAACTCATGACTCTGAGGTTAAACACAATTTTATAAAGATATTGTGATGTAGAGAGAATAATATGTTCAAGATGATTCACTTTTAATAGTGAACTAGAATTTGAACTTAGTGGTTTAATTACCCCATTGATTTCAACCACTAACATTTTTTTATAAAGATAAATGATCTAGATCTTTAGTCTTATCATTGACCAATATATAGGATCACAGTCACAAGATGAGTAGAATATCTGTCTTCTACTTAAGAAGTTAGATATCAAGGTATTATTTGACTTTAGCTCATTTAGTCATTGGACATGTGTTTATTGAGTTCCTCTTATGTGTCGGCACAGCAGATACAGTGGTGAGGAAAAGAAACAAAAAACCTTGTCCTCATGGAACTTACATTCCAGAACCTGCTAGTTGCTCACATTTACCAAAAGGGCCCTAAGTCAGCCTGAGTAAGTAAAAGGCCTTGTCACTGGTAAGGGACATGGTAAAGCCACATAACTGACTTTGTGTTATTTTAGGGGCTGATCTCTAATATCAAAGGACATGTACTACCTGGAGGTGAGCATGAAGTTTAATAAACCAGAGATACCAAATGTTTGTATTATAGGGGCCAACTAGGAAATATAACAAGAAGTGGGCCAGGAGAGGACTGGGTATATGGAAGAGCAGTTTTCTGGTCTATAAAAGACCCTTCAAAACTCAGAGGGACTCTGATCATGTCTGAATGATGTAAAGATGCAAAAATTTCCAGAGAAACAGAAATCTCAATTTCTTTATAGATGACATAGTCAATCTTTTAAATTTTGGAAGATGGATTCAAAGTAAAAAATTAAAAATCCCAAACAAATATATCCCCTGGCTGGGGATCGAACTCCTGCTGCAGTAGCTGCTGATAGCTTCATAGTACTGAGACATAACCCCTTGTGCCACCAGGAAAGCCAGTGATCTGATTTCTTTTGGCCAAAATTTCTTTTGGCCTTAAGTATAGAAAAAAAAAACTATTTAAAGTTTAAATACTATCCCATTTTGTATATAATGGACTTTCCACAGCTTGGTCATTGTGAAAAACACTGCAGTGAACAATGAATTGTTCTGTGAGATCCTGATTTCTTTTTTAAAAAATATTTATTTTATTTATTTATACATAAAGAGCTAGGGTGTAAGCTAGTGGTACGAGGGGTAGGTAAGATGATTCAGCAGAGACAGAGTGGGGAGCAGAACAGGTGGACTTACTGAAATACACTGCTGTAGGGAGCAGCAGGTGAGACAAGAGAGGTCTGCTGAGTCATGTGACTTAGCTCCCTGGCTGGGGATCGAACTCCTGCTGCAGTAGCTGCTGATAGCTTCATAGTGCTGAGACATAACCCCATGTGCCACCAGGAAAGCCAGTGATCTGATTTCTTTTGGCCAAAAATCCAGAAGCAGTATTGCTGGATTATTTGAGAGTTCTAAAAGAAGGCAATCCTACAATATTTGAGGATATGGATGAACCTGAAGAACACTGTGCAAAGGGACATAAGCCACTCAGAGAAAAACAAATATTTCATGATTCCACTGATGTGAAGAATCTAAAGTGGCCAAACTCATAGACACAAAGGGTAGAATAGTGGTTGCAAGGGGTTGGGTATGGGGTTGGGGAAAGAGAAATGGGGAGTGTTAGGCAGGAGAGGTGTTCTAGTGAGGCTCAGGGAGCTCCATGACACTAGACACTAACTCAGGCTGAGGCCAAGTCTTTACAAAGTAGAAGGTAACATTTTCCCCACTGGAGATGCCAGGCCAGCTCACCAGCCACATTCTGATAGTGATTCTGTCTGTCTCTTAGACATCCAGTATATACTTTGGATGGAATGGAGTTCTCACCACTAACAAACCCTTTAGGCTAACAGCCTCCAGGCTAGTGACATGGATTCTATCTTGTGACAGGCACAAGGAGATCATGCATATGAGACGTGGAATGATCTCATGGAGGGAAGGGCAGAGAAAAGCTTCCAGCTCTTGAATGATGCTGGGTTCAGACTGTTTAAATGGAGTCTCCATCTATTTCTTGGGGAGCAGCCTACAGACCCTGTCCCTGATGCTGACTGCCTCATGCTGAATTGCAGAAACTGGAATAAATTCTTGCTTGGTACATGCAGGATTAGAGTGTCATTATTTCTATTTCTTAGAGAGCTCAAGAACCCAGAATCCAGTGGCAGTATAAAGTCTCAGGTATGAAAGATGATTAAGTTCCAGAGATTTGCTATAAAATGTTCTCTTGATAGATAACATAATCAAAAATATTGTATTATACACTTAAAAACTGCTGTACTAAGAACTTGTTGGCCAAAGCATAGAGAGCATAGACCTCATGGTAAATATTCTTACCACAATTAAAAAAAAAAAAAACACATATACCTATCAGCATCTACCCACACGTTATCAGTTATAGCTTATTGTGTGTGCTCATGTGCTATGTTTGCACCGTGTGCGTGCAACGCATATGTTTGCATATGTGTGTGCATGTGTTGAGATGGGATGACTAGAAACATCCCAGCAGTTTATACCTTGACTGTACTATAAGAATCTAACACCAGAGACCTCTACTCTAAGCCTCACTGAATACAGAATGAAGGAAACCAGGAACTGTATAAATGATCCTGTCAGAAAAGGAGGAACTAAATCACTAACTGAGGGAGATACAAGGAGAGTTTGACAAAGGAATGAGGAGCAATGTCAGAGTCAGCATGTACCTTCCTGCAAAAGCATCACATAAAGATATTTCACCCCATGCCATTTCCCCTCTGGCTCTCTGCAGTTGATTGACTCCCTAAGAACAGAGAATGGGCAGGTCACCTCTTCTCTGTCCTAGAGCTCTAGCAGCAAGAAAGTTTTCCTTTGAAGCTTCAAAGACAGGAATAAAGGAAGGCAAAAATCTCTCAGAGGACTTTTTTGCATAGGAGATGACATTCTGCCCCATCAGTTGGTCTTCTTGCAAGATGGGGGCATTGCTAGTCTCCAGGTATGTACTGTCTCCCTTCCCCCAAGCTAGAACACTCAATGGATCTACTCTTTAAACACATTCTTAAGTGAACAACAGTCTCATTGTGTTGTCTTGTGGGGCAACAGCATTGGAAGTGGCGTGGGATGAGAGAGATCACTTGAAGTCCATATGGAGCAATAGGAAGCTTAGAGAGGCTACACCAGGAAGTCATGTGCAGACCCCACCCAAAAGTAGTTTTGTATTTATCAGAATCAAGTACAAAGGTGGGGCAAGTGCATAGGGAGTGTACATGCCTGGGGGATGCAGTTATTGGGGATGTAAACTAGGGTGGAGTGACCAAGGGTTATTGCCTGGAGGGCTCTATTTTTCCTGCTGGTCAAAGCATATTATCTGTATATTCTTACCTAACTTTCTGCTAATCTTTACAATAATATCTGTCTGCTATTTTCAGCAGATATTGGCTTCCTGGTATGTTCTTTATACTATGACTTTTGTCCTTGGTGAGAAGCCTGCCACCTAACTGTACGCTTAGCTGACCAGCAAGAACTCTGACTACCAAGACAATAGCCTGAAGAACAAGGAGGGCCAGGGATATCACATCACTGACTAGATGTACTACACTATGTATCTGATTTCTAGAATGAATCCATCTTGCATAACTGAGAATTTTATACCCATTGAACTGCTCCTCATTTCCCCTCCCCCAGCTTCTGACAGGATGTTGGCCATGGTGGTCCCACTTTCCTGTTTATGCTTATCCTCCAAGAACAGCAGGACTGATGGGAGTGGAACATGAGACAATAAACACCCATGACCAGTTTAAATCAGAATAAAACACATCTTTCATAGAGTGACAAGTTATATTTCAGAATTCAGGCCCAGAAGAGCATTCTCTGCTCTCAAAGTGACCTCTCACTGCGGGGAATAAAAAGTTTCCATAGAACAAAGGAACGGAGGTGCCTGACAGCTCATGGCTAAATGCACAACACTTAAAAGTGAGGTTTGCTCAGTTTTGTTGCGGTTCTGAATCTAAACTCAACTTGTGCCATGATTCAAGAAGAAGGCAACAAATCAGGTTCTACTGACTTATTTTCTACTTTTCCTGTTCCCTAACCCTTAACTATCACCTAAATCCCTATCTTTGGGGAGACTGGTTTGAAAACTTTGCATCTAGTCTCCTGCAAGGTGACCTTGTAACAAATGATTTATTTCCTCAAAATTTGATGGCACAGTTACTGTCTTCTGTGCCACTGGATAGCAGACACCACTTCAGTAACACTATACTCACCATTCTATTTTATGATTCTGTTAGGGGGAAAGGTAGTCCTGAATGGATTACACAGCTGGGGGACTCCAACTCCCACTCCAGACCACCAGTGTTCCAGAGCCACAAATCCGATAACATGATTATCGAAGAGTGGATCACTGGGACCTGGGGGTGGACTTAAGCAGCCAGGCTGGCTGCTTAAGAAACGTGAGCCTTGGGCACTCTCTTCCTTTGGAGCCATCTCACTTGACTTGGAGCCAGCTCTCAATGCGCCACTGCTCAGAAGATCTGGTAGGATATTTGTGGATTTGTATCCCTCTCTTTCTCTTGGTGTTATGTTTACTTTATTCCCCTTCTTTTGTAAAATAAAACCCGTTAATAACTTTTGTCACATGTACCTGAAGTTGGGACTTATTATAAAAGTCTTCTGAGCACGCGGGTGAGGACCCAGTGAGGGAAACCCATTTTATATTAGGGTTGCCCTGTAAAAATTCTGTGAGTGTGACTATTTTAGATACCTCATAGAAATGTAATTATGCAGTCTTTGGTAACTGGTGTATTCACAGAGCACAGAATGCTCTAGATTCATACAACCTGTGACAAATCTGCAGACATGTCTAGAGTCATATTCCCACTTACACCAGTCATTGAAGAATCTGAATCCACATGCAGAAGATTTATCTTCTAGAATCATTAAGCATGAAAGTTCATTCAGAAATAGAATGGGAAGTAAAATCCATACTACTTTAACTAACTCTGTAATATAGAGAACAGAGAAAGTGAATTCTTCTGTGGCGTCTCTGAGCAATCTCCCTTTTCTTCAAAATGGAAAAGTATAGAAAGTGTTTTACTTGGTGTCTGTTACGTGGATAACATCCAATATAGTCAGCAAATTTTAACCAGTATTACTCAATTCAATAAATGTTTTGTCTCCTATTGCAACTCGTGCTAGCATAAGTTTTGTTCAACCTAATCCAACTGAATTATCATTGACCAAAATCCCACTGAAACATAAATATTAATTATGAACATCCAGGGTCTTAACAGACTCCCAGGAAGTTTGGAAAATTTAATGCTTTTAGACTTGAATTTACTACTGCAAGGACATCATTTCTGACATATAGTTGACTATATTCAAAAGTATTAAAAGGCACATCTGATATCAGCTCAATTTCCCCTATACCCTTCCACCCCCAAGTTGAAACAAACTTCCATGCTGCATACAGCTATCCCTAATGTTTGTCATATTTAAGGTCTACTGAGTATTCTCAAGTATATGAACTCATTCATATGAGAGCCTTGTAGGAACATTGTACCTTATTGTGGAATTGACTTTGAGGAAAGCGTGAACTATCCTTGGGCCACTTGATAGAGATAGAACTTGAACTCACTGCTTCTGACTCCAGAGTCAGGACTATTTTTGTTGATCTGGGTTATTGCAATACCTCATTTATCTTTTCAGCCTGGAACACTACCTTTTGCTTGTCACGACATATAAAGTCACAGTACACTGTGCTATGAAAATTATTTTAAAATTTCTTAATGTGCTTTTAAATACTATTGATGGACTTGGATCATTTTTTTTACCACCTAGATGCTAAATGATGAAAAATTAAAAGTTCAAAAAGACTTGGTAAAGAGGCCAGCGTATTTATTGATTATAATTTACTTTGGATATATACTATTTGCCAGTCATCTAATCAATAACAAGTGTTTAACTGATTAAGCAATAAGCATTATGTTAGCATTTTCAATCTTTTCATTGCTTGATCTCAACTGGGCATTTGGCTGGTCATAATGTAGGAATCATTAAAACGCTCACAAAAATTCTGTCAGAAAATGTATATAATATAGACTTTGACCAAGACAAAATTATTAAAAATTTGGAAAGCAGATTAAGAAGAAGAACTCTTTAAAAGAGTGTGACTCCCTGGAGTCAGGGAGACCTGGTTTGAGTTCCAACTAAATTCTGATTGAGTCCCAGCTAAATTCTGATTGATTCCCAACTAAATTCTTGTTGAGTTCCAACTAAATCTACCAGCTGTATGTCTTTAGGCAAATTGCTTAACCACACTAAATCTCTGTGTCCTCATGTATAGCATATAGACAGTACTTCTCCTAACCCAAACGTTTATTGTGGAAGTTAAGAGCTTATTCAAGTGAAGAGATTACAGCATTGGTTGCCAAATCAAAAAATTTCAGGAACTAATATTACATTTATTATTATCTAGTTAGTGGCTCTAACTTGAATTCCCTCATATAGTTCAGTAACAATATAAAACAGTAAAAGGATCCTATCCCACACATTATGTTGGTCTTAAAGTTAGTGGGATTGTGCAAAGAAACCCTTCTTCTTATTCAGCAATTTGCACAGCCTAAGCACTCAATAAATACACTGTACTGGACAGTTCCTTTGCCCTGTCTCATATCCTCTTAGCCTGCCTTCTACTACAGTCATTGCTCGGTTACTTGACTCAAGCGTGAGCAGCCTGGTGGCATACCCACCTCTCCACAGCAGCACTGTGCTTCTCAGTCTGTGAGCCTGGATCATCTATGTGGCTGAGTTGAGGGATATATATGGAACTCCATTAGCACATGTACAAATCTAGAAATGTGAAGGAGTTAACACCCCACGGGAGCTTTGTACCATGAAAGATGAAATTGGTATTTAAATGTTCTCTTCTTCTATCCTTTTAGGGTCATGGAAGTTGTATTTTTTACACACTGCTACAGGGGTCTTTGCAGGATTGAGCCCCATTGCCAATAGCAGCGATTGGCTGGTTAACATGTCCTTTCTCTCATACTGTATTTCAATCCTCCAGACGCTCACTGCTGGGTCCTGGGATCACTTCCCAAATAAACTGCCTACACATAGTGCTTATCTCTACCTCTGCTTTCAGGGAAATGCAGAACATTATAATATGTGGCTATGAGTCTAAGTGAAACAAATACATTTTGTCTTTTTAGGTTCTATCTCTGAGAGTTATATTAAAGAAGTTGAAAGCAGCCCACTGAATGATTCAGGACACCTCTGTGATGATTTTAACCCCAGGGGTTTTGGGACAAACCTTTTATATAAAGAGACTGAGAGTAAATATTTTAGGTTTTGCAGGTCAGGTGGTCTCTGTTGTAATCACTTGACTACAGCAGTGGCATGAAAGTAGTCACAGGTAACAAGTCTGGCAATTGGATGTGACTGTTTCAATAACTCTTTTTATTGGTGGTAGATCTAGACCTGCAATGTAGATGTAATATATAACCTTAACATTGTTCAAGTAGACATGTTAAAACATTGCTAATTTTAATTTTGTACACTAGTGATGATTTTCTCAAAACATTTATGTTAGTGAGTGTGTGTGGGAACAAACTTCTGTGCACTGCTGGTGAGAATGCAAACTGGTCTCATCCCTACAAGAAACCAGTATGCATAATTCTTAAAATATTAAAAATAGATCTACCACATGATCCAGCAATTCCACTCCTAAGTATCTATCAAAGAATGCAAAAACATGAATTCAAAGGGATAGCTTCATTCTCTCATTTCATTGCAAAACTATTTACAATAGCCACGGTAAGTGTTCAACAACACATGAGTGCATAAAGAGATGTGGATGATATCCAAAATGGAATACTACTCAGCTATAAAAGAAGAAATTTCACTATTTGCAAAAAAAAAAAAAATGGATTGAATTGGAAGGGATAATAAGTAAGAAGAATATATGAAATAAGTCAGATTTTCTCACTTAGCACATGTACAAATGTGCTTCATTTGTGGAATACAGAAAGCTGAAACAAAGGACTAGACAATAACAAACCAAAACTAATACTAGGTATCTGAATGTAGATTGATGCTACTAGAGTGGAGTGGAAGGACAGGGAGCAAAACGAGAGGGGGCATAGTGAATTATGGGGAGGGTTACAGCTGCCTTGGTGTGCATGTGACATACATTTGTAAAGGTGTGACCCTCTTCCTCTTAATGATATACAGTGTTGTAAGCCCATCTTTATGATGCTACAATAGAAAATACAAAAAAGCATACACATATCCTTTATAATAACCTGTCTCCATATATTTCTACTCCTTTCCTCTAATAAAGGAATGGACTACACTGACTCCTTGAATGTCTGAAGACATATAGATTGATATAGCATTCACTGAGTGTCTACTCTGTTCCAGGTTTGAACTAAGTTCTCTTGGCATTAAGTAGCAGAAGTGAGAATCAAACCCAAAGCCATCTCCAAGTTATACTCTGAAGACCATAGGATGGTCTGAAGTGTATCTGCCATTTCTCTGGGCACAGAAGCAAACCTTCACAGGGTAGTCTCATCAGGAGTGGAGAAGTAGCTAGTGTGGTGGTCTAAAGAGACAGGAAATAAACTAAATGACCAAATCCACTACTTTAAAATTATCAAAACTATGTTGGTGCTGTCATGTAGAACACAATCTTAGTCATGTTCCAGTAATTTTAAAATTGTATTTTCAGAGTTAGCACATTGGGATTGGTCCAAGAATGAAGCAGAGAATGAAACTTCTTAGACAGATATTTAAATCATTCATATCCCCCCTAAAAATACATTTACAGTTTTTGACCACTGTCACTGATACAGCAGCTAATTAGAAGGAAAACAAATGAACAAAAGTAAAAATAAGCCAGGGTTTTGTTTTATAATTAAAGAAGACTTAACTTACTTTCATATATAACTTGTGATACACAAGTCTTTAGAATGTTATAAAAATACTTTTTTCCCAGCTAAACAATGAGAAACTATTTTTTAACACAACAAATGATAGCAAGTTTTATCTACTATAAGATTTAAAAAAAAGAGATAGATAAAAGAAAAAAAGATGGCTAAAAAGAGAAAAGGTCACAAGTCTAAGGTGACAATCTTTCGTATTGGATTTCTAATAGAACGTGTCTTCAAACCATGTCCTTCTAGACAGAAGAGGTAATGTGGCTGGGAAGGGAGTCCACAGTTAATTCCAGAAGAACATTGAGTTCAATCATAGGACAGAGAGTGTGAAGATAAATGAAGAACAAAATAGAGTGCTCCTTTCATATTTAACCTTTGATCTTTAAAAAGGAAGAAGGCGGGCCTCCCCTGGTGGCGCAGTGGGTTAAGCAACGCACTACGAAGCAAATCGCAGCCACCGCAGCACGAGTTCGATCCCTGGGGCCGGCCAGAGGGGGGACCCACATGGTGCAGCAGACCTCTCCTGCTGTGCCCGCTGCTCCCCTCAGCAGTGTACTTCCGTTGATCTGCCTGTTCTGCTCCCCGCTCTCTGTGGTGAATCCTCTCACCCCCCTACACCTCTGGCCTGTACCCCAGTGCTTGTATGCATAAATAAATAAATCTTAAAAAAAAAATAAAGAGGAAGAAGGCAAGCTAATCAACTGAAAAACATCTGAGTTGAGATTTGAGCTTAGAATTTGAACAAACTCTAAATCTCAGCATAACAGCAAAATGAGTGGCTGTCAGGATTCAGTCAGATGTGACCAGAAGAAAAAGGGCTAAATAATATCTTGATAAAGAAGACCCATATCTCGAGGGGAACAGATATCAGGGGAAGATAAATTCATTTGAGGAAAATATAGAAGCATGGATAATTTTTTCTGTGAATGGCAAGGACACTTGGAGAATGCTCTGCTTGCTTAAATATTATCTCAGCAATAATCTTTGCCATTCCTCTACTTTAATACTTGCTTCTATGTGAAGGCACCCAATACCAGTATGAACTCAATTATTTGTTTAGTTAACAGAAATCTTGAGTTTGTTTTCCTTTTTCCTGGCACACTTTAAATGTTTAGTACACCTATTCTCCCTGGCACCCATACCCAAGTGGCATGGGTGAGTCTCCATCATTGTTCCCTGATTTTAAGAATGTCCTGGGTTAGCTTCATCAATCAACATATCCACTTCCCTGGAAACCAAGGTTGGTTCAAGGATGGGCACACTATATCCAACTGAAAACAAGAACATACCTGCACCACTATGTTTACTACAGTAGGTAAGACCTGGAAACAACTGATGCCCAAAAACAGATGATCGGCTCAAGAAGATGAGGTACATATACATGATGGAATTCTATTGATGGAACACTACTCTACATGTAGTGTACTCTACATGGAACACTATTCAACAATCAAAAAAGATAAACTACAGTCATTCCTAGAAACATGAATGGAGCTAGAAGAGATTATACTCAGCGAAATAAATCAGAAGGCAAAAGCAAAATACCGGATGGTTTCCCCCCTAGGAGGAATATAAGGGAACCAAATAAACAACCAAGGAAAAGAATAATAACAATAAAAAACACAACAAAAACAAATCAGAAACACTTAGTGTGTGGGAATGGGTGGAAGGAAGAAAGAGCACAAGGGACTGATGGTGCATTGTTGAAATAGTGGTGGGTAATCCATGGGGACCACAATTGATGACAAATATATATAAATGAAGAAAAAGAGGGGGGAGAAAGTAGCTGCTGGGTCTTTTTGGAGCAGAAGCTCTTTCTCTCCGGTAGGGGCAGCTGGAGAGATTTTCCATTTCTTCTTCTGCTGTTGTGATATGAAGATCTGGAGCCTGGAACCACTGAAGCTTTATGTTGCCAAGAGAAGAACCCAGGAGCCTGGTGACTGTTTGGTGCACTGAATGAAGTCTCCCCCAAAGTCAGAACACAGTCTGGACTTTTTTGATTTTGTGAGTTAATGAACTCTCTTTATTGCCTAAGTCTGTTTAGTTTGGGTTTCTTGGGTTTTCAAGAATCTTTGATCTTAGTAGAGGGAACAGATATTGTGTCAGATTCATGGGAACCAAGACAAATAACACTACATATTGCTTTCATGTGACTCCTTAGGTCCTTGAAACCTGACGTCAGGGCTACAGGTAGAGGAAGACCTACCCACTTTTATAGAAGAGACTGGCACACCAGAAGAAATAGGGTGGGCTAAAGTTTTCACTAGGGAAGCTAGAAGTGGAAAGAAAAGGAAAATGTAGTTGGTCAGGAAGACCAAGATATAGGAAAAGATAAAAATGTGTGCTGTCCCAGTGTGCAGGATGAAGAATGAAACAAAAAAATCACCTGGATGTCTACAAAGTTTGATCTGTATGCATATTAAATCAGTTTCTATGAAAAACACTTAGCTCTCTTGAAAGCCTGCAGCACAGAACAGAGCAACTTTGGGGTGTTCACGGTCTTTGGCAGCAAAGAGCATGTTCTTTCCTCCTACAAATAATTGGGAACAAGATGTCTATGTAGAATTAATCAGATTGGTGTCAAGGATGAGTTACAAAGCCAGCAACATCTAAGAGATCAACTGTTATCTTTCTCCTTAAGAACAATTTAAGTCGTTAAAAATAGATGGGTTGTATTTGAGCTCATAGCTATATTCAATTACAGCCTCTGTCACAGGAAAAGTGGCTGAGATTGTTAACCTTTCTTTTTCAAAAGAGTAAAAGCAGCCTCTGGCATGACCAGGAATGGTTCTTTTTACTTAACACAGAATTTATGGTGCTGGTTTATATAAAAGAAAAATGGAAATAAATGTATTTGTCTTTTGGCTATAAAGAAAAGCCCTGGTCGATTTAACTTTGGATTCTATAGGCACAATACAGATGCATGATGGACAACAGCAAGACTCAAACTCTGTGTGCATACAAATCTCATGGGAATCTTGCTGAAAGGCATATTAGGATTCAGAAGATCTAGGACAAAACCGTAGATAACATTTTTGACAAGATCTCTAGGGATGCTGTTACTTTCAGGTTCATGGATCACTTTGAGAAGGATGGAGAGCAAAGATTTGCTATGAAGGATTCAGAAGATCTGGATCCATTCCAGTTATGATACCTTGCTGATGTCACTTAAACACTGAATACACCTCATTTTAAAAATGCTGGACTTGGACTTAGTCATCTCAACATCCCTCACAAGTCTAATTCACCAGAAAAAACAGACTCTCCTTATTGTGCTTGTTGTCTTAAACATGCACTTTTCCTTGTTTCTTATCATCTACCATGATACCAACATAAATATTATAGTGGTTCTTCTCTATCCATTGCCTCCCTGCAGTCAATCAAGGACCAAGTCTCATCCAATTCCTTTCTAAATGATTTTAGACTCTTGTTCATTTGTTTGTTTCTATTCCCCCTGGTAAAACTAAAATTCAAGTAGCTAGCATCTTCCTTTTGATCACATTTTAACAATCTCCTAAAAATGTTTCTTAACTCTTTTTATTAACTTTTATTAACTTTTTATTAACCTTTTTATTAACTCTTCCACTCCATGATCAAATGGGTATCTTTAATAATCTGTTTATCACTTTTTCTTATCTTCCTCTGGGTACACAGTTTTCTGTAAACAATAGCACATGTTTCCTTCTGTTCTCTCAATCATCCTATCACTGAGTTTATATCTAATCATTTCCTGTCCCCTATGTGAACTCCTTCATCAATTTTCCACTGATACTAGTGGCAAGATACAGGCTGCAATCCCTCTGGTCCATGATGTCATCTCCATCCACACCCCTTCCCTCTTGCTCTCACATCCTACTCATAAGGGACTCCATCAAGCCCTTGAAAGTCACATGGTCTTTCTCATCTCAGCTTCTCTGCACTTGTTACTTTAGACTGGTACAGTCACTCCCTCTCTCCCTGACTCATTGAGCTTCCTCTGATGAATTATTTTTTCAGAGCTCAGTTGAAATGTCAATTCTTGATTCCCAAGGTTAATTTAGGGCAGGGCTCTCCAAGATTAAATGTGCCAGAAGTACTTTATGCTTGACTTCACAATGCTCAGTAACACATTTTAAAATATTTGTTCTGTGTCTACTTTCCTTTGTAGACCATATGACTGATGAGGACAGAGAGATCATCTACTTCACACAGGGTTGGGATTGAGAATATTTTCCAGAATAAATAACAGAATTTAAAAAATAGAGAAACTAATTTGGCTTTCTTCACCTTTAATATCCCAATTTTATAAATATGGGACAATTCTTGAGTACTCTGGTAATACTACTAGCATTTATTTCAAACAAGCTTTCCGATCATCTTACTCCTCTGTTTAAAATAATTTCATGACTTCCTATGTCCATGGAGTAATCCCAAAAGTCATAGTATTCATTCAAGTTCCTCTATGGTCTGACCCAAGAACCTTGGGGACACCATGCACTGCCTGTGAAAATATCTTAATTCCCCTAAAAGGGATAGTAGATATCTCCCAAGCCACACCCACGTGTAGGTTGCATAATATTGTCTCTAATATTTCCTTTCCAAGGAATATTTCCATAGACATACCTCAATGTAAATTCTATTTTTAATTAATATGCTTTTTAATATATCCTATGGTAAAATGATCTCTTCCTTCACTATATTCTGTTAGTTTCATGCTAGAATTTTAAAGAAGCCTATTCATCCTGGTCTTCTTGTTTCAGTTCTACACTTGATCTTAACCAAAATTGCTGAGAAGCAATTGTTTTTCCAGTTCTAGACACAAAAAGCCAAAAGGGATAATTAATAAATGAAGCTTAAAAGTTCACAAGTGACAAAGCTTACTGGATTGTTAAACATGGCTTAGACCAAAAGCTTTTTTATGCCGCCAACCCTTCCTAAATCTACATCTCATGTAGAAAAAACTGAATTAACTGAGAAGATTCTTATAGAAACATCTAATTGCTAAATGGTAGCTTTCTTCACAAATCCATTTGGGAAAATGACTTAGGGTAGCACAGTGAAACAGAATTTAATGTGAGCTACAAACAGAATTCAAAATGTTTGTGTAGACACATAGCATTTAAAAGAACAAAATTAATTTTAACAATATATTTTTAACTCAACACACCCAGTATATTATCATTTCAATATTTAATCTATATAAAATTATTGAGATAATTTTTTTGTTTTTGCTTTGCTTTGTTTTTCTACCTAAATCTGGTATGTATTTTATATACATTGCAAGTACTCTCTAGTCACATATAACTAAAGGTTATTATTTTATTAGACAAAGAAAAGTTTAGAGAAATATAGAGGACACTACTTCCATTTAAAAATAACTTTTTTTTATCCAGCACTCCTATGTTTACTGCAACAGTTTACAATAGCTAAGATATGGGAAAAAATTCTGAATGCCCCTAAACAGATGAGTGGCTCAAGAAGATACGGTATATACACACAATGGAAAGCTACTCTGCCATCCCAAAAGGAAAACTCATGTCCTTTGTGGCAACATGGATGGAACTGGAAGAGATTATGCTAAAATAAGGCAGAAGGAAAAACATAAATATCAGATGGTTTCACTTACATGCGGAATATAGAAAAACCAAACAAAGGGCCAAGAAAAGACAAGGCTTCACAATATGACTATAGATCTTAGGCATACAGAGGAGAGAGAGGGGTCAAAATGGGAGGGAGGAGCATATGGGACTGTGGTGATGGATCACGAGTGCTGTGGTGGCAAGAGAATTATGGGGACTATACCTGAGGGAAGAAATCAAACACCGTCCAAAAATTAATAATAATGAAAGAAAAAATGCATTTAAAGAAAATAACTTTTAAAAAATATCATATATAGAGATAATCCTAAAGAATCCACTAAACAAACTATTAGAAGCAATAAGTCAGTTAAGTGGCAAGCTATAAAATCAAGTCTCCAGCATTCCCATGTGGAATAATGAACTAGAAGAGAAAGATATCAAGAAAACGGACCTATTTATGATAGCATAAAATAGTATTAAATACTTAGGAATAAACCTAACAAAAGAGGTAAGATTTATATGAGGAAAACTGTAAGACATTTCTAATAGAAACAGAAGAAGATACAAGAAAATGGTAAGGTATTCCATGCTCATATCTAGGAATAATATTGGTAAATGGCCATCTTACACCAAGAAATATACAGATTCAATGCAAACCCAATCAAAATTGTCATAGCATTCTTCAAAAAACAGGACAAACATTACTGAAATTCACATGGAACAATGAAAAGACTCCGAGTTGCCAAAAAATTGACAAAAAAGAAGAGGAATGGAGGTATTACATTTTCAGATGTCAAATTATATTGTAAGGCAATAGTATTCAAAACAGTATAATGTTGGAATAAAAAAAGACACACAGACTAATGGAATAGAATTGAGAGCCCAGAAATAAGCCCACATTTACATGGACAGTTAATCTATGAAAAAGGTATCAAAAGTATGTAATAGAGAAAAGAAAGTATTTTCCTAGATTGTTTGGGGGAAAACTGCATATCCATATGCAGGAAAACAAAACTAGAGTCTCATTCACTCACTCCATATATGAAAATTAACTCAAAATGGCTTAAATACTTACATGTAAAATAGACAATAAAATCCATAGGAGAAAATCAGAGGCAAAACACCCCATGCAATGGTTTCAGTGATATCCTTAGGGAATCAACCCCAACAGCAAGGAAAATAAAAGTGTAAACAAAAAAATGGGACTATATCAAACTAAAGAGCTTCTGTACAGTGACAGAGTTGTCATTAAAATTATGACATTTTCATGGATGGGGAAAAATATTTGCACAGTATACATATGACAAGGGGGTAATATCCGAGACCTACAAAGGATTCATGCAACTCAACGAAAAGAAAACAAAGAATTTAACAAAAAGGGCAGAAAAGTTAAATTGACATTTCTTCAAAGAAGACACACCGATCACCAACAGGTCCATGAAAAAAATGTTCAACATCACTAATCAGGAGAATGCAAATCAAAAGCATAAGATACCACCTCACTCCTGTGAAAACAACCCATATCAAAAAGACCAGAAGCAACAAATGTTGGCTAGGACATGAAGAAAAGGAGCTCCTGTATGCTAGTGGTAGGAATATAGACTGGTTAAGGCCCTGAGGAAAACAGAAGTTTCTCAAAATATTAGATATATGTCTGTCATATGATCTAGCAAGTCCATTCATCAATAGCTACTCAAATAATGAAAAACACTAATTTAAAGGGTTATGTATATATCCAGTGAACTATTATGTTCACTGCAGCACCTTTTATAATAGTCAAGGTATAGAAACAACCTATGTACTCAGTGACAGATGAATGGACTGGGAAGATGTGGTTTGTATACACAATGGAATACTATTCAGCTTAAAAGAAGATGAAATCTTATTATTTGCCACAACTTAGATAGAATTGGCTGGGATTATGTTAAGCAGAATATGCCAGAGTGAGATAGACAAGTAACAGATGATTTAACATTTGTGAAATACAGAGAAACAAAACAAAAGAATGGACAAAATTAAACCAAAATAAACCCTAGAAATATGATTGTGGAATTAACGTGATGGGGGCAGAGGTAGGAAATAAGGGGGCAGGGGATAAGGGACTCAGTGTTTTAGTGGTAGGTGTGGTGTGGTGACATACTTTTGAGGAGCTGTGAATCTGTTCCCCTAAATCATATACAGAGTTGTAAATTGATGCTAATGCAATAAGAAAAAATGTAAAAGAACTTTCTACATCAAACTAATTGTAGAATCACAAGATGTTATAAAGAAATAGAGTAAGGTTCCATCAAGTCTTCTCTCTTTCTTCCCTAATATTAGTATCTCTTATAATTATAGCATAATAAAAATATGAGAAATTATGTTACTCCATCATTGCCTTTTATTTATTTATTTTTAAGTAGGGAGATTTTTTCCCATTTAATTTTATTTATTTATTAACTTTTTTAATTTATATATATTTGACATCAATTGTAATCCCCATGTATTCCCCATCACCATATCACCAGTGCATCATTACCTCAGTCCCCCATGCTCCCGTCAGCCCTCAATCTTCCCCCTCTTCCCTCCATACCAAGTGTCCCCAATTTGTCCTTGTCTTTTCATTTTTGGTTTTTGTGTCTTTATTGTTATTATTATTGTTGTTGTTGTTGTTCTTATTCCTTTCCTT
>JAGFMF010011983.1:3478653-3531658 GCA_019455555.1 Galemys pyrenaicus
TGAGAATGGCACATATCAAAAAAAGTAGCAACAACAAATGTTGGCGGGGATGTGGAGAAAAAGGAACTCTCTTACATTGCTGGTGGGAATGCAAGCTGGCCCAACCATTATGGAAAGCAGTACGGTGGTTCCTCAGTCTACTAAGAATGGAACTTCCATATGAGCCAGCAATCCCACTCCTAGGAGTATACCCAAAAGACACAAATACACTGATTCAAAAGAATACCTGCACCCCTATGTTTATAGCAGCACTCTTTACAATAGGTCATAAGACCTGGAAACAACCTAAATGCCCAAAAACAGATGAGTGGATCGGGAAGCTGTGGTACATATACACGGTGGAATACTACTCAGCAATCAAAAATGAAAAACTACACACATTCATAGGAACATGGATGGATCTTGAAGGGATTATGCTCAGCGAAGTAAGTCAGAAGGCAAAAGAAAAATACCAGATGGTTCCTCCCCTAGGAGGAATATAAGGGAACCAAATAAAGATCAAGGAAAGGAATAAGAACAATAATAATAATAACAACAAGAAAGAAACAAAAACCAAAAATGAGGAGACAAGGACAGACTGGGGACACTTGGTGGGGAGTGAAGAGGGGAAAGGTGGAGGGCAGATGGGAGCACGAGGGACTGAGGTGATGGTGCACTGGTGATATGGTGATGGGGAATACATGGGGATTACAATTGATGTCAAATATATGTAAATTTAAAAAAATTATATTAAAAAAAAAGAAAAAAATAAAAGCAATGACCTCTTCCTTTCTACCTGCTCAGACCTGAGATCACCAATGGAAAAATTTATTTTTCCTCACAGGAAAAATAAATAATAAAATGGAGAGATGGGCTAACATGTTTATTTCAATAACGCTTTCTTCTGGAGAGGATCAGATGTCATATTCCACTTATGAAAGAAAGAACTCTTTCCTCTACTCACCCCAGTATTTACAGATTTTAGAGTTAATTATTTCTAATTCTACTCATAATGAAGAGGTAGTAAGATCTTGGGAAACATTTCTCTCTCTCTCTCTCTCTCTCTCTCTTTCTCTCTCTCTCTCACACACACACAGCAAAGATGCTCAATGAGTATTTATTGAGGTGGTTTCTTGAAATAAAGCAATTGCTATGAGAAAGGCATTCATTATTCATATTTTCAAGCTGCTCAACTGTTGCCTGCCTAAAAGGGAAATGACATAACCTTTGAATAGGTTTGACGGATGGCTTTTCTCAGGCAAGAAAGATTTACAGGGCACACAGTAAATTAGCCAATAGGGAATATTTTATCCATCTAGACATACAAGTCTTTCTTCCCCTTAACTTGATTTTAATTGGAATTAAGTCTTTGAGGATGTGTCATCCATTCTGTGGATAGTTTTATTGAGTTTACTATCTCCCCACTTCAAAAAGAGAAAAGCAGACTTGAAAAGACCTCCCAGGCAAACTAGCTTACGTGATTATTCAGCTAATCATTGCTGCATAGATACAAGCCATTATTTTCTCTGTCCAATTTCTACAGTCGAGATACGTTGAATCAGCTCCAAGAGCTGATTAAAATAGATTAAAACCCAAATGTCTCTGCCATGTAATTATCCATATTCCTAGATTCAGCACAGGGCCAGGAACATAGCAGAGATGAAATATATGCTGAAAGAGTGAATGAATGATGTTCTCATTCCTGCCACTTTTGAGTGTGTTTAGGATATATGGACAAATTGTCAGAGTTGAAAGGATGTTAGGTAGCTTACAGGGGATCAGCCAGGAAATGTCATCTGCTGTCAAACTCTCCTGACAGTGGCAGAAAGGGGCTGTGGCAAAAAACCTGAGCATACCAGGGTGATTGTTCCTTTTTTGCAGGAAGTAGGTATGGTAATGCTTGGGGTTCTGGTCATGATTGTGTTCTAGGGCTGCTCAAAGCCCACACAATAAACTCCAACATGTCCTCAGATCCCTGCTCACCATCCCTTGAGGTGGCTCCCACCTGCCAACCTGCCTCCTTGAGTCTTTTACAGAAACTCACGCACCTCTTGTGACTTGTCTTGCTCACACATGCCTCTGTATCCAATTTCATACCAAATGATGTTGACTTCGACTTCAAAGAGCACTGGAATCTTTCCCTTTATCACCCATTCAGTCACAACCCATCTCTGACTTGAGAGCTGCAGGAGTGGGCAGGGAGGGTCCACAATTCCACGCTTGCAGCCATCCATCTGAAAGGTGCGACTGTGATCATACTTGGCTTCAAAGGTCTTGAATGACCTGGAACCAGTCCACCTCTTCAGATGCATCTCTACTGCCCTCACACACATTCTCTACTTGACCCACAGCAGATCTGCTCTGGTCTCCTGACATGACCCAATTCCCTTCTTATGTCCGTCACACGTGTGGTTGACTGAAATACTGCCCTTTGCCCCATTCTCTTTCATTAGCTGATTCCTAGTTGTCCTTCCAATTTCAGTTTATGTAGTATAGTATAAGACTTCTTCAGGAAGTCTTATCTGACCTGTTAAATAACATCAGAACTGTTTTATGATTCCATTCATATGTCACACTTCTTTTTGACATGCACCGTGATAAAAATTTCTTGCTTAATATACATTTTCCTTGTTCTGTGATTTCCATGAGGCCAGGGCCTGTGAGTGTCCTATAAACCATCAATACCTGGTCCGGGGCCTGGTAGGTACTCAATAATTATTTGTCAGAGATATAAAGTATAGTCTCATTGTTTTCCATGCTCATTTTCTTTTCTTTTACAGACCGCATTGCTTTATCCTATGACTCTTCTACATAAATCAGTTATTAATGATCATCACCTTCATGCACAGGACAGTCGGGGGATATGTCATTGCTGGCAGCTGGAGGACTTGCCTGGGAAGATGGATTTGTCTGGTGTAACAGAAAGAGGGAGTTAAGACCCAGTTTTTCTTGTACTGTAGTAACACTGACTTATAACATTGTCTAGGTCTTAAGTGTATGAGTTGATACTTCATCATTCCTGTTGACATCTCTTTATAGACTCACTGTATGCCATTGTCTGTCTTCTTTGGAAAAGTATAGATTAAGGGCTTTGACCCATTTTTTTAATTAGGCTGTTTTCTTATTGTTGAGCTTTAAAAGTTCTTTGTATAGTTTGGATAACAGTTCTTGAATAGATATGTCCTTTGCAAATATCTTCTAGTTTCTAGCTCCTCTTCTCATTTTCTTGACACTGTATTTTGCAGAGCAAGTTTTTATTTTATGACATCCAGTGTATCAAGTGCTTCTTCCATGGATCACTTTTGGTGTTGTATCTAAGAAGTATGTAAGATAGTCTGGGTGTTCTGTTATGTTATCCTTTAGAAGTTTTACAGTTTTTGCTTTTTATGTTTAGGCCTATGATCTACGTTGAATGAATTTTGGTGAAGGGCACAGGCCATACCTAGATTCACTTTTTTTCTCTTGCATATGAATGCCCAGTTTCAATAAGCACCATTTATTGAAAAGACAGTTTTGTTCAGTTGTACAGCCTTTGCTTGTGTCAAAGATCAGTCAACCCTAATTATGTATCTATTTCTGGTCTCTCCTGTGTTCCACTGACATATCTGTCTAGTCTTTTGACATTACCGCAATGTCTTGATTACTGTCTCTTTAAGTAAGTCTTGACATCAAGAATTAGTGCTTTTTTACTTATTGAGCACCTGCCAGGTTCCAGGTGGTGGGGTAGATACTACAGACACATTAATAAACAAAATAAATTTGTCCAGCGTGGAATTTAAAGTGTAATAAGTGGAGCTAATATCAGCCAGATAATCAAACAATATTGAAAACCTGTGAGCAGTGAACAGAAATTATTGAGAGACATTAAATTATGAAAGAGATTACATAGAAAATATCTCTCAATCAGCGGTTTCCCCAACATAGATTACTTTAGTTGAGGTTTAAAGAACATAAAGAAGTCAAACTGGGTAAAATTTAGTGTGTGTGTGTGTGTGTGTGTGTGAGAGAGAGAGAGAGAGAGAGAGACAGAGACAGAGAGACAGAGAGAGACAGAGAGAGACAGAGAGAGAAGAGCTTAAGGAAAATGGCTTGTTTTGATGAAGTGAAGGAACCCCCGTTTGTTACATAAACAAGGCGCAGAGGGGCACACGTCACATTACCACACTAAATATTTTAGTATTTCTGAGAAACCAGAATTGGGAATCCATCTGAGTTTCTAATCAAGATGTGATCAAATTTCTCTTTTTGAGTCATCACACTGGCTATGGGAGAGCTGATGAAAGACAGCAAGGCAGGCTGCAAGGAATGATTTACAACCTCCCAGACAAGATATCAGAGTACTTTGATTATGTCTCATGGTTTATTACGGACCAAAGAGATTTGAAAAGCAAGTATCCAGTGCTGTCATTTTATGGGTGAGAAAATTAAGACCCAGAGGAATTACTAATAGTGTCTCACCTCTACCCTTTGTCAAAGGTTTCCCTCTTTCTTCTCCTTCTTTTCTCTTCCATATCCTCTACTTCTCTTCTTCCTCCTCACCCTCCTCCTTTGCCCACCTCTACGTATTTGCTCTGTGCTCTGGATCTAATCCTTTCTCGGCATTACTCCATCCACAGTCATGTTGGATGCCCTTTAAAGGACATTTTGCTGGGCAATGGTATGGGACAATGTCTCTGCAAAATGATGGCCATTAAGACTGAAGACATGTGTCTCTTGGCATGCCTAGGGTGTTGGCTTTTTTGCTTGTAAGGATACCTTTGCAGGATAATGTATGAGATGAAGAGAGCCCTACTAGAAACTAAACAACCCAGTGTTTATATTCTAGAAATAATTAATTTTCATTACTCTTCCACGGGTTAACTTTCTTAGGGGTGATCTATGGCCAAAGACAAGCCTGAATTTCAGTAACTGTTTTAGTGTGAAGGTAAGCAAATCACAATCCAGAACTCACTCATCAGTAGCTGTGTGATCCAAGCAAATGTTTTCACTATTATTTATCACAAAAACTTGTCAATATTTTATAGATCACGAACTACAACTATTTATTATTTCTTCCTTTATGTCTATTTTCTCACTGGGTTATGAACTCCCTGAGGGTAGGCACCTTCTCTGTCATATCTGTATTATGTCCTCTACTTCAGTATGTTGATTTGCCTCCAGCCATTGTTCTGGTGCTGTTAGTTGAAAGCATATATAAATGAAATGGTGACATTTTCTCAACACACTTAATCCAATCTGCTCCCAAAACATCACCATAACATCTGTACCTTATAAAAATGATGTGAGATGAAGTTGTCAAGAATTCTGAGGAGGAGCCAGACATCTTTGCCTCCAATTCAGAGATAGTCATCTTTCAGTGCTTTTTGGGCAGTTTTCCATTGTGCCTTTGGTATCTGCTGATTGTTTATACTTGCTGATAATAAGCATTGAAGGATGGACTTGCCTAGATATCGTTATGTCTACATCATAGCTGGGGTCATTCTTCATGTTCCACTGTAACATGTCACCTGAGTACTAAAATTATATAGATCCTACATAGCAGTATGAGGTGAGGTTAGAGGCATTCAAAGACAATTATGGGGTATAGTCTACCTAAGAGGACCAGAAAAATATATTAGATGGGACAGGAGACTTAGCATCTTTAAAATAATATCTAGTCCCAAATAACAAAGACATTTTTTATTAGAGAAGATTTGTCAGCATTATAGCACTCCAGTTCCTATGGATCCTTATCTTTTTGTTATTTAAACTCCCAAAAAACTTTTTCTGACCTCTATTTATAAATTACGGTAGCATAATTGCTAAGTCAAGGAATCAACCTGTGCCTTCGAACAAAGAAGTGGATAAAGAAATTATGGAATACATACTCAATGGAATGCTGCAAAGCTATGAAAAAAATGGGGTAGTGTATGGACCTCCAAGTGATTTCATTAAGCAAAATAAGTAAAAAAGTGAAAGATGAATATCAAATGACTTTACTTATCTGTGAAACATTAAAAAAAAACCAAAAACACAAAGGCAAAATACAGTAGGAATAAAACTTAAACTGAGCGAAAGAATATAAGGGTTACCAGAGGAAACAGAGGGGAGGGTGAGGGGAAGGGTGACTGAGGCATGGGTGGTTTGGTGATGGTGAGTGGAACATGTACACACATGAACAAAAATATAATCCCCAAAATTATAATAAAATTTTTTAAAAATGATGACAGAACTAGACATCATCTGATCCTATATACTAATATTTGGGGAACTTTCCATGAAACTCAAGAGTCAAGAGTTCATTGCTGGTGCAGTCTGTCATGTGCAGCACATTGTGGTAGGCTGTTGGCTGTTGCCTCACCAGTCTGTGAGCTCTGAAGAGAAAGATTTCATTTACCTCTGGCATTCATTACAGTGATTGGCATATAGGAAGAACTCAATAAGTGTTTGTCAAATTATTAAAACATCTAATTATACACAACCTTTTTTAGTCCTTACCACTAGCATACATAAGTAATCAATTATTAAGGCCATAGGACATTACCATTGGAAAGATGGTTTTCCAGTTGAACTCTTTTGATGCATACTTGAACAAATGATGGGACAGCTTACTAAGCACCTTGAATAACTGTCTCATACATCCAGGAACTGGTTGTGCTACCATGCTGGCTTTCTGATCATAAATACCACAACTTAACAGAATACACTTTAGAATGCAATCACAGTGGGTATGATATGGTACTTTCTTGGTAATTCTCTGGCCCTGAAAGTTCTTGCTCTTTTTACTAGTCCTTGATAGACATAATTCTATGGAGATATGTGTCAGTTACTATAAGGTTCTAGGGCTTTAGAATGTCAGATGATAGAGAGCTTGATTCACTTTTCTGAATCATAAAAAAATAATATATCTCTGGTTTGAGATGTAGTCAGAGCCTCTGAGTTAACATATTTAATAGCTGCAAATATACTTTGTGCTAGACACTTTTCAAAGTGCTTAAGTTGAAATAACTCTTGAAATTCCTGTGGCTACCTTATAAGGTAGGGTCTATGTTTACCATTTTCATTTGTGGGTAAAGAAACTAAGGACAGAGAAGTTAAGCAACTTCCTCAAGTCCATACAGCTAGTTAGTGGAGGAATCAGGCTATGGAAGCATTTAAAGGTGATGGAGTAAACAATGTTTGTTCTTTCTAGATGGAGGGTAGACCAGGCTCCCTTCCTCAATCATTTCCAAAAGTGAGTCACTCTTCTCAAATACTAGAATCCAAGATTCTTAGAGTTACATGAGTCCATAAATTCTCTATAATAATTAAGTCTGTAGGAGTTGGATTTTCTGTGATTTGCAACCTACCTATTCCTAAATGATAGTTTCCCTTTCCCTATTTGAACCAATGTATTCAAAGATCTATGCCAGATACCTGGTATAGAGCAAATGGTTATTAACTTAGACCCAACCTTATTCTACCAGGAGATACTATGTTTTGTACTATTTCCTGTCTTCATTCCCACCTCCAAAGTGCTTTCTCTGGTTGTTTTTCTTTGCAAAGCCTCGGCCCCGCCTTATTTTTTTTTAAAAAAGAGATTATTTTATTTTAATGAAGTACCACTTTTTTATATCCTAAGCAATTTTTTTGACAGTGTAGGATTTCTCCCCTCAGGTGTGGCCTCTGTTGCTCTTCTACCACCAAAGCACCCATAGTCCTCCATCATAATCCATTGGGCTCTCCACATCTCCATTTTTACCCTTCCCCTCACCTCACCTCAGACCTATGGCCAACTTCAAGGATTCAAGGTTTTGTTTTGTTTTTTTAAACTTTGTCTTTATCTGACCCTTTGTTTTGTGTCCCTATCTTCCACATACAAGTGACACAATCTGGTAATTATGTTTCTCCTTCTGTGTTGTTTTACTTAGCATAATCCCTCCCAACTCCATCCATGTTGTCACAAAGGGGATCACTTATCTTTTTGATAACCAAGTAGTACTCCATTGTGTATATATACACAGCTTCTTGATCCACTCATCTGTTTTGGGCCATTTAGGTTGTTTCCATACCTTGGCTACTATAAATAGTGCTGCAATAAACATAGAAATGCAGGTTTCCTTTCAAATTATGAAAAAAGTGTGCTTCATCAATATTATCAGGGAAATGAAAATCAAAACCACAATAAGATACCACCTCAGCTATGAAAATGAACCAGATTAAAAAAATTAATAATGAAAACCAGAAGCAACAAGCGTTGGCAAGGGGGTGAGGAAAAATGAACCTTCTTACACTGTTGGTGGGAATGTGTACAGTTCTAGCTCCCATGCATGCTCCCAAGCATGGAGGTTTCTCAAAAGACTAAAAATGGATCTGCCATAGGATCCAGAAATTTCAATCTTAAAACACAAAAACACTAATTCCAGAGCCCTCTTGATCTACTGAAACCTCACTCTCACTTTATAGCCCACTTCAAATTCCTTCTCTTCTGCTAAGCCTTTACCTTGATCCCTGGTTATCTGTCTCATGCCAGTCTAGTAGATGCTCAAGGCCCCAAAGAGCACTTTCTTCCTCCTCATTTAATGCTCCATGTTATCATTGTTTCTTTGTTTCCTGCTCCCCAAGAGCCAGGCTGTGTTCTATAGCTGCATTTCTTTACAACTGACAGATGGTAGGTGCTCAATCAACACACAAGAGATCAAGTGATGCGTCATGAGGGAAGCTCGTCTCAGTGGTGAGGCCCTTGGGAGGGAACAGAAGAACCTCTGGAAGCCTCCCTGGTATATCAGAGTCACATTAATAATTCATTCCCAACAAGCAGAAGGAGAAGAAACATGAGAAAGCTTTCCTAACTGCATATGCCTGAAGACCAGGAGGGATTAGTTGACTGGAAGCTACTTATACAAGTTGTGTTTATCAGCATCTCTGGTCACCGTCTGCAAATATCCTGGGTTTTTATTGATCAGAAAAAAACGTATCCCTTCATCCTCATACTATGGTCTTAAAACTGATATTTTTAAATATTGTCAAATTGAAAATCCAACCAAATGTTGGTGACCCACCCACAAAGTCTATTTTCTTATAATTTTTGTCCATGACCTGGTGAATGCCTTTAGGGAAGGAAGGCATTGGGGATAGGAACTTGTTGCCTGGTTGCCACAGAAGGGAGAAATTTAGGTCAGCCATTCCTTGTATATCCTCACATAAAAAGTCATTTCCACATTCTACAAAAGGGCTGGAGTTCAGACTGAAGTGAGGGGACCATGATAGGGAAGCAACAGGGCTTCCCGAGGACACTGAGGAGGCCCTGATATTATTTGAGAGGGAGGGAGAAGTTTTTGATGCAGAATCCCACAACTCTCTTGGGACCCAAAGTTGCCTCAATTTCAACTTTAAAACTTTGTTTCCCCACAGTTAAGCTTAAGTGACGGAGGCTCTCTCTCTCCCCTGTGTCCCATCACATGGCTGGTTAGCCTGGAGTGCCTCGTTTCATTGAAGAGATGTGTTGTCTGAACAGAGCTGGGGATCACCAATAAGAAACAAAGACAATACCACATTCCAAGTCCTAGGAGTGGGAGGAGGTTATCAAATATAAATATCTTAGTCCCAGATAATGATCATTTAGTTGTGACCCTGTGAGCCAACCTTCTTAACCATTGCATGGTAGGTGTAGTCAAGAAGGTTTGGTCTTGGTAGCTGCTGTTCTTTTGTTTTTTAATATTATTCAGGAGGGACAAATGCGAAGAACTATACCCTCTGCTTCTCCAGGAGCAAAACTACAGTATAGCAAAGGGGTCTCAACTCCAGGGTCACTTAGACTAGGGTCTGGACTGTGTGTTTCTGTTTAATAGTATGTGATCTCAATGTTACCCCATACCATGTTTTCTATGAGGATCAAATGATGTTTCATGCAAGATGTATAAAATAGGTAGTTGCTGATATATTGTAGTTGCTTATAAGGAAATGATGGTGACGTCCATCAAATGAAGTTTAGATTACATTCTTTCTAGAAAAAAACTGACTCTCTGACCCTTGAGCAACACACCATTGTCATGTTTTATCCCTCAATTGTCTCAGATCTAACAGTTATTTCTACCAAAGGATGTTTTTCTTTGCATTATGGACTGTACACAAGACTGTATACAAGTGTGTTGTATGGGAGGTGGGCAGTGGTTCTCGTGGGGGGTAGGGTCCGGGGGGGGGGTTATAAATCATTTAATGAGTAAGAAGACGAAAGAGAAAAAAGTTGACATTAATCCTAGATGCTTTTTACTGGGTTCAGCTGCTATGTGTGTTTACTGCTGATGGCTTCCAAATACATACTATTCTCTGGAAATTTGAAGTCAGTCCATAGATGCCATCTTGCTTTGGGATGTCTGGAAGGAGAAGTCAGCACCCACCCCAGCTGAGAGACAGCTCTCAGCTAAAGATTAAGAGACAAAGAGGATTAAAAGCTCCCTATCCCAAGATGGGGTGACTGTGATGAGGGCACTCCCACAGTAGGATTCCCATGATACAGCTGGCATAATGTCCTTCATGCTCATCCACATTGTTCATGTGCCCTTTTTTAAGACTGAATACTCCATTGTTTTTACATATAATTTTGTCACTTAATGATGAAGACACAGTGAGAAATACATCAATAGTTGATTTCATGGTCGCATATATAACATAGAGTATAATTACATAAACATAGACCATATAGGCTACTACATACCTATGTTAAATAGTATAGATTTCCAGGACCACTGCTGCCATCCCATATGCAGTCTGTCATTGACTGAAATGTTGTTAAGCTACACAAGACTGGGCTACCTTTTCTTTATCCATTCTTCTGTTCCTGAACATTTAGGTTACCTCCATATCTTGGCTAGCGTCAGTGATAGCAGGTGAATCTGGAGGAAATTATGCTAAGTAACATAAACTAGCCAAAGAAGAAACATCTTGTATGAGTCCATATACAGGAGTTATCTATGATAGTCAAACTCAAGGAAATAGAAAGGAGAAAGGTGGTTGCTGGGGGCAGTGGTAAGGGGGAAAGAGGAGATGCTATCAATGGGGCAGAAAGGTTTTGGTAGGTGAGTTAAGTTCTAGAGAACTGCTGTACATCATGGGGGGTAGTCCCCAGACTGTATATACACTTAAAGAGTGTGTTAGCATGGTAACTGTTAAATTAAGTGTTCTTATCATGATAAATACACACATATATACATACATATATTCCTTTGGCTTAAAAGGTGGTTTAATATTTTCATTATAATTTTATAGATGAGTAAACTAAAGTATGGTAAGTGATTTTTCCAGGTCCTATATATGGCAGAAATGGAAATAAAACCTAGTTTATGTTAACAAGATTCTTTCTAAATGCTGATGGAATTCTCTTTAAAGACTTACGAGCAGAAGATAATTTTTCTTTACACTGCTTGTTATCACTCAAAACCAAGAACTTAATGGTAAGTTAAGTGAGGAAAAATCCAGGACAGTAAACCTAGTTAAGAGCCTCTGCTTATCTGGGACATTCTTATCTGAAATTCAGGGTTTTCAGCTATGTTATTTCCAAATCCAGCCTGCATGGTTTCAGGGAAGCCTCGTGATTTGGAATAATTTTATAATATTACCATAGCAACTTATGTGATCACGCAGATACTGAGAATATAAATCCACAGCAAGATTGTTGGGAAGGACATTTTTTTTTAACACATATAGAGTTAAGATATATGAGAAACTCTGTAAGGAAACTTCAATGCAATATGACAGGGGCAAAAACAATCCCGAAGAAAATAGGGTTTGTGTCACCATTTAAGACTTGCAGGAAGAGTTTGCATATTAGAAGCACGTTGAAACGTGACAGCTGGTGACTATTTCAGAGGCTTTATGAACATCACCAAGATGATGTTTTTGGAGCATTCCCATCCCCCATGCAGTGTGAAACTTAGAGAGTTTCCAAGCTTGAAATCAAAGACTATTATAATGCAAAGAGCTCTTAGGGGTCATTTATGATGTTTGATGCTCTCTTGCAAGTTTTCCAGCAAATGATATGACAACAGTGTTCAGTGGTGAATATGGGCTGTTTTTCTTGTAGTTTCTATTTCTCCTTCGTAGGGTAACATATGCTATGATTTTGGGGAGAACCACCCTACACTATTATATCCTGTATGTGAATGGGGCTAAATTTCCCTGCTACCTTAGGTTCCCGAGACATACAACCCAGGTCATCAGAACACAGAAACTCCCAACCACAACCCTGAGATCAAGTTGAAATCCCACAGAGGAGTGCTCACTTAGAGTTTTATTAGAACTTTGGGGAAAGAAACTGTCTTTCCACTGGACTGGCTAATGCTAGGATGTAAGCTAATAGAATCAGGTATCCATCTTGGCACAAGCAGGAATGAGCTTGCTAGAGAATGAAGGCAGCATCTAAAAATACTACTGCAAACCTTGAGTGAACCCTTGGCATGCATGCAGTTTGAAAATATTTCCCTAGTCAATCTACTCTTTCATTTTCTGAGAGATCCATTTCAATTTTTTTTTAATTGAGGTAGTGTTGGTTTACATCATTGCTTGTAATTTGGGAGTATATGACACTCTCCACCTAAATGTTACTACCATACTGCACCCACCACCGAAGTACCCATGATCCACCACCTTAGTCTACTGTGCTCCCTCCTCACCTTGTTCTCAGCCCTCCCTCTCCCTTCCTCTCTGGATTCCTCAGTTCTATAATCAACTTTCCAGGGTTAGTTTTTAAGTTTGGTTGAATCTGTTCCTTTGTTTAGTTTCTCTAAATTCCATTTATAAGCGACATCATCTGGCGTTTGGTAAGAATGTAGGCTGGTTCAGCTCTAATGGAAAACAGTATGGAGGTTACTCAAAACATTAAAATGCATCTCCTGTATGACCCAGCAATCCCAGTCCTAGGTATCTATCCAGAGAACACAAAAACACTAACTTGAAAGGAAACTTTCATTCTTATGTTCACAGCAATTCTAATTACAATAGGCAAAATATGGAAACAATCTAAATGTCAAAAAAATGGATGAATGGATGAAGAAGCGGTACTTATATACAATTGAATAATACTCAGCTTAATCAGTACTATTCTTACTTGAACAAAAAACACAAACTTATGCCACTGGCAGCAACCTGGACAGAGCTGGAAGGGATTATGCTAAGTCAGAGGGAGAAAGATAAGAATTTCAATATGATATGCACATAGACTTTCTATAAATAAACCCCCACAGGTCAAAGCAGATTTCTTATTTCATTCAGAAAAAGTTTAGACATATGTCATCACAATAATAGTTCTCATGGTTTGTCAATTATTTTCATAATATACAAGGAAAGTCAGACTCAGGGTTGTTAGGAGACTTAGTCACTAGTATTTTTTTTAATATAAATTTTTTAAATTTACATATATTTGACATCAATTGTAATCTTCATGTATTCCCCATCACCGTAACACCAGTGCACCATCACCTCAGTCCCCCGAGTCACTAGTATTTACCAATTAAGATCTTTCGACTCAAATGCCAGCATTTCACCCCATTAACCCTTAGACTCATCTCCTTTAAGAAATGCCTTTTTTTTTTTTTTGCTACCACGGAAATGGCTATTTTCTGTTATTAATTACATTTGCCATCTGCTGGGTCTCACTCAGGCACTAGATGAATCATTTCAGGTAGGCTCTCCACCTACTCTGGGCCTTGTTTGCCTCTGTCAGATCCAGAATTTATCACTCATACAGCTCAAAGATGAATGATCTTGTACAAAAATTTTCTCATTAAGATTTATGAAATCTGATGAAAGACTATCATTGATTTTTATTTCACAATTTTCTGGGTGCTCATTCAATCAGCAAATATTTACCGAGGTTATTTTTACTAGATAATAATACTCTAAAAAGCATGAGTGAGATGAACAAGTCTTTGACTCCAGAGAGTTCATAAATTAATGAAGAGTGGGGAGGAAGCTGACCATAAAGAAGACAAATGGAATTGTGGCAGCAGCAATTTTACTTGCTTGGGGAGAGGTGTGGTGGGTGTGGTGTAGTCATAGAAAACTTATCTATGGAGGAGGCTCTTGAACTGAGGCTTCATTGATGATGAGGAGACGATCCTACAAAGTCCTGTAGGGAAAGAACTTTCTGAACAGAGAATGAAGTGATATTAAAGCCCCTAAGCTGGGAAGGAGCTTGGTTTTTCTGAGAATAAGAAAGAAGATGATATGGCTCTGAGGTACAAGACTGTGTCAGAGAGAGTTAGGCGGCCAGATCATGGACCTTATGAACTATATATAAATTGTGTGTGTGTGTGTGTGTGTGTGTGTGTAGAGAGAGAGAGAGATCTATATATAGCTATACCTATTGAGTAACATATTGGTTTGCAATGTTGTATATGATTCAGAGATATTGTGTATGATTCAGGTATATGTGACCTCCCTTACCAGCAAGGTGCCAAAAGTCCTCCCACCCAGTTCCTTGTATTCTCTTAAAATGTCAATGCAAGACAGAGTACAGATTGCTGGGATCAAGCATGGGAACTAGGGGTCAATGGGAAATACTTCAAGAAAGAGGTACAACTGATGTTATGGGTAGAAAGACCTAGATTTTCTGTTTTTTTTTTTTTTTTAATAAAAATGAACCAATTCTTTTTTTTTTTCAAGTAAATGTATGACTTTACTAAGTTTTACAAAGGGAACCCCCACCACCAATTGATACATAGTCCCTAAAATTAGAGTCCTGCCATCCCTACCATGTTCTTGTTCCACTCAGCTTTTTCCCTCTACCCAGAATCAACCACCACTCCAACTTCTATAGTGGTCACTCATCCTATTTCTTCATTGCCTCAGCACTTAAATTTGTACTCTCAGAAAGAATAGCCCAATTCTGTATGTTTTTTAATATGGTGTTTTTCGAATCTCCTTAAACTATTGTGTATCTCCTCCATTCCTTTCCTTACCTATTTATTGTTTAAAAAACACATATAGAGTTTCCCATAATCTATTTTTGTTAATTACATACTCAAAATGTGGATCACCTTGTTCCAAGCAGCTGGAGGTGTGATACCCTCAGCAAGACATAGGTATTTTCTCATTAAATGGTACATAAAGTCTGATTATATTGTCTTTTGATATGTTGTAAGGCAATGATATTCATTGCCTGTGTCCTAGAGCCATTAATTTATTAAGGTTTACAAAATGGTGATATTCTAGTTTTGTTTTCACTTATTAGCTAAAATGATTCCTAAAAAAGAAAGTTTCCTCACTTTCTGTGCTTACTGTTTATCTATAGTGTATGTTACAATTTTAATCTTTTTCCCCCTACCACTATGACATCTATCCTGTTGTCCCTTACTATCCATTCTCCCTCTTAACCTCAGAGCCCTGTGGATATTTACTGGTTTTTAAAAGTGTTTTATCAATTGTTTACTATGTAACTGTCCAACATTTTTTCCATCATTCTGACTTAATTTGCTGCACATAATGAGAGAGCTATATTTTAAAGGATATATTTTGAGAGCTGATCCAACAGGACTTTAGGGTGGATTGAGTGAAAGTACTGAGGAATGGAGAGAAATAAAGAATGTGCAGTATATATACATACTAGTATATATATACTAGATATACAGTGATAATATTTACCAAAATGGCACTGATAGTGGCAGATAATTATTTTGGAAGCCAAAGAATAAAGTATGGCCATTAGGAGAATAGATATCTACCACTAAGTCACTTGTAGATTATGAGTGACCCCCAAGAATTTTCCCTAAACATGTCCAAAGAAATATTGAGTTTTCGTTCTTTTTTTTTTTAAGATTTACTTATGCATACAAGAAATGGGGTGCAGGCCAGAGTTTCAAGGCATGAGAAGACTCACAGAGACAGAGTGGGGAACAGAACAGGTGGATAGATTAAAACACACTGCTGAGGGGAGCGGCAGGCAAGGTAGGAGAGGTCTGCTGCACCATGTGGGTCACCTCCCTGGCTGGGGACAGAACTCATGCTGCAGTGACTGTGGATAGCCCCATAGTGCTGCAACTTAACTCCCTGCATCATGAGGGAGGCCCCAGAGTTTTCATTCTTTTTGTGACTGGTTTAGTCTAGATTGTTTCTTGCCAACCATTCCCTTTTCTGATTGCTAGCAACACCTGTTTCTTCATAGTTCGGCCACTCACAGGGTTCTGTTTTTTTTTTTTTTTTCCCCACACAAAAAACGTCCTTGAAGCCAAAGTCAGAGCTGGTGTTCTGTTCCTTGTTCCCTCACTTTCACTTAATTATTTTGCATTTTCCTGCCTTTGCCAGGCAACAGACCAAACAAAAAGTTCATCTGCATTAATTTCCAAGCTTTTCAAGCTGCTTGAAATCACAGGTATGTGCAATGGGGTCTCACTCATGGAGAAATATGTTAGGAGTATGCATTCTGCCCTGTGTAGGAGGGAGACAAAAGTACTACAGATCCCTCTCTATTGAAGGGTATTTTCTTGCAGTCAAAGTTATTTGAATGAAAGCTACCCAGTAATGTACAGATAGGCATTTATAATGAAGGAGAGTAAAAGTAAACAAAGTAAGAGAGATTAATGTGGCCACCTTTAAGAGTAATGTGCTGCCTGCCTGGAAAAGAACCAAGGTCTGTCGCATCCCATAATGCTTCCATTAATCAAAACTGGAGGTAAGCGCCAATTCAGGCAAAGAAGCTAATGGATATTAGCATATCGCTGTACTTTCTCCTCCGTGGGCATGAGTGGCAAGTGCCAGGTCTGGACCAGGTCATTTCCTCTGTCCCAAAATACTGCTGGGAAGAAAGAAACCGCACAACAGCAATTCCCAAAGAGGGCCCTGGGATCACTCCCCAGCATGGAAAGATGCTCCAAAGATAAGACAGTCTTCTACTTAGTATGTGTAGAAAACTTTGCATCAGTGTGGTGTCTTGGAGATTTGCAGAACCTATTATGAAGCCTCAGAGAAGAGAAAGCTGTTTACTTCTCTTGAATGCAAAGTTTCTCCAGTTACTCTGCTGACATTATAGCAATCCACATTACACTTTGAAGAAGGAGCAGTGACTGTTTTTTATAGTCTCTTCCATTTTATTTACTTAATTACTAGCATTCTTCAACTTGGCTCAAAAGCCTGGCTTTTCTGCTGTCTTTATCTGGGCACAGTGTCAGGCTCAAAATTTGTGCCAAATCAGTCTGAAAAATATTAGCTTAACTTGAATCACATTTGGTCTAACATTCTGCCTTTGGTGATGTGGGGTATCCACCTCAGATCCAAGGGTGAAGCTGTTTCCCCAAAGCCTCACTGATCCACACCTGGAGTCTAATTTCTAGAACATATTTTGAACTAAAACAGAGAGTCATCCTTTCAAAAAGTCCAAATATTAAATTCCCAGTCTGCAACCCAGAATTGCCTCTAATTTGTTCAAAACCTACAGTGTTTAAGCTTCATGGAATTCTCTCTGGTCTTAATTGTGATCAAGTGTTTATTTGATTTAGAAGAAAAGCTGCCCTGTGCAGGATTCCAGCTGTTTTCCTAGAAGCTGGCAAATCTTGGAGCAGTTTTCTTTTTTTTGTAGGATGAACCTAGTAGGCAAATGAGAGCCAAAACCATGTTGGAGTCTTACCTGTGGGCATGGCACACACACCATGGCCACTGCACTGAGCTGAGCTGGGGAGCAAACTGGTTGACTTTTGTGGCTTCAACGGAGTCTTTGGAGAGGAAAGGAATAGAATTCAACCACTTTCCTTATGGATTAGTTACTAGGAATTTCCTGACGTATGACAATGGTTCTAAAAAAGGTTTTCTATGGACAGGACTTCAGGATGAGGGAAGGGCCTAAATGTGGTGAGGACAGGCAGTCACGAGGGAGGGCGGGTCTGACAGAGACCAGCTCAGCATTCTGGGCTCAGGAGGAGCATAGAAACAAGGGCCGCATGAGCAAGTGTCATTGGAATGGCCCACAATGAAGAGGACGCTGGGAAAAGCACATCACACAAAAGCCAGGCAGACAACACTGGGTGGGACTAAATCTTTGCACCCATATTATGTGACAGAAATGGAAGTGCCCAGGGGCCCAAACCTTGGCCCTTTTAGTAAAAAGGCCACGTTTTCTAATGCTTTCTGTGTGGGAATGCACAGGGCCATTTGGCTAGAAGAGATTCCCAAGAGAGTGGTAAATTTAAAGTAAGGAACTGGGGGAGACCTACGGGCTTTTAACTAGACCTGTGACTTCATTTTACATGCATTCACCTTACGTTTCCAGCATTTTCCTCATAGCTTCCAAGTTTGACCACTTGACTCTCCTCAGAGACTCTGACTTTTCTTTGAATTACTGGATGGTGTACCTAAGCCTCTATTTCTTAGTGTTTATTTTTTGGAGGGTAGGGGTATGACACTTCTGCGAAAAGTGATATAGCACAAAAAGGAGGATAAACTTTTTACCAAAAAGTTCCCTTATCTGATAACAATGGGGAGTATCTTCAATTTCTGCCTCCAGGGTTTACTGAAACCTTTCTGATTGACCCAGGAAGTAATCTGTCTTCACCATTTTCTCCAACATTATGTAAAAATCTGTGCCGACGTTACATTTTCAAGAAGTACCTGCTGGCTGCTCAGAGTGTTGGTAATGTGCCAGTGACAGGATGATGCTCCCTGAGAAGGCAAAGGTGAGCTGGCCAAGGCAGGGCAGCTTAACAGCTGGTGGGACACACCCCACGCAGTGTCTCTCTGCGCCAGGGCTTGTGCTAAGTGCTCGTTCACATCTCTCTTCAGAAATTCAGATGAGAAAACCAATAGGAGGCTTTATTACTGCATGAAACACACTAGCAAGCCTACATGGGTACAGAGAGGCAGACCTGGGATTTTGAACACAGGGCTATTTAAATCCAGAACTTAAGCTGAACAACTTCACAATAAAACCTCCTATAAAAATTGAGATTATCCTATCTACCTCTTGAAGTGTCTAAATAAAAATTCTTTATTATTGCAAATGGTGAAAGTTCATCTTTTTATAGGTGAATGGTATTCCATCATGGTAACCCATCATCTTCATCCATTCATGTATCTTTGGGCTCTAAGGTCATTTCGAGAACATGGATGGAACTGGAGAGAATGCAGCTAAGTAAAATAAGCCAGAGGGAGTAAGACAAATACTGGATGATTTCACTCGTATGTGGAATACAGAGAAACAAAACAAAGAACAGATGAAGCTAAACCAAAATAAAATCTATGCAGTCTATGACTGCAGAATTGAAGTGAGTAGAGGAGGAAGCTAGAGGTGGGAACAAAGGGGTGCGGGAGCCCAGTGGCATCTAATAAAGGGTTTAGGTTCTTTGGTGGGGTGGTGGGTGTGGAGTGGTGATGTACATCTGAGGAGGTGTGAGCCTATTCTTCTGAATAATTTTCAGTGTGGTAAACCAATGGGACCACAATAATTTAAAAACATAATAAAAATTAAATGTAACATATTTATTTAGATAGAGGTAGATATCAGTATCGTTGTCATACTTTTAATTCAAGAGAACACATAACCTATCTGGTGGTTAGTTCATGACCCACTATTGGCTGGACATCAGTAGACAACTGCCCTAAATACTTATATGCGGCCTTTTTTTGTGACCACGTTGTATGGCCTAGTTAGGGCTTCTTCACTGCATGGTGACTCAGTTCTCAAAGCAAATGTGCTCAAAGAGTAAGACAGAAGAGAACTGCATTATGTAACAGACTCAGAAATCAAATTAAATTGTCCATTCAGGTTCAAGAAGGGAACACACAGACATACCACCCCTTGATGGGAGGAATGTAGGATGGTCCCATTTTGGAAGAGCATGTGACAGGGGAGCTGTTGTGTCATATTTTAAAAATGCCACCTGCCATGATGGCTAAAGGCCTTTCCCGGTCTAACTCCTGCCCAACGTCTATAGCATTGCCTTCACCTGTCTGGGCTCTGTTCTTCAGAGGTATCAACATCTTCGCCCTAAATCTACAACACTGACTTGTTTCTAGTTTCGTTTACAAGACTACACCATTGCATCCTCCCATTCTCCCATCCTCCCCACCTTCCCAGCTCACTTCCTCCTAGATGTGTTTCTTCACTGCTGACTTCTCCAAATGTAGTTTTTGTCTGTCTTTTCTCATTTCCAGATCATACAACATAATGCCTGGAGCATGTTTACATAAATGCTCAATAAATATTTGGTGAATGAATGCATGTCATTCCCAAATTAAAGACTTATTCCAATATCTAGTTCAGCCAGGTCTCCCCTGAGACTAGCACAATGCTGAGCCATAGTAGGTATTCAAAATATGTGTCAAAAGAATAAAGGACTGTGTTTCATGGTGATTTAGAGAGGATTTTTTGTTTTCTGAAAATTTATAGATGTAGGGAGAGTCCTCTGAAACACTTTCCACATGGGGTCGGTGGGATATCAACCGTTGCTGCCAGAAGTCTGCAAAGCTAAGTCAGTGACCTATGGTGTCCATCTATTGTGTGCTTCTTCCAAGGTGTTTCTTGCAACCTCTCACTCAAATCACCATGTTCTTCACTCAAAGGAAAGATGATAGATGGGATGTATAAGATCTTGTCAAGCAAAGAGTATCTTAAAGTTTCTGCCAGAAACACTATAGGGTTTGAAAGGGAGAAATTAAGTGGGTTCCTCCCTCTCCAGCTGAGTAAGAGCTCTGTAAGTCTCTTAGTCTTCCTATACGCATTGCTATGGTAACAGACAGGTAATTAGCTGTTTAACACACATATGTCCAGGCCAACCCCATGGCTTCAAACAGGAGCCTTCTTCCACAACAGTCAGAAAACATAAAAGGTAAGCAATTTGCAGACTGCCCTTACAATTACATTTTTGGAAAATCTCCCCAGTGTGAAACTTCTGGGGAAACAGCAAATTCATGGTATGAACAAGCATTACTAAATATGATCATGTATTCAACTGTGCCCTAAACATTCTTCCTTTTGCCTGTCTTTTAAAAATAGAATATGGGTTCAGAGAGCCATCTTGGTTTGAACTGAAGAACTGACAGAGACTGCAAAGCAAACAGGGAGATAATAATAGCATCACTAACACTGAACTCTCCTGATAAGGAAAACTACAAAGAAATCAAATTTTCTTTCAACTAGAGGTCAAAATAACTTTTTTCTTTCTATTTCCTAATAGGTTTCTTAGTGCCAATACAAAAAAAAAAAAGGAATAGATGAGATAGTGAAAAGAGCAACCTGCTGATTTTAATCCTGATCTGTATCATTTTGTGAGACTACTACAGCCTATTGTGCATTTTATTCACATAATTTTAGAACATATTTGTATATAATAACCTTCCATCCATATGTAATTACATCCTATTTATGCATAATCAAAAGAGGCTGTTGGAAGAAAAACAAGTTCATAATAAAATCTGCAATAGAGATTAAGAAGGGCCTAATTAATATTTTTAAGGAGAAATGAACTATTTCTCAGTGCATACTTTATAATTACGTTGTTTCTTGAATCAAAACTTTATGTTGGGGAAAAGAAAGCACTTTGAAGCAATTAACATAGTCTCTATTTTTTTCTAGCTGGAAAGAGTGTGGCCACATGCATCTCCAGTATATGTAGATAGAACCTGAGCTAGACCAATATTTATTAAATGATAACACATATCATAGATCAAATGCACTTAAAGAGCATATTTTGGAAGTGGTGCTAATGTGATTCTCAGCAAGGGGCTGGTGCTCCTTGATCACTTCTCTCCAGGAAGCTGAGTCTGGTGTGAAGCATTAGCATGGAACTGGCTTGGAGAAGTCAAGTCATCAGACAGAGGCAGGAAAGCTACTTTGTAAACTCTTAAAAGCAGTCTAGATTAGAAATCTCCATATGTAATGTGCCTCTCAATAAACACTGACTTCCTGGGTTATTAGAGGTTTCCAGAGGCATACTGCAGAGAAACAAGCAGAAGGTGTGGCTTCTGCTTCCTGAGCATGGCAGAGGAGCATGATCTTGGAGGTGAAGGCAAGAAAAAGGCCACAGTCTCTCTTCCCCAGCCCTTGTCTCCATGAGATGAGACTGCCTATCTGGACTTTCTAGGCCCACATATCTGTGGGGAGGGGATGTCATGGTCTACTTCCGTCTTAGAAATGCTAGATGGGGGAAGTGGAAGCGGGCTGCAGCCATTGTGCTGATTTCATTGTACCTCACTAGGGCAAGGCACATGAGCACGCCTCAAGAGGGTGACCGCCTGCAGGCCAGGAAGAAAGCACTCATCAGAAATGGAATAATCTGGCACCTCACTCAGCTCACAGAGGTTCTGTCAGCTCACAGAACAGTGAGAAATACATTTCTGCTGCTCAAGTCACCCAGTCTGGGGTACTGCGTTAGAGGTGCTCAAGCAGACTGGTACAGGCCCAAAGCTCTAGGATGGAGCCATAGATGACAAGGATACTGTCCATGAGCAAGGGGTCTTGCTGGATCTGAGGGCTGCAGTCCTGCCACATGGCAATGCTACTACATTTAGGCTTCAGTAAAATAGTGGATCTGATTTGAGTAAGTCTGATGCTTGCTCTCCAACTTCGAATACTTGGTTCTAGAAGGCCTAAAGGTAAAAGATAGTGGGGAAGGGGAGGTATCAGGACAGAAAATATCCCCAGTTCCCAGAATCCTAGTGAGATCTCTGCTTCCAGTTTTTCCACCTCCAGATGACCTTAATGTACTACTAGTCCTCAGGGAAAGTTAGTCATTTCCCATTGTGATAGTTAAAACAAGGACCATTTCTTACCCTGATTGTAGTTCTCATCATGTGTGTGTTTCTATACACATTATATATGTGTTTGTGTGTGTGTGTGTCACCCCCAACCTCTTTTGCAGATGACGTCTGAGAAGCTCAATTACCCAAGATCACAGGTCCAGATGTAAGATTTGAACCCAAGGTTTCATGGGTTCAGATATTCATGGGAATCAGCACTTGGTATGATTTCTCTCCTCAGACCTCTCCTATCTTGCCCCCAGGCCCTCCACATCCAAATATTGTTTGATGCAGAATAAGGATGAGTATGTGTTTGTAAACTTTCCTCGAATCATTGACAGAGGTCCTAATTGATAGAGGTCCAAGTAGAAATCCTGTTTGGTTGACCTCAAAACCCTACCCTGTGACTCTAAGACAATAAATTTATACAAAATTTCCTATGGAGTGGTGATTTTTCAGACTATGAGACCACCCTGATAAATAAATCTATGCAAAGATTAGGTACTGGTTTCCTAAAGTACCCACTCCCGGAAACATTACTAACATTATAAACACCATGTAGCTATCCTCACAAATTGGGAAGTAAGTTTTTAGTGTTTATAGTTAGATGTGTAAGAAAGTTTATCTGTGAATATAAAAAGCTAATTTGTGGTTTCTCCAAATCATAGAAGAATCCAAGAGAAAAAATTCTACTTTCAAAATTTAGTGCTTTAAAAGAGAAAAAAACCAAAGGTGGTTTATGGTGTTAGGATTATATGGGTTTTTTCTTTTCTTAATTCATGTTATTAATTTAAAACAATTTTTTGAAAACTTATTCATTTAATGCATAGGTAACTCATTTAATTCTTGTAACAATCTTGTGAACTGATTACTATTACTTCGTTATCTTATAGAAGAAGTAACTAGGATAGCTAGGATTTAAAGCCATGTGTTCTTTGTCCAGAAATCATACACTGAACTTAGCTGGTTTCTGAATGATTAAATCCGATGAAAAAGGTTCATTGGAGTTAGAGGGTCTAAGACAGGAGAGGGAGACAGGGAAGCTACAAATCTGGACAAAGATCCTGGATATCTGTAGAGAAAGAGGTGGAAGAAAATCTTTGCTCTCTGATGATCTTCTATCTAATGTTGACATATTATGCTAAGTTAGTTCCCAACCTTAAATGAGTATCTTTATGTCCTATGTCTATAGCTATAATAATGAAATTCTATGCTTTATTTCACTTATTCTCTCATCACAAATTACAGGTAAATGCCTTTAGTGGGTATGCTTTAGCCTCATAATTAGCAACCTTACAGTTAGCAAATTCTTTTTTAGTTAACCGTATCCAGAAAATACAAGTTGCACTATTACAGTGGTTTGCAAACAAGAGAAGCAAAATGTGTTGTCTAGAAGCCAGGGCACTGAATGATCAGGTCAAGCAAAATAACTTCCTGATATTTTATATTACCCCACTGCTACCTCAAAAATAAACACATAAGCAATATTTCTACTCAATGATGTGTAACAACAACAGTAACACATCACTCTGGAAGAACAAATGTCCACCCATAGAATATTTTAATGATTACATTCAGGGTGATAAATATCACCTTGCATGAGGAGATAAGTTTTGGCAATGTTACAAGGTCACATTTGATGTGTCTACAAAGAAAAAATAGCAAGCTTACTTGTATATCCAATAAATTTGGATGTAGGAAGATATATCAAGTTATATTTAGATATATCCTTTCATTCTATATATTCACTTACATAGTTATCTAAATTAGTCACCCATTCATCCACCCATTATCCACCCACCCAACCAACCACCCACCCATCCATCCATCCATCCATCCATCCATCCATCCATCCATCCATCCACCCACCCACCCATCCATCCATCCACCCACACATCCATCCATCCACCCACCCACCCATCTACCCATCCATTCAGCCATCCACCAGTCCATCGTTCCATCTACCCATTCACTCACCAATTCATCCATATTCCACCCACCAAAATGATGACTATTTGTTGAGCACCTACACTCAGTGGAAAGAAAGAATAAGTCAGGAACTATATATTTGCTACTATGTATCTTAACTAGGCACTGTCTCTTTTTTATTCCTACTCTATTATTATTTTTTTCAAATGGCCAGTGGACCAATTGCCTTAGCATCTCGGAAGGGGTCTTATTTTAAACACATGTTCCATTACCTATTATAAACTTAATTCATAACAATTACTGGAAGGAATCTTCACTTTTTTAAATTCTGAAAATATTCAATCCACTATACTTTAAGAAACACTAACAATGAATAACTCTGCTTCATGGGAATTCTACAAAAATGTTCAGAGAACAGAAAACAACTATAGACAGCTATTCAAAGATATTTACTTATTAGTATCTAGATGCAAAGAGCTAAGGACCTAGTGATAAGGAAGTGTGAATAATCACTGAAGACCCTGAAGGGACCTTTCCAACACTTGACCTTCCTTTGGAGGGACACCACAGACAAACACCTAGATCGAAGTAGCATAAAATAAAAGATCTCTTAGAATTATCAGAGGATCCTGGCCTTTTCTGACCTATGACAATTGATCATGCACTTAAAGAAGCTTGCATACCTGTCTCCCTCGCACTTGGAATTAGAATCCCAAATTGCTTGTATGATCGTAGACAATTCACCTAAAAACTCTGATCTTTTAATCCATTAACTGCAGGATGGGAAGCATTATACCAGGTAGCTTTGACAGTGACTTTTAAACAAATGTTGACTTCCTTCCTTTTGGTTGTGGCCCGGTTTATCACTTAATTATGCTGAAGATGGCTCTCGGCTCCCTTCAGCAACCTAAACAAACTTGACTTATTCATTACTTATTCTTTCGTTCCACTGAATTCCTTTTCCTCTAACCATCCACCTAAAATAACCCAAATCTCTCATTTTCACTTAAACTTATTCCAAATATGGAGAGTTGTCTATAGATGTGCCTGCATGCTGTGCTTCCAGAGCTAATAATAGAGCTATGTCCAAGAAGTTCAATTTTGAATAATTCAGAACAGAATTTTTTCATATATATATATATATATCAACCAATGTAGAATTTCATAGTAAGTGGCATTGTGAAAAGACCAAAGAGATTTCAGGCTAAATAAGAATTCCAAAAAAGTGTCCTATGTCATGACCCAACTATTTAATCACTTTTCTAATCATTTAATTACTTATTGAATATATACCTATCATACAGTATGGTTCTAGCAATGATTAATCTACAGCCAAGTGGGGGGAGCAAATCATGTTCTTCCATGGATGATGACACAAAGACAGAACAGACCTTGGAGAATGAAAATTAGGGATGTTCCAACAAGCCAATTTTGTCTAATAGTGGGAATTAAACTTGAGTAACTATGTAGACCTATGGGAGACAGAAAAATTATTTGCCAGGGGAAAAACTGGAAAGAGAGGTTTCTATGTTCATAAAAGTACAGAAGATAATTTTAGAACCCTGTCACTTTCTCTAAACCTAGAAAGATTATCTTTTTGTGGAGTTAATACAACACTGCTCAAAGCCACGTCCAAAATTCCTTCCACTCAGAAAGTCTTGACACAGCCATGAGTGTGGTAGATGGCCCCTCAGAGGTTGAGCTGCTTGCTGTGCATGTATATGTAGACAGGAGTAGCTCATAAAGTAGGGTTCCTGTTCTGAAGCTAAAGGACAGACAGCCTGATATCAGTGGTGGGGGGACTGGGTAGAAGGCAGCAGTACCTATAAACTTGCCCTAGTTCTATGCAGGGGCTGTTTCCAAGTAGCACTGGGTACACAAAAGCTGATAAATATCACTTCCAGAACCAGTGAGTTCTCATGTGCAGAAGAGGGAAGTGCCTCATCCAGAGTCATGAGGCAAGTTGTCAAAGCGCCAAGATGAGAGCACAACTCTATAGTCTTGTGTACCCATGAACTTTGCACTGCTGTCTAAGAGGTCATCATCCTCTGGGTCTTTCTCTACAAGCTGCTGACAAAGAACTCATTTTTCACTGAATATGTAACATGCAAGTGAGAACCCCATACCAATTGCCTCATGACCTCAGGAAGCAGTATACCTGTCATTTCCCCTCCCTTGCTGAGGAGGCATTGCACAAAGCAAGAAGCTCTGAATGTGGAGCCATGGCTCATGTTGAGAAAGGCTCTACTAGAAAAGTTTTGTACCATGAATCCCACACTGATTATCCTACTCACTGCTGACAGGGTTAAAATCACCAGCATTACCACATAGCTAACATTGGCATGTGCCAGCCACTTCACACAGTAAAGAATTCAAATGGTATTATAGCACATGCACATTCTTATTTAATATTTGTGAGTTCAATTCTACAGTTTCTTTGCCCTTCTTGCCATCCAAAAAGTTGTGTTAGGGATATATAGAAGGGAGTGGGGTGGGGGGGGGAGAGAGGGGGGAGGGTGGGAGGGAGATTACATGAAATAATACTGGAGGGAGGGAGGGAGGGAGGGAGATTACATGAAATAATACCGGCAATTTTGCCCACTAATCCTCAAATGTTTTTGACACTTGGCAGAAACAGTGATTAATTTCAACTTTTCAAGATTTCTCTTCAGGTAAAACTTTTGGCAAATAGTACACTGCCTGGCATAAGAGGAAGCCACTGACAAGGGGCACTGACTTCATGCCAGGTGTTCTATGGCAAGCCCATACACATTGTCCCATTTAATCTTTTTGACAGCCTTACGAACCAACTGATACCTTGCATAGCAAGGGTTCTGGAGTCATAAGAGGAAAATAGTTTATATGATAAAAGCTTTCATTTGTGATAGAATTTATGGTTTTCAAAGCATATCCACAATGTATTCTTACTAGATGCAATTACTTTACACATGAGATAATATAATAGTATGGGCAGTGGTTATCTTTTTGACAAGGATCCCTTTCTTTGATGAACATCTCCTTCTCCCTTTCATGAGTGCTTGTGGGATGTCAATCATGGTGCATGTGAGCAGCTGTTCTGAGCTTACTGCACACAACCCCCCCCCCACCCTCGTGCCAGTGCACAGGCTGAGCATGTTACAAGCTGGTTCCTTGATATTTGCTATATGGAGGAGGGAGAGATAAACAGATGGAGAGATCCTTTTTCCCTTTGGATAGGAAGCTATCCACCACCCTAAAGCTAGGAGCTAACAATGACCATGTTATCACATGGAGAGAGACAATATGAAAAGTATGTATAAGTGAAAAGTATATCTAAGTTTGGATGGGAGACTGAACCTTGCTGTTGTTGAGAAGGCCTTGGATTCAGCAATATTTCAAGTTCTCACCTCCCTTGAAGTTCACTAATGTAAGCCAATGGAGTTCCTTCTTACATTAGTTTGACTTGCCTGCCTACAACTTCCAACTACAACAGTCAGACCTAATATGAACATGGACGAGAACCAGATTCCATACTTTTTTTGAGTCCAGTCCTTTTTCTCCTAAACTATGATGTCTAGGGAAATCACTGTTTGAGAAATTACCTAGAGAAGGTATATCAGATGGGGTAGCAGATTTGAAAATACTCTGCTTTTAAAGAAAAGAGAAAGAGTAGGTGTAGAACTAATCACTCAAATAAGAAAGGGCAAAATAAAGTGAACTGAGAAGTGAGCACAATGAAAACAAGTATACTTCTTTCCTAGTTTTGCCAGTAGCTTCCGCTAAAAATTAAACTCAGCTGCCACCCACCACTGACTCCATGCAAGGACCCCTGTCAAGGAATTCGCAGCTCCATTACTTAGGCATGGTAACTAAAATAGGGGTGTTTTACCTTTCTTTCTATTTTTTACACTGTTTCCCACAACTGGGCCTTCTGACCTGCTTAGAATATGTTAATTTACTGAATGTAGTCATTTCCCTTATCAGGCCCTCCAGGCAGTTGGCAAGAAGTATTTTCAGCTACAGACCTTGCAATCAGCCACTCAGACCTGCTGGCTTCCTGTGCCCTGACAGATAGAGCTAATTAGCACTCAGCAGCCTTTATGCATTATCTCTGGCTCCAGAACATCCCCATAAACGAGGGGCAGGCCTGTCTCCACCCCTAAGGGACAAGAAGAAAATCTCAGATACTTGGAGGTTAAACAACTTCCTAAAAGTTCTTCCCTCTATCTTAGTTCCACTTCTTTAATGGTAAGCTCATGTCCCATCTTCTCTGACTACATCAATCTTTTTATGAGGTTATCTTTGTCATTGTAGACTTGCACATAATTTTCCTACTATGTTATTATCATATACAATGCAAGAACAGGTGGCATAATCCTTACCCACCCCTCCACCCACCCACCTACCTATTCACCCACCCATCCAAACACTTATCTACATACCCATCCATTCATCCATCCATCCATCCATCCATCCATTCATCCATCCATCCATCCATCCAGCCAGCCAGCCAGCCAGCCATCCATCCATCCACCCTCCCACTCAGCCACCCAGTCAACCAGTATTTATTAAGCATCTACTATGTGTCAAGCAAAGCAGGGCTTCAGAGAGCCATGCAAAAAGAGAGCTTAATTATGTAGTGGTTGGGAGAGAAAAACAATATCTAATAAAACAAATTAGCAAGGTAATTATTTAACATGATGAAAACAGGATTGAGTGGGTAGGAAAGTCTCTCTGAGGAGGTGACAAGTAGCCTCAGTTAAGAATCATCTTCCAGGAAGAAGACAGCAGTAAGGGTAAAAGAAATGATATGTAAATAAGGCCTGGGCGTGTGAGAAACAGAAGCAAAGTTACTGGGATGGGAGCCTAAAGAGTAAGGAGGCTGGCATGAGTAGTGGTCAAAGATTCACCCCTTTTATGAACTTTCTACTAAATGCAGTGGAAGATCATTGGAAGGCTTTTACAGGAACTGATGTAAGGTTTGAAAGATCACTCTGGCTAAATGGAGAATGGTCTACAGGACAGAAGCCAAGTGGGGCAGAGCAGCACAGCCTCACCACGAGAGCACTGAGTGCAATCCTAGGATACTCTGAGTGTACTGCTTCACTCCCTCTTAGATCTCTTTAGAGCCTGAAGAGACATGGACTATTTTTGTTTTATTAATAAAGAACAAGTTGGGAACTTCTCCAATATCATAAATAGCATGTGTCTGAGCTGGGATTTGAACCTAAATCTAAATAACTTCAAAGCCTTACTGCTTGTTTTATTTATTGTATCATATTATGCCCTAGACCCTTGACCTTTATAAACTTAATCAGGGTCTTGATTAATTTTAAGAAATCCAATGCCTCATGAGATATTCATCTCAATTTTGTGGAAATGCTTACTTGTCTGTGGCAGGGAGCTGGGAGGCACTTAACGAGTGAGTGGTTCTTCTGCTAAGAATATACAGTAACTGTAGAATGTCTCTCTAGAGACTCAGCTCATGAAATAGATGGTTCTCCAGGGAACCACGATTCAGGAGCAATTTTTTTTTGATGTATAGAATTAAGAATGTGCAGAGAACATTTTTCAAATATTACTACTCTTTGTAGGGAATTTAGATGCTGTGGAAGTATTTGCAAATTGGGGATTTCTGAGTGTCTGCAGATATGTAGTTACTTTTACAAATGGAGTTTTAGAATACCCATCACCAGGACCCTCCAGTGGGGCTGGCAGGTTTTTTCTGACACTCTCACTTCTCCTTAACTGATACATTGAAAACCTAAATTGTTTGACAGAATTCAATAACCAGGAACTCCATGATGAAATTAAGTAAATGAAGCCACACAAATATTCGTAATTACTTTCCAATCTGGTACCAAAATCTTGGAGGCAACAAACTATTTGGGAGATGTTTCTTAAAAGAAAGAATGGCAAGTTGGGATGAAGCCCAATGTAGCAGTCATTGGGTACAAAGAAATGTTTTTCCTGGATTGCTAAGGGAAATCACCAGATTCCAGCCACTCTCTGGAGTTGGACTTAATTGTGAATATCAACAAAATCCACATAGTCTCCAGCATGAAAACCTAACTAAGTCCTCCCGAAATATTGGAATACCACCCTCTGCTCCCTTTGTACCTACCCAAGCCTCTTCACCCCTTAGAGTCCTCCTGCATTCAGGCTTTTCCTCTTTGAAGGCTAAGGATTCATTTAATTTTTGCTAATACATCTTAGAGTATTTATGACCATCCCAGCTAAGTTAGTGGTAGTGTATCAGTGATTTTATAGGGGCCAGACTCATCTCAAAGACCACATGCTAGGGCTATTCGGTATTCGGTGGGTAAGAAATATCTGGGTAGTCAAGCCACAAGGTTTCCTAATAGTCCTAATTGCTCAAGGATGCCAGTTATTTACCAAGGACCATAACACATTAAGAGATGCCAAATACATAAGTTAGTGGCAGACTATAGTTTCTAAAGATGGAAAAATCATCTATATAGTTCTAGTGTTAGAAAGTAGCCTCCATTTTGCTTCCTATATTTTCCCAACAATTTTTTATTGAGCTTCTACTATGCCACAGACACAGTAATAATCATTTGGGATATACCAATGAACTAAACAGACAATAATCCCTTACTCCTATTCACAACAGCCAAGAAGTGGAAGCAACCAGGGATGAATGGGTTAAAAAAAAGGTAGATATATGGTGGAATAATGGAATACCATGCAGCCTTAAAAGTGAAGATCCACAGGGATAGATCTTAAGAAAATTATGTTTAGTGAAATAAGCCAGTGACAAGAAGATAAACACTGTATGATTCCACTTACATGAGCTATCTAAAACAGTCAAGTTCACAGAAATAGAAAGTAGAATGGTAGTTCCCAGGGGCTGGAACAGGGAGGGGAATTATTTAAGGGACACAGAGTTTCATTTCTAAAAGAAGAAAATGTTCTGGAAATGTGTTCAATGTTAAATATATGGCATATTACACCTTTAGAAAGGTAGCATTTGAGCGAAAACTTGAGATGAGTTAGAACAAAAATATTTGGGGAGAAGCAAACATTTCAGGCAAGGGTAACAGATCCGATGAGAACTAGTAGGGCAATGCCTATTATGTTAGAGAGGTTTAATATTTGCCCTTGAAGATAGTCAGAATTCCTGGTGGGGGGCATTCTGTGTCTTGAGAGGTAGGTGGAAGAGTTTTGTTCTAAGACACACTTCTTTGGTGTCAATGTTCTACTGTTCATCAAGGGACTAACGATAATGTAAGAATCAAGACAAGCATGTCCTTATGAGGATGGTCAAGGAGAGTGACTCCACAGCAGTAACTGTGGCTGGTGTTTGATGGGGACCTGGGAGGACTCTCTTCATCAGAGAGGGCCAAGAAGGCACCGTGCAGTTGAAATGAACATTCTAGCCACAGTGTCCAGGAAAGCAGAACATGAGTAAGGGGTACAGTCTGTTCTAGGGGAGAGCTTCGCGATTTCAGAGGGGGAGCAATATGACGAGAACATCTGAGGACAAGTTGAGGTTTAGAGGGTCTAGGCGAAGGGTATGTCATGAGCACAGTGAGGGAAAAAGATATTGGGAGATATCGGGAGGCTCTGAAAACTACTTTTTTAAAAGATTTATTTATGCAAGAGAAAAATATCGGATGACTTCACTATTAGGAGGAATATGAAAGAACAACAACAACAAAGAATAAGCTCAAGGAATTTGGCAATTATAACCAAAAGCAAACAAAAAAACTCAACAAGACCAAAAAGCCAGGACAAACCAAAGGGGCCATGGGGGGGAGGGGAAGGGGGGAGGGCAAAGACGGGGATGAGGGCAGAGGGTGCACAAGGGACTGAGGTGATGGTGCACCGGTGAAATGGTGGTGGGTACTCCCTGGGGACTACAAATGATGTCAACTATAATTAATAAAAAAACAAAATAAGAAAAACAACAGTAAAAAAAAAAAGATTTATTTATGCATACAAGAACTGGGGTACAGGCCAGAGGTGCAGGGGATGAGAGGATTCATCAGAGACAGTGGGGAGTAGGGCAGGTAGACTGACTGAAATACACTGATGAGGAGAGCAGCGGGTGAGACAGGAGAAGTGTGCTGTGCCATGTGGGTCCCCTCCCTGGCCAGGGATCGAACTCATGCTGCAGTGCCTGTGCACAGATTCATAGTGCTGTGACTCAACCCCTTGCACCACCAGGGACACCCTGAGAACTATTTTAAAGCATTTTTAATTTAAAAAAGGGAGTTATAAAAGTGTTTTGAATGATTATTGATATAACCAATTTTACCTATGTTTCAACTACATAAAACCAGTCTCTTTTTCATCTTCGGCTTATTGCCATATATAGACCTGTGCATGGTCCTCTTTTATTACTTTACTATTTTCAATAAAATAGTGGCAGCATTGAACTCACCACCTGTTAGGAGAGCTTTGAGATTCTGACAATGACCTCTAACTACTTATATGATTTCTTCTTACCATCTTGCCCCATATCCCTGTCCATCCCAAGGTAAGATAACCGTTACCCTAAATTCTGAATCGAGCTTTTGCTTTTCAAGTTTCACAATTATATATACTATTTTCAAATTGTGGTAAAAACAGATAAAATTTGCCAGCTTAATCATACTTTGTAGTGTGCCCTTTAGTATAAGTATATTCACTCTGCTGTCAAACAGATCTCCAGAATTGTTTTACCATACAAAACTGAAACGATAGCCATTTAATATCAGCCTTCCATGACCCTTTGCCCCCATCCCTGTCCTTGGTGACTGAGAATTATTCTGTTCAGGGACTTTGTCATGAATCATGGGAACTCATTCTCGCCCTTTGAGCTTAGAGGGTCCACATTAGCTGGGATCTGCAGAACTCTCAAGGCTAGCAATAGCAAACCCCCTAGGTTGCTTCCACTGACCAAAGATTTCCTTTCTTTTTTTTTTTTTCTCTAACAGAAAGATCCTTCCACTGAGTAGCAGACACAGTAAGGAGAATTTCTAATAGCATCTTCCTTTCCTTTTCATTAATTCATACCTGACCTCTTTCTGAAACACTGGTAAGTAACCAAGAATGTAATGGGGTCAGTCAGAAAGGATCAAGATGGAGTTGTTACAGGCAAAATATTTGGGGATGGGTGTTGGGAGAGGGGATGCAGAGGAAGGAGGGAATGAATAGTCTGAGGTCAGAAATCAGTCAGGGAGATGCAGAATGAAGTGGGCAGGGGATGATAATTACTAGGGCACAGAGCATTGCAAAAGCCACCAAAACAAGTAGGAGAGGAGGGGAGTAGAGCGAGAGAGAGGGCAGAGAAAGGGGAGCAACCAGAGTCAGGAATTGTTCCAGTGAAATGGTGCCAACTCCCAGGGAGATGGCTGAGGGGTTCCAACCTGCAGATCCATCTGTCTCCTCAGATTCTAGGGCAAACCTCATTAGTGTGAGGAGGCACCCCACAGCTCAGCCCCTAGCCCCAGACCTCAGAGCCCCATCTGGCAACCTATGGGAACAAGTGTGCCTTCTCTGCCCTGGTGTTTGGATTCACTCACCGCTCTTCTGTGAAGAAAAATGTACTTTCTACTACTTACTAGTTTTTATTGACTATTCCTGACTACGTTATTGAACCTTAGCAGTCACACTAACTTGATTTTAAGTTGATTTTCTGAAGAAGGCTAATCACTTAACTCTTTGTAAATCCAAAGTCAGAAAAGCAAATCCTTTTTCTTGGTCTACCCACCTGGCAGAGGTCAGAGACACGCCCCAGGCTTGGACTCCTGGTTTGTGGCAGGAAGCCAGATGTGCAGAACTGGGGTGCTGAGAAGGTCATTTGAGGAGGTGTTCTATTTCTTTCTGGAAGTAAATGGGAAACATTTAGGGGTGCACTGCAAATCTAGAGATTTACATTTCTTGAGGTGAAAAATGTCATACAGAGGAACCACAAAGAAAGTCCAAAAAGCCACTGAAATGTACTTAAGAAGCATTCAGACACAACAGCAGGTTGTGCTTGAGTATGGCTCCAGGCTCCCACAGGAGGGCCGTGCTCTCCGAAGCAGCAGGTTCAGGCTCACTAGGGCTTCAAGCCCTCTTTGCTTCTACTCCTTTTAGTTATTCAACAAATATGCATTATGTGACCACCCAGTGCCAGTCTGGTGATGGGAACTGGCACCACAGTGGTGTAAAAGGCAGCTTTCCCCCTTGCCCTTGTGGAGCTTACACTTTCTTTTTTTTTTTTTTAAGTTTTTTTTTAATTTATTTATGCATATAAGCACTGGGGTACAGGCCAGAAGTGTGGGGGGGAGGTGAGAGGATTCACCACAGAGAGCAGGGAGCAGAACAGGCAGATCAACAGAAGCACACTGCTGAGGGGAGCAGCGGGCACAGCAGGAGAGGTCTGCTATGCCATGTGGGTCCCCCCTCTGGCCGGCAGCAGGGATCGAACTCATGCTGCAGTGGCTGCGCTTTGCCCCATAGTGCACCGCTTAACCCACTGCGCCACCAGGGAGGCCCAGCTTACACTTTCTTACAGTAAGTGAGATGGCATAGGGGAGGGAGGGAGATTGTCAAATTCCTTTGCAGAAGATATAAACACACCTGTTTTCTCTGGAAGAGTCGCAGACATGACTCCAGATGTCACCCTGCTCTCCATTGACTTGAAAAGGGAGCAAAGAGAAAGAAGGGGGTTGGGAACCTCAACACCTATCATGTATTACTAGCTCCTTTACTTTGTTAGGTGGTTTGGGCTCGTCATGTCACCTTTCCAAGCCCCCATTTCCCTCACCTGTAAAAATCCCAACCTGCCAGATGTCCTTGCATCATGAAACTTCTGTGAAGTTGCAACAAAATCAACCATGGGGTGCACCTGATAAATCATAAAATATACAATCTCTGCTCCTCTTCCCTTAGGCCTTGGTGTCAAGCCAGGTCATGGTCAAATCCCTATTTTTCCACATCTAATTGCATAGTCCTGTCCTAGGTGTTTATATGAGGCATTCTTCTTATTTATTATTGCATTGTTTGTTGGTTTACAATACTGTATATTATTTAGGGGTAGAGGTTTATATCTCTTCAGATATATGCTATCACACCACATCCACCAACAAAGCTCCCATAATCCTCTACCAGTTCAAACACTTTCTGAAGCTCTGTTTCTTACTCTTTATTTTTTTTTTAAAGATTTATTTATTTATGCATACAAGCAAGCACTGGGGTACAGGCCAGAGGTATGGGGGCGGGGTGAGAGGATTCACCACAGAGAGCGGGGAGCAGAACAGGCAGATCAATGGAAGTACACTGTTGAGGGGAGCAGCGGGCGAGGCAGGAGAGGTCTGCTGCGCCATGTGGGTCCCCTCCAGGGCCGGCAGCAGGAATCAAACTCGTGTTGCAGTGGCTACGGTTTTGCTTCATAGTGTGTTGTTTAATCCACTGCGCCACCAGGGAGGCCCTGTTTCTTACTCTTTAAAGTATTATAACTCTTAATACCTATGATTCTACTGCAAAAAGTTGAAAAATATATCAGTGTAAAACTCCACTCTGCTAGGCACAAACCTAGTGGAATTCATTGCTTCCCCTTATGTCTTCCTGTTCTTCCTGCTTTCTTCCACTCTTTCATATTTCCCTCATATTTCCCTCTGAAGACCACTAAGGACACAAGATCAAGTTCTTTATATAGGGAAACTATATAAGAGTTAGTTTTCCCCTCTATAATCTTAAGTACTTATCATTTTTCTTCTCTGGCCAAGCAGTAGTTACTCTAACAATCAATGAGACAACAAAGAGAAATCAGAGTTAACAACAGGGTTAAGCATTTCATAAGAGTATCTCACTTAACCCACCATTCTTTAAATGACATACAAATACTATGAGGAAAATTGGCACAGAAAGGTTAAGTATCTTGTGAATCTGTACCCCCTAAATCATATACAGTGTACTGGAATAAAAATAATACACTTTTAAAAAGTTAAGAATACATAATGAATAAAAGGATGGATGAATAAATGAATCGGTGGAAAGAAGGAAGAGAGAGAGGGTTGGGCAGAGGGATAGGCATTCCCTGAGAACTAAGTAATATTAAGTTTTCTATGTAAAATATGTTACACCATTCCTTTTCCTTGATCTTGTATGTTTTACATTCTTTCTCTGCTTTTGTTTCAGAAATTAACAGAACATTCAGCACCCCCTCTCCTCACAGGAAACTTACAAGCTGTCACCAATGCAACTTTAGCTGTTATTCTCAAGTGGTTTATTCAGTTTCCTGTATTCAGATCTGTTTGTTTCAAATAGTAAAAATAACTATCCTTTTCTAGTTCAACTCTTAAGTCCTGACTGGGAGTAGCAAACAGGCTGCAGGTAATCAATCTATTTAACATAATTGATAACATTACCATCTGAGGGTCCTTTGGGAGCCAGAAAATGTGGTAGAGGATATTACCTTTTTCTTATGTTTTATCTGCATCATTGTCCTGTGAGGTATTACTGTGTGTGTTTTATAGATCAAGACAACAGCTGGTAAGTAGCATGATCAGAAAGCAGGTCCAAGCCTCTGTTCCTTCATTTATATGGAGCAACTTCCCACTCTCCACTAAGTTTCAATTTTCTGATCAGTGAAATGTGCAGGGGACCACTTTTTGGACATCAGCAGTGTTCTTTTGAAAGGATGCAATGTTGCTTTTATTCTGTTCCTATTCTCCAAAATTACCCTTTTCTTTTTATTAAAATGGGAAGTCACCTCTTGGTTCCAGTATTCTCTTTAGACCAGCTAACCCTAAGACCTTTGCCTCGTCCACTTATACTCAAATCACTATTACCTTTGAAGGATGGTTTATAATTCTTGAAAAACAAGGTAGCATAAACCATCTCCATTATGATACATGGCATGTTGTGACAATAAATATGAATATTTTGCATTAATTCCAGGGGCTATATGTCTATTTCAGCGAATACCTGTGATGAATATTTATTACAAGGTTTCAGTACTGATAGTACCTTTCTCCTGGGCAGGGAAAGCCAGGATAAAAGATATAACCATTATGCTGGGCTATCAGCAGGTACCACATATGCCTCTATACCACTATTGAAGTTCTGTGTGGGGAAGCACATATTCATGAGAATGTGGCAACATATCCCTTCTCATCATCTTCAGGAAAATGCGATACTTTATTTTCTGCTCTCCTCCTGTGTTGGATAAATCACAGGCATCTGGGAAGTGGTTCAGGAAAGCGGACAAGATCCCACCATTGGAATGCGAGCTGCGTTCTTGGGGAGAAAAAGCTGAGAAGGAATTAGGAATCCAATATTATATGAGAGAAGGAAAAGCAGCAGCATCGAGGAGAGAAAGCTTCCATCAGGGGCTGATGTGAAAAAGTATGGGGTAAACCAAAGGAGAGTATTTAAATCAAATATGTCCCATTAGGAAGTCCTGTTTTGGGCAGGGGATCAGGTCCTCCTTTTCCACTATGTTCAGCCTTTGAGTGGAGCTGCCAAGGATGTACTTGACTTCACCTTGAAAAGAGAGGCAGCTTCTGAAGGTAACAGCTGAAAGCTATTCACTGTACTTCTTGCAACTAAATGGCAATTTCTCTGTTCAGAAGAGATTCAAGAGGTACAGTCTGTGACTGCCACAGTGGCCCAGCAGAAGTCCTCTAATCCTGTTCCCATATGTTACAGTTTGGCTCTAAAATCTCCTCAAGAATTCTCCAGAATCCTGCAGCTTCTTCAACTGCTTGTTATACTTTATTGGATTTTTAAAATGTTGTTGCCTTAGGAGAAATAATATGCATTCTTATTGTTTTACAGTCCACTTAGAGATAATGTATTCCCTCTTTACATAGAATATGGAAACTTTGCAATTATATACATCTCTAATTCTAGTTCTTTATGTTAGAGTGATTATATATATCTATAAGTGGCATAAATTCCATAAGCTAATGGGATATTTTGCTTTAAGTAGACTTATCATTTACAAAGAAATCACGAGGACAAATAAAAAAGAATAAAATATCTTTTGAAATTGAATACATCTTTACTATTTGAAATTTTCTTCAGTGCTATCTGAGGATCTGAGTTTCCATCTGGTACCATTTCTTTTTAGTCTGTTGAATTATTTTAAGTACATTTGCTGGTAAAGAATTCTCCTTAGTTTTCTTTAGTATATATTTATTCTTGAAGGCTATTTTTTTCCTGAATTTTCTAATTCCAAATTGAAGAAATTCTAACTTAGTAAATGTGGCATGATTTTTCCTTCTGCTTTTTTTCAGCAACTCAAAAGGGTTGCTCTATTCTCTTCTAGTCTCCATGGTTTCTGACTGGGAATCAGTTTTTACTGGGTCCTTTTTACCCTGTAACAAATATATCATTTTCTTTGTTGCTTTTAAGATTTGCTTATCATCTTTAGTTTTTAATAGTTTGACTGATTTTGGGCAGCAGGGACGTCATGTCTGTTTTGTGTTCATTAACTGTTTGTGTCTACAAATTTTTTAATTAAATATGAGGAACTTTTGGTCATTATTGAAAAAATCCTCTTGTGATAGCATTTTTCCCCTCTCCACTTCTGAAATTCAAATGTGTGCATGGCTAACCATTTGTTATTATTTAACAGGCCCTCAAGACCATCCATTTTACTTTACATAAATATTTCCTTCTTCAAAGTAGAGAATTTCTGCTTATCTGCCTTTAAGTTAGTGTTCCCTCAGATATTTTGTCTTTAGTTACGTTGCTCTGAGTCCAATTATCCATCAGTGGTTTAGGGATCAATCAGATATGTGGGTAGAAAGAATTTGGGGGTCCTTTCCTTTCCCTGTTAATATTGCATCATCTATCTAAGTAGCTTTAGTGCTCCTAGACAGAAAAAAATGCATTTCTCCTACAATAGCCCTCTTGTCTCTTCACATGAACCACAGCAACTGCACTTAGCCCTGGACTAAAGACTGAAAACAGATCTTACTTTGTGTGGGCCCACATGTCCCCTGCTTGGCCAGTCACACACACCAGTCCGCCCCTGCTCAGTCTCTAGTGCCCCAGAGAGTTGCACATTTATTATATCCAAGTTTTATAGCTTTTTTTTTCTGCAGGAGAGTCATTACGTAGGCGTTTCCTCTGCCATTTCTAGGTGCTGCTAACCAGTCTTCTTGAAAGGTCTCAGCTATAATTCAGCTATATTTGACTTTAATAATTTTTCTTCCTGAATACCTCTTAAATCTGGCCACCTATCTTTAGGTTAATGGCCACCTTGCTGGTATTATTACTTCTGTCTGGTCCACCTCTTTTTGTGAAAATATACTTCTATGGTGGTCCCCAATGGCAAATTCTCTACACAATTGTTGAGAGATTAAATTACTGTGCAAATCTAACTAGGTTACTCTCCTATTTAAAACTATGCATCTATAATACTTTTAGAATAAACTGAAATCTTTAAGTGAATAAGACACTGCACGGTATAGCTCTTGCCTATTTGCCTTGCCTATTTGTGTGGAAAGAGGGACTCTATTCCTCTGTCTTTGTAAGTTCCAGACACACAGCCTCCTTTCTTCTCTTTCAGTGACATTAATTTTCTTTTTGATTTGCACAGGGGTATTTTTTTGTACAAGACTACTCTTTTATTCAATTCCTTCTTGCGATCTCAGTTAAATACTGTTTTCTTCAGGGAAAGTCTTTTACCTTTGAGATAAGGGCGGGCTCCTTGTACTAGACTTACTTACATTGTGGATGATGCTTGACCATCATCGGTATATTATCCTCAGCTTTTTCCATTTGAAACATCACCTTCCAATAGTAAACTATTTGGATTTCATGTTTAGGATTCTGAATATTTCTATTTCAAAGTTATTTCTAAATAGATTCTGGGCCATTCATAGTTTTTATAGATTGAGGCTATTTTTTGTGAGCTGTAGTCTTAGTAAAACATTGAGGAAAATGCACATTTTTGTAAGGAGGCACACTAAAGGTCATAATAAATATATTGGCTATCATTGTGATCCTGGAAATTTAAACAGTGTTCTTACGTATTCACTCTTGGTAAAACTTGCAAATATGATCATCATTTAAATTTTGATGATTTTTGTATGCTTTCGTATGATTCAGGCACAGGACGAAACTGTATTTATTTTTGTATTTTTTTAAAAAAAAGTTAAAGCATCTTGTTCAGAAACTAGTTTTAAAAAGAACTCAGTTTCAAATTTGAAGCTATGGATGAGTAAATCTGTGCAATAAAGCCCCCCGAAATACAGATAAAAATGAAGGAATTGGACTTGTTGAAAAACTTTTTGTTTATCCTCTGTAGTTAAGGAAAATACCTTTTTTTGTATCTCTGAAGACAGAGGCAAAGAACTCAGTCACCCTAAAAATATTTTTGATTCCAGTTTTCACTTTCTTTAGGAGAATGGATGATATCTGATTTCTTGGACACATCATTTGATTTGCTTAATAAACAAAAATTAACCTTACAGCAAAATGTAGCCTAATATATTTTTGTTCTCTTTTTGTTTGCACTTGTTTAAAAGAAGCTAAAGGAGGGAAAGGAAAGGTCTGCTATAAATATGTCAGCATAAAAATTTAAAACTTTACACAGAACATCCTATACCTTTTTACGATTAAGCATTTTATGGTGTATGATTTATTGGAATTTATAATATGCAACTGTAACCTCTATTTATTCAATAGCTAAAAAAACCACTTATCACCAGAAAATTAAAACCCATACTCACTAGCTATAATTTCCTCCCTTCCCCACCTTCCTTGTTGGCTATGTCCCTATAGCTATACATATTAGGGATATTTCATATGAATAAAATCAGTCAACAATATGCAACATATTGTGGCCAGCTTCTTCTTCATGTGGTCAGTACTGTATTCCTTTAAAGGATTAATATTCCAGCTTTCGTGTGTGTATGTGTGTGTGTACAGGCACACTCCCCACTCTGTCTCTGGTGAATCCTGTCACCTCTCTGCTTCTGCACCTCTGGCCTGCACTCCAGTTCTTGTATGCATAAATAAATCAATCTTTAGAAATACACACAAATATGTACACATATAATATATATAATTACATATTACACAATTTGTTTATCCATCCATTTGTTCCCAATTTTTAGCTATTCTGAATCGTATTATTATGAACATTTGTATAGAAGCTTTTGCTTGAATACCTATTTTAAATATTTTTGGTTATGTACCAAGGAGGAAACTGCTGCTCATATGGTTACTCTATGTTTAATGTTTTAAAGAGCCATCAAATTGTTTTTCATAATAGGTGTACCAATTTATATTCTCACTAGCAATATATGATGGTTCCACTGACTCAAAAAAGTTCAGTTAGTAGTGAAGGACTTAATGTAGTATATACTTATATTGATTCTCAACAACAGACACCTGAAACTTGTATAATGGTATAATGTAATGCTCAATAAATGCCAAATTAAAAAAACATTACTTTACATTTTATTATTTTGAATTTATACCCTAGTATTGTGAAGTTAGATTTTATTATGGTTCTATTTGCATCCTTAATGACTGATGATGTTGAGCAACATCTCATGTGCTGGTTGGTCTTTTAAAAAAACTTTGTTTGGAAAAATAATCATACTGTCAAATTTTTAAAAAGATGAGCAATAATCAACTTTTCATTGTTGAGGTGTAAGAGTTCTTTTTCTTTTCTGTATACTACACCTGTATCATATCTACAAATTATATACACACATACACACACTAACAATTTTTCCTTTTCTGAATATTGTTTTTTAACTTTCTTGATAGTGGTCTTTGATATACATAGATGTTAATTTTTTAAGATTTATTTATTTATGCACATAAGAACTGGGGTGCAGGGCAGAGGTGCAGCAGTGGGAGAGCAGGAGTTTAAAGATTTAACCAGAGACAAAGTGGGAGCAGAAAGGGCAGAATGAGTGAAATACACTGCTGTAGGGAGCAACAGGCAAGGAAGGAGAGGTCTGCTGTGCCATGTGGGCCAGCTCCCTGGCCAGGGACCAAACCCTTGCTGCAGTGGCTGTGGATAGCCACTGTGGTCTTTAACTAATAGTTCTGTGTCTTTAACCCCTGTGCCACCAGGGAAGCCCAAAGTTGTTAATTTTGATGAAGTCCAATTTGTCTGTTTTTCTTTTCTTTCTTGTACTTCTGGTGTCATATCTAAATATTCATTGTAAAAATCAAGGTTATTAGGATTTATTCCTATGTTTTTTCTAATAATTTCATAGTTTAGTTCATTTTAGTTTTTGGCCCATTATTAATTAATATTTGCCTATGGAGTGAGATATGGGTCTAACTTCATTCTTTTAGATATTTAATTGTTGAAATACCAGTTGTTAAAAACAATACTTGTCCCCACTTACTTGTCAATAATCAGTTGACCCTAAATATGTAGGTCCAAAGCAGTCTTTGTTATCAATGTTTTTATACCTGGAAACATTACTTTTCCCTTAGAAACAAGACATATTTATTTACAACAAAAACAAAAAGACTATGACAAATTGGGGACACTTGTTGGGGAGAGGGGAGAGAGTGGGTTGAGGGCAGAAAGAGCACAAGGGACTGAGGTAATTGTGAAATGGTGGTGGGAAATTGATGTCAAATATATATATAAATAAAGAAGAAGGAAAATATTTTATTTGAATATTTCACCTTGCTAAAGTAAATACAGCCTTTCTGTTCTATATTACTGTTCTTTTCTTCTACCATTCATTGCTTTCATTATAACATTTGATTTCCCTATAGAAATCAAAGTTATTGATGGACTTGATCTGTAGTTGCTATCTTGGTTCCTAAATTTTACTAAATGTCAAGAGAAGTACTTATAACATCAACCATGAATATTAGTCTATAAAAAAGTTAAGATGAACTTTAGGAAATACCATTAAAATCAAACATTTTAAACATATTGAATAGTTAGTATTTAAACTATGCTAAAATTGGTATCTTTAGAATATACTTTATATACTACATTGTTTCTAGTCAACTCCTATGATAAGATGAAATTGAATGTTTCTATTTAAAGTCTATACTAACACAAATAAGTGACAATTTAATTTTTATACTATGAAATGTGGCCCGTGAGCTCTCCCCTCAATTCTAACTCTAGTGAGAAGTTTTACAAAATATATAAGAATTTATAATGTAAAAGTGCTGTGAAAAAAATTCATGGAGATAATGTAATCTGTATTTCTAAGTATATGATTTTTGCATTTAATTCAATTTTTGTTAATGATTGGCCAGAAATCTCATAAGGCCCTTCTGCTCCATGCACCTATATGTGTGAGTATACACAAACTCATACAAAACTCTGTGTGTGTGTGTGTACACATACAAAGAGTAGTAAAGACATTTAGCAAAAGCAACAGAAATTTATCAGGCAATCTTCAATAAATGGTGTTGGGAAAAGACTGTCACATGCAAAAGAATGAAACTAGACCACTATCCCCTACCATACACAAAAATCACCTCAAAATGGACAAAAGACTTGTATGTAAGAGCTGAAACCATAAAATACATAGAAGAAAACACAGGCAAAACATGTTATGACATAAACTTCAGAAATATCATTGTGGATTCTGAAATCTCAGCAGCAAGAAATAAAAGGAGAATATAAGCAATTGGAACAACACTTAACTAAAAATCTTGTGCACAAGTGAAAAAGATAACCAAAATCAGGACATGCCCTACTGAATGGGAGAAAATATTTGCACACTATGCATCTGATGTGAGACTTACACTGAAGATCTACAAAGAACTTATACAACTGGTAAAAATAAAACAAACAATCAAAACAAAGATACCAATAAAAAAATGGACCTAAGTGCACTTTGGAGAAGTGCCTATTTCATGGCCAATAGGCACATGAAAAAATACCCACCATCACTTATCAATAAGAAATGCAAATCAAAGCCACAGTGAGATACCACCTCAGATCTGTGACAATAGCCAATAATTAAAAGACCAGAAAAAAAGAGGGTGTGGAGCACAAGGAACCCTTTTACATTATTAATGGGAATGCAGACTGGTTCAGCACCTTTGGAAAGCAGTGCAGAGTTTTCTCAAAAGACTAAACATGGATCTGCCATACAACCCAGTTATTCCACTCCTGGATATCAACCCAAAGAATACAAAATCATTAATCAGAAAGAAAACCTGAACTCCTATATTTACTACAGCACTGTTTAACAATACCTAAGATAGGGAAACAACATAAGTGCCTAAAAACAGATATATCTGCACACACAGACACACACACATAAACATACACACAGTGGCATACTACTCAGCAATCAGAAAAGATAAACTCACATCATTTGTAGAAGCATGGATGGAGCCGGAGGGATTATGCTAAGTGAAACAAACCAGAAAGGGAAAGACAAATACTGGATGGTGTCACTTATTTGTGGAATATAAAGAAGCCAGATAAAGGGCCAAAGACAAACTTTAAAACCAACCCATGAAAGCTGACCATGGAGCTGAGGCATCCAGATGAGGAAAAGGTGTAGAGGAGTGAGGAGCAGGGAGAGTTCAGTGGACGGTGGTGTGGAAGACTATAGGTTCTTTGGTGGTGGGGGAGCTATGGTGACACTACCCTAGGGGAGAAATCTTATACTGTCAAAATACTGACAAAGATGTAAAACAATAGTACTTCATTAAAATAAAAGTCAGGGAAATCTCAAAGTCATAGGTTGATAAACTGTAGCCTGTGAGAGAAATCTGGGTTGCTGCCTGTTGGTACATGGCCCCTGAGCTTAGAGTGGTTTTTATAGTTTTAACGGTTGGGAGGAAAAACATTCTATGCAAATTAAGTGAAATTCAACTTTCAATAGCCATATATGAAGTTCCAGTGAAACACAGCCTGCTCATTCAAGAACTATCATTAGCAGCTGCTTTGTGCTCCAATGGCAGTTAAGTGGTTGTGATAGAGATGCCTAGGACTGGCCATCAGTGCCTGAACTATTTCCTCTTTACCACAGCTGTCTGCTGACCTCTGCTTCATGTGAAGGCCAGAACCCAAAGCAGTAGGTGGAAAACTGAAACTACTTCAGACCTAAGGATATACTGAAGTGGATTAATTTGAGCTTCAGTTTTCCAGGGTCTGACTGGCAAAACTGAAAAGGAGGTTCTGCAAAAATTTTCACTATAAAAATGTATCAGCCCAAAGAGCAATACTGTAAATTCTGAGTCAGAAACAAATGCAACTCCAGAGCCTACAGCCCACACTGAAGGGCGCCTTGGCACTGAGCAGAAAACAGAATCTCCGAACTGTGTAAAAATTCGCCTTCTCAAAGGGGTTTTAAAAGTGTGAATAGGCATCATTTAGGTAGTTCAAAATTCTCTGGTTGCAATTTATTTTAAAATTGTCCCTGCATATTTCAAGGCATCTGGATAAAGCAAGTTAATATATGAACTTTTATCATTATCTAATTCTTGGCATATCTTGCCTTATGTTAAAGGGTAGATACAAAACAGAATTTAGAAAGCTCACTTGTTCTCTGTTAATTTTCTTTTTTATTAATTTCTTTTCTGATGATTAAGTTTCCATTGCTTCTTACTGTCAGTTGAATTTGTTCTTTTTCTTTCATAAGGTAGACATTTAAATCATTGATTTTTAACCCTTTTTTCTAATACAAGTACTGAAATAAATTGCTATGAGCTACAATTTCCTTTTACTGATTTACAAGCATTTAATAATTTAAAAAAAACACTTTAACTTTTTGTTTTAAAGCTATTAAAAATAGGATACAGAAAATCATTGAAACCCTTCCCCAGGGTCTCTAATGTTAACATCTTATTTGACAGGACCACCTCGAAAACTGTCAGTTTATAATGCACAACACTATTGACTAGACATGGACTTTATCTGAATTTCATCAGTTTTCCAAAATATTTTTGTCCTGTTATTTCCCTTTATTCTCCTCTAATCTGAAAATTTCCCAATCTTTTTGATCTTTCATGACACTTTTGAAGTATACTGGTCAATACAGATAATGCCTGCTTATTTGGGTTTGTTTACTATATCCTCACAGATAAAATAAGGTTGCATATTTTTTTTTAAGAGTGCTACAAAAATATACTTTCAGTGAAACATATCAAGAGATTTATTTCACTCTTTTTATTTTAATCTTGATCACTTCATCTGATATGCTGTATATCCATCATCTTTAGACGGAAATATTTCCTAATGATCTTTGCAATTTCTTCCTTAATCTATATATCATTTAGAAGTGTGTCTTGTCTTATTTATAAATATTTGGAATTTCTGAACACATTACTTTGCAAGATTTCAAATTATTTGAAATCAATTGAGATTTATTTTTAGTCTGACATGGGTTAGGAAAGAATGTGCATCCTGTAGTTTGGGGGAAGTCTATAAATGTCAACTAGTTCAAGGAGTTTAAATCTTCAACATTCTTCCTTTAATGTTTTTTCTTCATACATTTTAAAGCTTTGCGATTAAGCCTCTATGCAATTATAATTTCATTTAGTTATGAATTGCAATTTATTATTATGGATTGTTCCTTTCTCATCTGTATTAACAGTTTTTATCTTTTTCTTAGGTTAATATAGCCCTCCACCTTTCTATGCTTACAGCTTACTTGGCATTTCTTTTCCTATCCTTTTAGTTTAAACCTATCTGTGTCATTACAATTAAAGCAGATTGCTTGTAGACAGCATGTAACTGGGTCTTTTATTAAATGCAACTAACAGTCATTGTCATTTAATTTTAGTGTTTAGTCCACTAAAATTTAACTATTGATATGATTAGACTTAACTACCATTTTGCAATTTGTTTTATAGTTTCCTGATAGTTATATGTTCATCTTCTCTTACTTTCTTAGAGTACTTTTTATGTTTCATTTTAATGCCTCTGTTGACTTTTAGCTAAACCTTAGCATTATTTTAGTGGCTACTGAAGAATAACAATATATATTCTTACCATAGTGTTCCTAAAATTAATTTGCATTACATATAGTAAAATATAAGAATTTTATAGCAAAAAGTTTACTATTTTTATGGTAAAATACAAGAATGCTCCACTACTATATTTAATAACTTTCTGGCTTTTGTGCTATTGTTATTTTGTATATCAACATATAATAACAAATCATATTATACATGTTAAAATTCTTCTTCAAAGTCATATAGCCTTAAAAAATTAAGAAAAAAATCACATATGTATTAATTCCTATATTATTTATTTTTATATAAGTTTCCACACAGCATTTTCTTGGTATCATTCTAACCTTAACAAGCTTTATGATTTCTCATAGTACTGGTCAAATGGTGATGGATTTATTCAAGTTGTTTCCTTTTATCTGCCAATATGCCATTAAATCCAGTCAGCAAATTAGTTTGTCATTTCAGTATTATACTTTATAGCTCTAAAATTTTCCATTTGGTTCCTGCAGTTTCCATTTCTCCTCTGTGTTTTCATGTTATTTTTATCATGACAAGAATCTTTTCTTTTAAATCTTTGAATGTGCTTGAAATAGACTCAGAGAATCCAGACTCTATCTTCCTATGCTGGGCAGCAGCTGAAACTGCTCAGCTTTTCAGTATTCCATCTGTTCTTTTACATGAAGAACTTTTGAACATCCTGATTTATGATCAAGGGATAACAAAAGGATCTGAGCAGAACTTATTTTCAGATATAGTGGATTTTTTTGCTCCTCCATTTCCAAAATTGCCACCTTTATTTTCCAAGGTTCCTGACTATACTGAATTTCACTGTGTGACTCCTTAAGCTAGTAATACTGAACCTAGCTATGACTTCATATTTGCAGTGTTCAATTACATGAAGTAATAAAGATGTCACACACTTATTTTTCTTTTAAATCAAATTTGATTTTTGATTCATCTGCTGCAAGTGAAGAAAGTCTGACAATATAGGAGCTTTTGCTAATTATCAAAAACCCTCAGGCAAAAATAGCACTTTTTTCTGTGGAATCATAGATTCCTAGGCTAAAAACCATGTTAAATTTAAATTAGGTAAAAACATCTATAACTTCACATGGGTATAGTCAAAACCGTAATTAATTAGTTTTTAAATTTCTTTGTATTTTGTTAGACTGTGAGATTCTTGTTGGCAAAGATAACATCTTATTTGCCATGTATTCCCTGTATTCAACAAATATTAAGTGAATGAATTTTGACATTTGAATTTGGCAACTAAACTTGCAAGTTATGATATAACCAAGCTGTTATTAAGATAGGGATTTAATTTTATTTATACATTTTTGACATCGATTGTGGTCCCCATGGATTTCCCACCACTATTTCACCAGTGCACCATCACCTCAGTCCCCTGTGCTCTTTCTGCCCTCATCCCATTCCCTCTCCTCCCGACAAAGTGTACCTAATTTGTCCCTGTCTTTTTGTTTTTGTTGTGTTGTTTTTGTTTGTTATTATTACTGTTACTACTCTTTTTCTTGGTTGCTTATTTGGTTCCCTTATATTTTTCTTCTGGTTGAGACCATCTGGTATGTTTCTCTTCCTTCTGGCTTATTTCGCTGAGCATAATCCCTTCTAGCTCCATCCATGTTTCTATGAATGACTCTAGGTTATCTTTTTGATTGCTGAATAGTATTCCATCGTGTATATTTACCACATCTTCTCAATCCCATCATCTCTTTTAAGGCATTTAGGTTGTTTCCAGGTCTTACCCACTGTAAATAGTGCTGCAATAAACATAGGGGTACAAGTATTCTTTTGAATCAGTGTTTTTGTGTCTTTTGGGTATACTCCTAGGAGTGGGATTGCTGGATCATATGGGAGTTCCATTTTTAGTAGTTTGAGGAACCGCCATGCTGCTTTCCATAATGGTTGGACCAGCTTACATTCCCACCAGCAGTGTAAGACAGTTCCTTTTTCTCAACATCCTTACCAGCATTTGTTGTTGCTATTTTTTTTTGATATATGCGTGAGGTGGTATCTCATAATGGTTTTGATTTGCATTTCTCTGATTACCAGAGATGTTGACCATTAGCTTTTCCTCTTTGGAGAAATGTCTTTTTAGCTCTTCTGCCCATTTTTTGATTGGATTGTTCACTTTTTCTTTGTTTAGCCTGGTCAGCTCTTTGTGGATCTTTGTGGTAAGTCCCTTGTCAGTAGTGTTGTGTGCAACGGTTTTCTCCCAGTCAGTGGGGTGTCACTTTGTTTTGATTAGTGTATCTTTTGCTCTCCAGAAGCTTTTGCGTTTGATGTAGTCCCAGCTGTTTATCTTTTCCTACACTATCTTTGCTTTGGGTGTTGTGTCTTTACAGATGTTACTGAGGTGGATGTCATGTTTAGTTTTGCCTACATTTTCTTCTACATATTTTATGATTTCAGGTCTTATATCTAATTCCTTCATCCATTTTGAGTTGATTTTTGTGCATGGTGAAAGGCAGTATTCTAGTTTCATTCTTTTGCATGTAGCAGTCCAGTTTGCCCAGCACCACTTATTGAACAAGCTGTCTTTATTCCATTGTATGTTCTTTGCTCCTTTGTCAAAGATTAGTTGTTCATAAGCCTTTGTGTTTATTTCTGGGCTTTCAATTCTATTCCATTGGTCTGTGTAATAATCAACCCATTCTCTACACTGAATTCAAGATTATCTATTAAAGAATTAAAGTAAGTCATTTCACACACTAAAACCATCTACTGATTTCCCAATGCACTTAAGATAACATGTACTCTCATTTCCAAGGTCTAGAGTGTGTACCACATTTTGGCCCTTTCCTCCCTCTCTAATGTCATTTCTTATCAGGCTAGCGCTTTTCCATTATGCTTCAGCTGGCTGGCTTCTAGCTGCTTTAAGAATTTATTCTCTCCAAGCTTATTTGAGGCGTAAAGACTTCATCTAGGACATTCTCTCACAACTTTCCACATGGCTGTTTCCCCATCATTCAGGTCTAAAAAGCTCACCCTTTCAGAGAACTTTTTCTGATCTTCCATCTCATACAGTACTTATCTGTGAGCATGCTTCTACCACACACAAGCTTTCAGTGCATTACTTTATTCTTATCATAGTGATACCTTATGAAATCATCTCAATTTTCTTCTTTATGGTCTGGTTCATGTCAGAAAATATAATTTTCATGAGAGGAAGGGCCTTATCTGTCTTGCTCATGTACCTTCGGTGCCTGTAACAGTGCTTGGTGGATGCATAGAAAGAATTTAATAAATATTTGATGTATAAATGAATTTAATCATAACAATCAAACCAAGGGTGGCTGAAAATAATCTGATTTTAAAATGGTTACTTCTTTAGAAAAAGAAGTCAAGGTAGTTATTTGTAATCATGAGAAAAAATTGTTTATCTGCTTCAGCATGGCTAGGAATGAGGTTATAAGCCACAGAAACAGTCACCATGTGAGAGAAATAGCAAAGGGCCAGCCTCTTATTTTATTGTTCTTTTGCTCTTTTTGAAGTAGAATTTATACATAAAAATGAGAACCATTAAAGTTAATGCTCGCACATAATCTGGCCATATTGAATTTCTCCACAATTGATCTCATTCATTTCGAGCATTCACTATTTACTAGATATCCATTTAGGGATAGACCTGGACCTCTATATTCATTATGATCACTTTTATTGTTCATTTTTCATACTGTTGCTCCAAACAAACCTACATGAATGCATTTGGTAGTTTTTACAGTAGGATTTGCCATTTTTTTCTGAGGAAGAGCTCTGCTCAGCACATTAATGTATAAGCAGGGCCTCTACACTAATGATCATACAACTGCATATGGAGATAGTAATACCGCCAAGAGTTCATCACTGTCATGCAGGAATAGATACGCATCGCTCATGGACCCGTTCTTCTTCACACTTCCTACATGTTTACTTATAGAGTTCTTCTTCTTCCTGTGGACTTCACAAGCCATTAAGGTGACTTATGACTGAGTTTGGACAACTGTCACAGGAAGAGCAACATGCTTTCTCTACTTGTTCTGGCTCCCATGTAGGGAATGTCCCATCTCTGCATTTTCATATCTCATGGATACCACAGCTACCTTTGTCTGCTACACTGCTTGCTTTCTGTGAACAATACCATGTGCTGTTAGTACCACCATCATCACTTACTGCCAAATAACACCACTACACACCATGGCCCTCAGAGTGAAAAAGCCACACTATTTGAGGCAGAGGCAGAAGGACAGTTTCCCCCTTTTTGGTAGCCTCCATCCTATGGCCTCCACCGAAGAGGCTGGTATTTTCCAGAGTTTTCTGGTGAGTAGTTGCTTCTGTTTCATTCAAGGTTGGTGACCCTAACCTCTTCCATATTTTTACATAAATTCACAGTGGGATCTATATACAAGTAGTAATTATGAAATAACTGCATTCCTCCTCTGATAACCAAGTTTTCTTAAAGAAAACATCTGTTGGACTCCTTACCATCCACTAACCTATAGAACACTGTCCACGTGCCTGGCATTCTAAGTGCTTTACATTACTTAATCTCAGCTAACTTCTACAAAGCATACATTGCCATTATTTCCAAGAGGTCATGGAGTTTTGTCTGCTCTGCTCCCTGCTTTGTTCCCAACACTTAGAACAGAGTCTGCAACAAAATGTTCAAATATTTGGTAGATGAATGAATCTTTTCCTTCATAAGATGACTAAGGCTCAGGAAGGTTAAATAACTTGCTCAAGTATTTGACAACCTAGGGTTTGAATTGAAGACTGATATCCAAATCTTTACCCAGACTTTCCTGTAGATTGCTTCAACTCAAGCAGAGAATTCTGTCATACCCAACTCACCAGATATACCTATGACTAAGTTTCAGCCAGGAGTGTAAATCAAACCCCAGCAAGTAGGAAAACAATATTTATTATTATAATTAATAATGTATACTGCATTACAATATCATGTACTCTTCAGATATGCATCATTAAGAACCATCATGAACGTATACTAAATTCACTACTAAAATTCCAAATCTGTCCTTAATGATTCCATTGTTCTCTTTGTCTTGACTTACCCATTGCCCTCCCATTTCTTTCTGGTAACTGCTAGTTGGTCTTAAAGTCCAACAGTTTATTTTTGTTATATTTAGTTGATCTGCTTGTTTGCTTTTTCTCTATACCAGTAGTTGATACAGAGTTTAATCTTTCTGAAAAATCAATTCCTAGAACCTAATAAACAGGTTCAGCGATTCCTGATTAATCTGTCCCTTCTTTCAGTGTAAGATTCTGTGCTATTGACACCTGGGTTCAAAAAAAAAAAAAAAAGGCAGAACAACAAAACCCCAAAATTGTCATTGCTTTCCCCACCTCACTCAGAGGTCTGTTCTCCTCCCCTTCTACCTAAATCCTTTTCCATCCTCAATGGGAACTCTAAAATAATCTTGCCAGTACTATCTTGACTACGTGGGTGAGAAGTTAGCACTCACGGCCTCCCCTGGTGGCGCAGTGGGTTAAGCAACGCACTACGAAGCAAATCGCAGCCACTGCAGCACGAGTTCGATCCCTGCTGCCGGCCAGGGTGGGG